>JAOWBW010001782.1:0-56725 GCA_026119855.1 Campanula takesimana
AATTGGCTCGTTTGGGTTATGATATTGTACCGGCCATTCTGGGGAGATGCTCTGTGGGATTCCCCATCTTGCGGCTTATGGTGGATGCCTTGTGGTAGTGATAGGCTTTTGACCATGTGGTTGCAAGAGCGGCTTCGAGTGAATAAACCGCGGTTCTCTGAAGGTGGCCCCATGGATGCACCGCATTAGAGGCATGGAGGAGCGGTTTGAGGGCATGACTCTCAAGGTTGGGAAAAGTATTTGGCGGAAATGGTGACTGACGACATTCAGTGGGTGGTGCCCCATTGGCACATTCACTCTGTGAGGGAGAAACAAGTGGGACTTCACATGATCAAAGTTCCGACCCTTTCTGGGACTACTTTTACTATCCCTCTAGAGTGCTCGTCAGTATGGTTTGGTGCAGAACATCCCGGAGGGTTGGGACGAGGAGGAGATGATTTCCTTTTGGCTTCTTTGGATGTTATTGGATGATAGTGCCTCAGTCCTTCTTTCTCAGATGTTGGGCGAGGCCGGCTTTAGTCGTAGACTTCTCACACGCTCTAGCAACACCTTCCTGCCACGCGAGTATTTGGATTGGTAATGGGGAGACTTGGGCATGCGGAGCAGACTCTAGAGACCCTAAGGGGCACTATTTTGGGATCCTGTGCTCCAAGTTTTTCCTTGAGAATGAAGGAGGCGAGGCTTATGAGAGGAAGATGAGTAAGAGCGTGGCTAACGGAGGCGGAGAAGAGGTGGGGCGTCAAGAAGAGGAAGGCAAGAGGCTCCTAATGGCAAGGCTAAGGTGTTAACGAGTTAGAAAGTTGAGAGATTTTGTGAGAATCCTAGCAAGAAGAAAGTTTCGCCGTGGGCAAAGCAAGAACAAAGAGACGAGGGCACACGAATGGCACTAAGGAGTAATCCGAGCGTCTCTCCTTCCATAGTCGTGCAGACACATTAGTTTAATTTAGTTTTCTTTTGTTTAGTTTCAATTTCAGAATAGGTTATTTATTCAAAAAGTATGTCAAGCTTAGACTCATCAAATAAGTGTTAACATGCAATGACTATGGAAATAAAAGTTTTTGCTTTCAGAAAATACAACTTCTATCTTTATTGCTTGACAAGATTTGGATGTTTATTTGTTTTTTAGACCGCACCTTTTGAAAGGCTGCCTACGTTCCCCTTTTACAAATAGGACTAAGGGGCTCAGGTCACCGTAGTTCACTCCAGTCAGACTAGAATGATTTTAAAGAAAGGGAAGATAGAAGGGGGAATGCTCTAACTTTTGCCTAGACCGCCCTTGCGGGTTTTCGATCTAGCGAGCTTTGTACGCACCCTTATTTTGCATAGACCGCCCTTTGCGGGTTTTCAGTCTATCGGCTTCTTTTGCGTAGTATAATTTTTTTTTTTTTTTTTTTTTTTTTTTTTAGAGAGGGGGAGTCTAGTCATAGTAGCGTCTGAGCTTGCTGAGGTTGACCGGTTCCTTTGAACGGGTTGCCATCCAAATCTGCCATTCTGACCGCTCCTCCGGAGAAGATCTTCTGTACTACAAACGGCCCTACCCAAGTGGGGGCCCATTTCCCGAGGGGGTTGAATTTGTTGGGTAAGCGTGCTTTGAGCACCAAGTCTCCTTCCTTTATGTCAACAGGCTTGACCTTTTATTGAAGGCTTTTGTCGTTCTCCTTTGATAGGCCCGGATGTGTTCCATGGCCTTCAATCTGCGTTCGTCGAGCGTTGCCAACTGATCATAGCGACTACGAAGCCATTCTACCTCATTCACTTGGTTTTCGAGCAAGACCTCAAAGATGGCACCTCCAACTCAATAGGGAGCACTGCCTCCATGCCGTATGTCAAAGCGTAAGGGGTCTCTCCAGTAGCGGTGCGGACTGACGTTCTGTACCCCCAAAGTGCTAATGGTAACTTCTCGGGCCAATCCCGTCCTTGCGAAGCCATCTTGCGAATTATCTGCTCTATCGTCTTGTTGGCCGCCTCAACCGCGCCGTTAGTCTGTGGATAGTATGGGGAAGATTTCTTTCGTTCGATCTTGAATTCTACAAGCAAGCGAGCACACTCGGCTTCGAAATGACTGCCATTATCTGATATAATGAGGTTAGGAACCCATACCGACACATAATGTTCTCTTTGATAAACTGTGCTACCTTCTTGGAATTCAGCACCTTGTAAGACTGAGCTTCGACCCACTTTGTGAAGTAGTCGACCGCGACGAGGACAATTCATGACCATTACTACCGGCCGCGAGATCTTCCCAATAATGTCTATACCCCACGTGGCGAATGGCCAAGGCGTGGTGGAACTATACAATTCGTGTGGGGGATGTGGTTGAGGTTGGAGCATACTTGGCACTTGTGACACCGTCGAACCCATTGAATACAGTCTGTCTCCATGGTAATCCAATAATAGCCCAGCCGAGTGATCTTCTGTCTAAGCATCCTTGCATTCATGTGGGGTCCGCACAACCCTTTGTGTACTTCTTCCATTATTGCTTCAGCTTTCTTGTTGTCGACACATAAGAGCAACAGACCATCGTAATGCCTCTTGTACAAAGTATCGTCTAACACACAAACTGCCCCGCCAACCTTTTGAGTGCTTGCAGACTCTTGGCCTTCACATCTCCGTCAAAGGACATCTCTCCGTGCTTAAGGAACTTGTAGATTTGGGCGTACCATTGATCTCCGTTTACCTCTGCATCGATCTGGATTTCACAGCAATAGGCGGGGTTCTCTCTTTCGTCCAACCCTGAATGGTTTCACGGACCTTCCTTCTGGAATTTCAACTAAGGAGGCCAATGTAGCTAGAGCATCCGCGAACCTATTTCTGTCTCGTGGCAGGAAATGGAAGCTAACTTCTTTGAACTGTGCTATCAACTCATCCATGTAACCTTGGTACCGCTGTGCAGGCAAGGATCAATAGTTTTCCATTTCTTCGCCGTGGTTAATAATCAAAGCAGAGTCTCCATACACTTCTAACTCTTTCACGTTGCGCTCTAGGGCGGCCTCCAATCCGGCTATACACGCCTCATACTCGGCGGCGTTGTTGGTTGCTGAAAAGTTTAGCTTGATGGCTATGGGAGTGTGCTCATCTTGGGATCAATAAGTAGGAGTCCGACTCCATTCCCTCGTTGTTTGCAGCTCCGTCAAAGAATAATTGCCACCTTTCTGCGACCTCAATTGCGAAAATGTCATCATCCGGGAACTCGGGGTCGGGTCCTCTCGTCTCAGGCTCGGAGCGAGCTGATCGGCCATTGCCCTCCCCTTGATTGCCTTCCTCGGTACATAAGTAATGTCGAACTCTCCCAAGAATACTGACCATTTAGCGAGTCTCATAGAAAGGGATGGTTTATCGAACAGGTACTTGATAGGATCCATTTTCGAGACTAGTAAGATCGGATGGGATACCATGTAGTGCTTGAGCTTCGTCACCACCCATACTAGGCCTACGCAGGTCTTCTCGAGCGCGGAGTAATTGAGCTCGCTACCTTGTAACTTTCGACTGACAAAGTACACTGCATTCTCAATCCGGGAATCTTTGGCTTCTTGTGCTAACATGGCTCCGACGGCGGTATCTGTCACAGTTAAGTATAGTAGCAACGGCTTCTCCTTATGCGGCGGGCACAGGATTGGGGTATTCACCAAATATTGTTTGATCCTTTCGAAGGCTATCTGGCAGTCATGATCCCACTCCACACTGGCTGTTTTCCTCATTAGCTTGAAAATTGGTTCGCAGATGGTGGTCAGCTGATTGATAAACCGACTGATGTATTGCAGGCGTCCCATGAATCCTTTATCTCGTCTCGGTACGGGGTGGCTTCATCTCCAGGATGGCTTGAATCTTCCTTGGGTCGGCTTCGATCCCATTCTCGGTGACCATGTAACCCAATACTTTCCCTCTACGAACTCCAAAGGGTGCATTTTGCCGGGTTCAAACGCATGGCGTGCTCTCTCAACCTGTTGAAGATTTTCTGAGATCTATCAAGTGTGGCCCCCAGACCCTTTTGAATGTATAATCATGTCATCCACGTACACCTCAATCTCCTTGTGGATCATATCGTGGAATAAAGTCGTAACTGCCGGTTTGGTAGGTTAGCCCCAGCGTTCCTCAGCCCAAATGGCATGACAGTATAGCAAAAAGTCCCCCATGGGGTGGTGAAAGCTGTTTTTTCTTGGTCCTCCTCGGCCATCTTGATTTGGTTATAGCCGGCAAACCCATCAACAAACGACTTGACTCATAATGGGCGGTCGCATCCACCAACATGTCGATATTTGGCAAGGGGAAGTCATCCTTTTGGTTAGCTTTGTTGAGATCTCGAAAATCCACACATACTCTGACTTTACCGTTGGATTTCTTGACAGTCACCAGATTTGATAACCAAGTTGGATACTCGATCACCCTGATAAAACCCACGGAGTAGCTTCTCAATCTCCTCCTTCACTTGCAAAGACCATTCCGGCTTAATACGGCGCAGCTTCTGCTTGACTGGCTTAGCGTCTGGTGCTGTCGGGATTCTGTGCTCTTACGATCGAGTTGTCGAGCCCGGCATTGTCCTTATAAGACCATGCGAACACATCCACATATTCTTGAGTAGCTCAATCAGTGCTTCCCTTTCGGCTCCGCTGAAGAAGCTTCCAATCTGCGTTTCCTTAGGATCGGCTTCAGTCCCCAAATTCACGCATGTTAACACCTCATCGGCAGCTTGGGCTCGAGATTCTTTTTGATTAGTAACTGTTCTGAGATTTCTTTAATGTATTCGTCATTTAATGTGTCTGTGTCTGCCTCTTCTAATGAATCATTATTAACTAAGTGTATATCATAGTTTGATTATTAGCCAATTTATCAGTTAAAGAGTGACTATGGAGGGATACTCGGAAAAGGTCGAGGGTTTCATTCATAGCAAAAGGGAAAATAGCGTTTGCACAAGATCATAGTCTTCAGACGTTAAGGGTCGGTCAGACTTAGAGGAAGACTCAAATTCAAAATGTAAAAACACTAGACTCTGGGGACGGGATTTTGGGTGAGCGACAGGAGAGCTGCAGGAGTGGCGACAGGAGAAGGAGTAAGCCCAGTGTTTCCATATAAATCCGGAGTAGCTATAGGTCCCCCAATGATGCACCAATTTTGAGCTTGTCCCCCATGGGTACCACCAATGTCCTTGGGTCCACCTTATCTTCAGAATCGTCCCCGATGACGGCAACCATGTCTTCGTGCAGCCCCAGATTACCCAGATGCTGAAGCAGATATTGGCCGTCCCACGTCTCAGTCAAACTTGGAGTTTCTGCGGCTTCTATTGCTGGCTTGTCAAGGGTTGGGCTTCAAATTGATCTGCCAAGTCATCTGCAACCTTGGTGGAGTACTCATGCCTGATGGTTCTAAACTGCCCGTGGCTTTGTCATATTCCATGTAAGTCAGCTTCATGTTGGACCGATCGAATTCCACATCTCTGAAAATCTCGAACCCTTTCTGCAATTCCCGGTGTGTCAATCCATGGCTCGGCGAACTCAAAACACGAAAACTCCTCGCCTTCCCTGACAAAGTAGCTATTCAGGGACAGGCGGTATGGCCGCATTTCAGGCTTTTTGTAGGGAAGCTTCATCTTTTAAGCAATCTATCCTTTGTTGCTCCATCTTGTCTTCAAGAGTAAGGGTGAACCTAGACCGAACAACCTCGATGATCAACCTCTTTAACCAATTTTGTAGGGGCCTTGCAAGTTCTTACCTAGCCCAGCCCCGTATGAAGCCCATATTATGCAGTATCTTGACAACATGTGCCACTTTAATCCGTTATTTTGGTGAGGTCGATGGTGCAGATCTGTGCTTGAGCGACTAATTTCGAAGCATTGAAGAGTCGTCTCTCTTCCCCATGCTGAATCTGTAAGACAGGAAACGCCCTTGGTGTCCGTCCCTGGGCAGTTACGAGATCGCTGTAGATGATGGTCACTTCATTACAGATTGAAACTTCACACACTGGTGCAGGGAAGACGGGACAGCGCCGACTGATGTAACCATGCCGGCAGAGGAGGAGTGAGAAGGTTGCGGGAATGTCTATGACGTGGAAGTATGTCGGCAGGATCTTTGTTCCGATGGTAATGGGCAGGGGACTTCGCCTATCACGGAGCGGCATGTAGAGTCATAAGCTTGATGGTTTGCTTGGATGGGCGTAAATCAACACCATGAACGCCAACCACATCCATCATCCTTGAAGGCAGGATATTAATAGCAGAACCATGTAATGAATACACGGGGAATCTTCTTGCCATTTACTTCGACAGTGATGTACAAAGGCTCATTATGATCAACTCGAACACTGGCTTGTCTATCTCCGAGAAAGTGATGATGTTTCCATAGTGGATATTACCAAATCATGTGGGTGACGTCCTCCGGGGTAATAGTGGATGGTACCATGGTGGCGGCGAGTTTTGCTCGAGCATGAGGCGATGGGCTAGGGAGGAGGTGAGTAGGGACCATAGTGAAATATGGGCTTGGTTTGTTTGAGTTGAGTGAGGATAGGGTCTTCTTTGTCTAGGTGGCTTGCTCGGGTTCCTTCCCAAAGACTTTCTTTGCACCCTTCGGTTCGGATTGGTACACTTGACCGGATCTCGTTAAGGAGACAAATTCTACGCGTAGCTCCTCCAAAGACAATGGCGAGTCATGACGAGGGAGCGAAACTTCGGTCTTTTCGGCCTCCTCGAAGATTTCGGCCCAAGAAAGAGGTTGAGAGGGCTTGGGACTCTCTTCCTCTAGGGATTCGACTTCATTCACTAGTTCTTCTAAAGACAACAAGTAGCAAGAAGATTCTTTATTATTAGTCATTGAAATACAACCCATCTCATCACAGTCCGCCACAACAGGCTCGGCCGGATCAGTGATCTCACTAAGTTCTACCATGAGTACATTGCTAGCTACATAATCTCTAGGGTCTTCGATGACTCCCTTGTGGATGATCTCTTGCACGGCCTTCTTGAGTTTCAAAGCATTCTTCGGTAGTGTGACCGGTGCACTTGTGGTAGTGGCAAAACTTCGACAAATCTCACCAAGGCGGGGAAGGTGTCCTTCTAATGGTTCGAGCATTCTAACGTCACCAATGCCATCACCATCGTGAGCCCTATCTTGTCAAAGGCATCCATGAGCTCTAGGATACATCTCGCATGTTTGCACCATATTCAACCCACCTCCATTGTTGGGAAGAGGGTATTCACCACATTAGGACCCTTCGCTTCTCAATCTTCTTGTCATTGATCAACCCTTGTACTACGCGCTTCAATTGAATACAACCATCCGTTGTGTGTCCGATGTGCTTGTGATACTTGCAGAACTTGGAGGCGTCCAAATCACTTCTTGGGTAGGCTGGCTGGTAATTCTCCAAAGGCTTGATAAGACCTCTCTTGACTAACACGTCAAAGACTTTCCCCATAGGCATTCCAAAATCGTCAAAGTGTTCCCTCTCTCTTTGCGGCGGAGCCTCGTTCCTTGTTACGGCTTGGACATCTAGCGGGACCTCTTTTTGGACCATATTCACTTGGCCGACGGCCTCCTTTCCACCCCTAGGAGGCGCAGGCGCAGTAGGAGCCTTGTAGCGGAAGGAGTTGTTGTTGCTGGTCTTCGGACTTTCCTTTGGCGGCACAATCCCAGTGAACCCTGCTTCGTACCTTACTCCGGCGTCAACCATTTCCCGCAAATCAGGGAAGTAACCATTACCTATAGCTGCTTTCATCTCCGGTAGCAAGCACTTGTAGAAAATCTATTTCTGTTCCTTCGCTTTTGGTGGGTATTGGACCTCGCACAACCGATGATTCCACCTCTTGTAAAAATCGTAAATAGCCTCGCCGGGCTTTTGCATAGTGTTCTCAAGGTCGGTTCGATTCACATGCCAATCCAAGTTAGCTTGATACTTCTCACAGAAAATGGCACTGATTTGATCCCACGTTTGCCTCTCGCTTGGTTCTAGCCCCAAGAACCAACGCAGAGCTATACCATCCAAAGTGCTATGAAATACGCGAGCCATTTGTTCGTTGGTGCAGTCACGAGCCCTCATGGCCAACACATAACTATCCAAATGAGTCTTAGGACACGAGTCACCATGAAACATTGCCACCTTAGGCATCTTGAAATCCTTGGGGAGAGCCCCACTTGGCTAGGGTTGATTGTCTTGGTAGTCGGTGCACTTTTCTTATCCACGGTCTCGATCAACTTTCGCATTTGCTCTTGCATGGCCATAACCATGGGGTGATTGGAGATGTCGGGGATAGTTTCTGGCAGAACGACGGGGGGAGTAGTGGAAGCAGTAGCAGCGGCCATCCCAATACTCAGAGGCAACGAGGGTGCGGGTAGTTTGCTAGCGGAGAGGTAGCCACCAAGCAGTTCAGGGGAAGGTTCATAGACAGCCTTGTTCTTGCTCATGGTAGTGAAACCTTGTTGGGTATAGAGAGATGGAGGCGGAACATTGCGGTAGCTTGGGAAGGGGAAGGCAGTAGCATTGGTGTTTGGGGGACAGTTGGTATTGACCTCTTCATCCTCGACATAAATGAAATTCTCCCCATCGGGCACCAGTTTAGTCCCCTTTTGTTGAATGTGACCCTTCAACTGTTGGTTCTGGTCTTCCAACATCTTGTTGCTTTCCTCGAGATTTCTGATCTTGGCTTCGAGACCGGCGAGGAAGTTCTGGAGGCTTGGGGGAATACCATTGAGAGTAGCCTCAGTGTTGAGCTCGGCGGCACTGGCAGGAGGAGCAGAGGCTGAAGCTGAAGCGGGAGTTGACATTGCTGGTGACGAGACTGAGAACGTGGACGGAGTAGAAGCTTCACGTTGTAGTCGACCACCCGAACGGATCCAAACTTGCTTTGCTGAAAGGTTGAAGGGTAATGAAGCTTTAGGAGAGGGGGAAGGCTCATGCAAAGTATATTTTAATTTACAAAAACATACATTATTTACATCCTAATTGGTGGAAGGGGTACCCCTTTTTCGCAACTAGTTAGAAGACTACGATCAGTGGAGGCCATCATTACATCTATAGACCCCTCGTTTTTCACCTGCATTGCACACCCCCAAACGGACAATTTGGGCGAGGGTCCTATAGGGCAAGCGGCTTCCACCAACCATCGGATCCTACGACTAACCCTTCCTTAAAGGCATTTAACGTGATGTCTATGTTGCATCCTACGCAAGTTAATGATGAGCGGAGATCTTGACAATAAACACTCATCTCACCATGGCACGTCCCTTGTAGGGAAATCACTTTTTTGTGCACTTTCTCTCAAAGATCTCGATTCATCATTGACTTGGGGATGACTCGACATAGACAGCACGTTAATTGACTATTAAGAAAAAGCTAGCCAAACCAACCGGTCAAAACCTAGGTGTGTTACCTATACTAGTGTGGGTTGACACGGGTTAGGTAAAAGGTTCCCACCGCTCGCGGAACGTACACGGTGAGTGGAGTAGACGAGTGACTCGAAAAGAGGGCGACAGTAGCGCACAAATTCCTGCACATCGAATACTCCGGGTAATGGGGACCTGTGCAGTGCTGACACGGACTAGTGGTAGTGTGTGGCAAGAAACTAATTCTTTTAAAGGAGAAAAGAGAGAAGTTTTGATGTTAGGATGATGCAATGCAATGCATGAGAGAGAGAGAGAGAGAGAGAGAGAGAGAGAGAGAGAGAATAATGTACAAGGGAGCATAGCAGAGTTTTGTTTGACCCTAAAACTAAAGCGAAGATAACCAGGGTACATGGTACAAGGTACAAGTATTAACATGGCGGAGTGCGCGGGTGCATGTGTGAATATGGCAAGTATGTGAGGTGCACGTATAAACATGGCAAGTGTGTGTATGTGTAAACATGGCAGGTGTGTGCATGTGTAAACATGGCAGGTGTGTGTATGTGTAAACATGGCAGGTGTGTGCATGTGTAAACATGGCAGGTGTGTGCATGTGTAAACATGGCAAGTGTATGTAGGGTGCATGTGTAAACATGGCAAGTATGTGAGGTGCATGTGTAAACATGGCAAGTGTGCATGTGCAAACATGGCAGGCGTGTGCATGTGTAAACATGGCAAGGTGTGTGCATGTGTAAACATGGCAAGTATGTGAGGTGCATGTGTAAACATGGCAAGGTGTGTGCATGTGTAAACATGGCAAGTATGTGAGGTGCATGTGTAAACATGGCAGGTGTGGTGCATGTGAGAATCATGGCAAAGTGTAAGGTGCATGTGAGAACATGGCAAACATCATGATGTGAACGAAAGTTAGACCCACTAAGTTTGAAAAAGTTTCAAAGCAGTTCCCCAGCAGAGTCGCCACTGTGAATACCCCTTTCCGATGAAGCGACGCATGGGAAGTATCTTGTGATTATTTTTATTTACAAAAGGAATATTCTTAACGACATTAAAATTATGAGAGTCGCCACGCCGTTTTAATTAAAGCCAAAACATTGAAAAAAGCATTTTTAGTGGTTCGGGGGTCAAATTACAACAAGAGAAGAATATTGGACGTTATCACTCCTATTGCCCGAATTGATCGGTCTTTCTATCATGATGAATGTGTTAGTAGTGTGTTAGTGATTTAGACCGGATCCGAAGATTGCCTACGTTCCTCTCAATGTGAGAAGCTCAGGTCAGCGTAGTTCGAGAGAATTAGAATAGGCAGAAGAATCGGGATCATGCATAATGAGGGGGGAATTACCTAAAGATTAGGGTTTAGAAATAGTTCCTAGATCATCCTCGGGTTGATGAACCCTCGATCATCATCGGCTATGAAATAACATGTAATTATGAAGATCGCAACTCTAAATATAGCATAAATAAGGTTTTAATCTATGCACACGAAGAACATGCGAAGAACATATTATGAACATATGACTGAGCATACAAAGAATATGAAGAAACTATGAATAAACATGTACGAGCATGAATATAAAAGATCTACATTAAAATTAATGCAAAACACGAAGAAAAGATTAGAAAACTTACCTATGTTGGCAAGAAATAAACCTTGGATCTTCTTGGAGGTTTGAATGCTAATTAGAGAGCAAAATATTGTTTAAGAACTCCAAAATTCGTACTTAGAGCTCTCAAAATCGGATCCCCAAAACCAATGGAATGGAGTGGTTTATATAGTAAACTGATGGGAGGATCTGATGGTCCAGATCATCTAGCGCAAGGTTGGCCGCCTGGCCATTGTTGAAGCCGTTTACAAGAGTGGCCGCGTGGCCAAGATCAACGCGGAGAAATGTTGGCCGCGTGGCCAAGGCTGCCGGCTGACTTGATTCTTAAGCTAGGGTTTCTGCATGGTTTTAAGGAAACCATTTATTACCTAATTTGATAGATTTTGTCCTAAATGAGATATTTTTGGGAATCCGGGACAAGTCTTTGCAAGGTTTCTAATTCCTATAAAGTCCTTGTATTTTGGGAAAGTCCTAATGAACTCATTTTCAGGTCGGGTACTAACAGGTGGGTTGTGTATATTTTGGACCGAACCGGGAGGTTGCCTACGTTCTCCTCAAGGTGAGGAGCTCAGGTCCGCGTAGTTCGGGGATGGCCCGCTTGACGATGGTGTCGGGTTTCAGTGGGTATGTGTGGGAGGAAAGAAAAGAAAGAAAGTTGGCCCAAGGTAGGTTATGTTTGGCTTTGAGTGGTTGCCCGGTTGACGATGAAGTTGGTTTTTGAGTTTAGGGGTGTGAGGTTCGTTTGAGGTGAGTTGTTCTTTGTAGCTCATTGCGATGGATTACTCCTTTGTAGTTGTTGCAGTGGATTGCTCCATCGTAGTTGTCATGGGTTGCTGCCGTTTATCTACTTTGTAAGGAAAGAAAGGAAAATAGAACATTTGAGGTGAAAAGAAAATGGGACTTTTACTTTTCCATGGTGATAGCCCTTCTATTTTTCTTTTTCTTTTTTATTTTATCTCTTTGTGCACACCCTTTTTTTTGCCTAGGCCGCCCTTTCGGGTTTTCAACCTAGCGGGCTTCTTTTGTGCAATGCTCTAACTTTTGCCTAGGTTGCCCTTTTGGGTTTCAACCTAGCGAGCCATATTTTTTTATATTTGTACATGAAACATTGGGCAAGATAAGCCCCTAGTTTGCTTTCACCTCTCTCGATTGCGAGGTAGCTTCCTTATAGTTCAAGCGGCCTTTTGCTGGCGGCGGGCATCCTAGCTCCTTGATTTTCACCGGTAGAGCTCCATTGGATTATCACGTGCACCAATTAATGTCTTGAATGACTTCGTGCACTTGTCTTACATTTGCGATGGAATACGGACAGCCCCAGTGTAACGGCATGTAGTACTCGTGAAGGGAACAAACCAACCCTTTAAATTGTGGCAGCATGGATGTCTATTTGATGATGAGCAACCGCAGTCCATTTCTTTGTCACGATCTTATAAAAAGGGGTCTAATGGTGGGATGAGAGGCGTATGAGGATAGTGTATGGGAGAATGTGTATATAGAGAGTGTACATGAAGTGTGTACAAGGGGTGAGTGTATAGAGAGAGTGTATGTGGGTAGAATGTAGAGAGAAGAGAAAGTGATTCGTTCATCCCAATTGATCGAAGCATTTGTTATTTTGAGATTAATCGTTTACTTAGTTATGTGAATGGTTTGTGGGTCCATTTACCTTTTAATGAGTCGTCATTAATGAGTAAGATTAAGACTAATTCATCATATAAAGATATAGCAATCAAGCGAAAATGGTGAATAAGACAATTTTCATGAAATTGATATATGCAAGCTTATGTCTCAAGTCTAGAGAGAAAAGAAAAGAAATAAAGACCCTTTTATTGGAACTAAAAGATTTAAACTGACTAGTCCGGGGTGGCCTTTTACTTAAAGAAACAAAAATCGTCCAAGGTGGACTTTTGACTAAGGACACTCTAGAACCTACGAAGACTGAATGACCCTTTTCTTTTCTTTTTTTTTATTTAAAGGAGGTAGCCCCAATTTCCTCTTTTGCCCATGCCCATGTATTCTGTTGGCGGGTGATGGCTCCGCTGTCAATGAGGCTTTGAATCTTTCTCTTCAATTGGAGGCAATCTTCGGTGTCATGCCCAATGTACTGGTGGTATTGGCAGTGTTTGGAGGGATCCAAGCCTTGCTTCACCCTACTTGGTTCATAGTTGGACAAAGGAGACAACTTGCCGGCTTGAACTAGACTTTTGAAGAGTTTGGCTAACGGCATACCCAAGTCATTGTACTCGCGTTCGTCCTTCCGAACTGGCTTTGAGGGTGGTTTAGGTACCGGTACCTGTCGTTGATGAGTAGTCTTAGGAGGCATCCCAACGGGGGAAATCTGTGATGGCCCATACATTTGAGGAGCGTACGGGTGTTGAAATTGAGCAAGAGGGAGAACTCGGCCGAGGTAATCATAAACGCAATAAATATCAGAGTGAAGGCGCTTCTCGGTGTCCTTTAGAGCCTTGCACATCTCTTTTTGAAAGCGGTCGACTTGCTTGAGGAGGACAGTCTCAAAGTAGGCTTCTAGTTCGTCGAGAGCGGTCCGGAAGAGGGTTGCTTGCTCGTTGAGGATGGTCTCGAAATGGAGCGCTTGCTCATTGAGATCAGTATTGGTGTGGAGAGTTGTCTCGAGACCTTGGGTAATAGCTTCATTTGCAACTTCGACGTTCCTTTCAACAGACATGATGCAGGATCTACAATAGTTATAGGGGAATTATGTCTTTGAATTGAGCTTAGATTTATAATTAATGACAAGGCATCGTTATAAAATCACTTTTGGAAAAGAGTCGGTCTCCACACTTTGAAATGCATTTTTGACAAGAATTTGAAAGTTTGACCGGGCCGAAGTTGCCTACGTTCTTCTTACCATGAGGGAGAGGTCCCACACAATAGGAGGCTCAGATCGCCGTAGTTCGAGTCAAGTTAGACTTTTAAAAAGAGGTGAGAGATGACCATAGGGGTCGAAAAGAGGGAGATGACTCGGTCCTTGGTCAAGCATGGGTGAGGAAGACCTATAGGAGTTGGTTTTGATTGATTCGGGTATGGTTTGACCTAAGGTTTGACATAAATTTGACCTAAGGTTTGACCTAAGGTTTGAGACAAGAAGTGGTTCAAGCTAGAA
The DNA here is from genome assembly GCA_026119855.1 of Campanula takesimana. Classification (NCBI taxonomy): domain Eukaryota; kingdom Viridiplantae; phylum Streptophyta; class Magnoliopsida; order Asterales; family Campanulaceae; genus Campanula; species Campanula takesimana. The sequence continues at coordinate 14,049 of JAOWBW010001782.1, forward strand.
TGCGACAATAATGGTTGGTTGACCTAGATGGGTGTAGGATAGGTCGACCTAATTGAGAAAAGGTTGGATTGACCTATATGGTGAATGGATCAAGATAGCGGGTTGTAACGGGTTGCCTATGGGATGATCTAAACGGGATAGGCATGGTTTGACCTAAGCGGGTCAAAGGTTGACCTATTCGGGTTGGTGGACTAAGGAAGGTTGGAGATTGACCTAGATGGATCCAAGATAGGTAATTCGACCTAAGCGGGTCACGGGTTGACCTTGACGGGTTAAAGGTGAAGGGGTAGTTTTAACCTAAGACGGACAAGTTGGACCTAAACGGGTTGACCTAGGTTGGTTTGGACGACGGTGGGTCAAATAATGACCTAGGTGGGCCAAGATGACGGTTCGACCTAAGGGGGTTAGGACCAAAGGTAATTGGGTTCACCTATGGAATCAAATATTGACCTAAGAGGTCGAAAACGGATAAGGTTGACCTAGGAGTCCAAGTTTGACCTAAGAGGTCGAAGGTGATTAAGTTGACCTAGGGGGTCAAAGGTTGACCGAAGAGGTCGGAGGTGGATAAAGTTGACCTAGGCGGTCAAGGGTTGACCTAAGAGATCGAGGGGTGACCTAAGAGGTCGAGGGTGATAAGGTTGACCTAGGAGGTCAAGGGTAGACCTAAGAGGTCAAAGGCGGATAAAGTTGACCTAGGCGGTCAAGGGTAGACCTAAGAGGTCGAGGGGTGACCTAAGAGGTCGAAGGTGATAGGATTGACCTAGGAGGTCAAGGGTTGACCTAAGGGGTCTGAGGTGATAAGGTTGACCTAGGTGGTCAAGGGTTGACCTAAGAGGTCGGAGGTTGATAAAGTTGACCTAAGGGGTCAAAGGTGATAAGGTTGACCTAGGAGGTCAAGGGTTGACCTAAGAGGTCGAAGGTGATTGGGTTGACCTAGGAGGTCAAAGGTTGACTTAAGAGGTCAACAGGTGATAATGTTGACCGAGGGGGTCAAAGGTTGACCTAAGAGGTCAAAGGTGATAAGGTTGACCTAGGAGGATGAGGTTGACCTAGGGGGTCAAAAGTTGACCTAAGAGGTCAAAGATGATTAAGTTGACCTAGGGGGTCAAAGGTTGACCTAAGAGGTCGAAGGCGGATGAGGTTGACCTAGGGCGTCAAGGGTAGACCTAGGGGGTTAAATGTGATAAGGTTGTCCTAGGAGGTCAAGGGTTGACATAAGAGGTCGAAGGTAGATAAGTTGACTTAGGGGGTCAAAGGTTGACCTAGGATGTCAAAGGTAGATAAAGTTGTCCTAAGAGGCCAAAGGATGGTGGGATTTTGACCAAAGCGGGTTGAGATGAAGGGTAGACCCAAATGGATCGCAATGATGGGTAGGTAACCTAGATAGGCCAAGATGAGGAATTTTGATAGATGGCCCAAGGGGTGAGCGATGGACCTTGGAGGTCGCCTAGATGCAATGCACATTTTATTTAACGAAAAGTTTTGCATTTATTTACGTCCTAAATGGTTGGTCCAAGAAGTGTCCTAATCTCTATGTGTGGGTTGACACGGGTAAGGTAAAAGGTTCCCACCGCTCGCGGAACGTACACGGTGAGTGGAGTAGATGAGTGACTCGAAAAGAGGGCGGCAGTAGCGCACAAATTCCTGCACATCGAATACTCCGGGTAATGGGGACCTGTGCAGTGCTGACACGGACTAGTGGTAGTGTGTGGTAAAAACTAATTCTTTTTTAGGGAGAAAAGAGAGAAGTTTTTAATGTTAGGATGATGCAAATGCAATGCATGAGAGAGAGAGAGAGAGAGAGAGAGAGAGAGAGAATAATGTACAAGGGAGAAGAGCAGAGTTTTGTTTGACCCTAATACTAAAGCGAAGGTAACAAGGGTACATGGTACAAGGTACAAGGTAGAAGTATTAACATGGCGGAGTGCGCGGGTGCATGTGTAAACATGGCTTAACTGTAGGGGGCACGTGAAAACATGGCAAGTGTGCATGTGTAAACATGGTAGGTGTGTGCATGTGTAAACATGGCAGGTGTGTGCATGTGTAAATATGGCAAGTGTGCATGTGTAAACATGGCAAGTGTTCATGTGTAAACATGGCAGGTGTGTGTATGTGTAAACATGGCAAGCATCATGATGTGACGAAAGTTAGACCCACTAAGTTTGAAAAAGTTTCAAAGCAGTCCCCAGCAGAGTCGCCACTGTGAATACCCTTTTCCGATGAAGCGACGCATGGGAAGTATCTTGTGATTATTTTTATTTACAAAGGGAATACTCTTAACGACATTAAAATTATGAGAGTCGCCACGCCGTTTTAATTAAAGCCAAAACATTGAAAAAAGCATTTTTAGTGGGTTCGGGGGTCAAATTACAACAAGAGAAGAATATTGAACGTTATCACTCCTATTGCCCGAATTGATCGGTCTTTCTATCATGATGAATGTGTTAGTAGTGTGTTAGTGATTTAGACCGGATCTGAAGATTGCCTACGTTCCTCTCAATGTGAGAAGCTCAGGTCAGCGTAGTTCGCAGAGAATTAGAATAGGCAGAAGAATCGGGATCATGCATAATGAGGGGGAAATTACCTAAAGATTAGGGTTTAGAAGTAGTTCCTAGATCATCCTCGGGTTGATGAACCCTAGATCATCATCGGCTATGAAATAACATGTAATTATGAAGATCACAACCCTAAATATAGCATAAATAAGGTTTTAATCTATGAACATGAAGAACATGCGAAGAACATATTATGAACATATGAATGAACATGCAAGGAATATGAAGAAACTATGAATAAACATGTAAGAACATGAATATAAAAGATCTACATTAAAAATGATGCAAGAACACGAAGAAAAAGTTAGAAAACTTACCTATGTTGGCAAGAAATAAACATTGATCTCCTTGAGTGTTTGAATGCTTAATTAGGGATAAAATTGTGTTTAATAACTCTAAAATTCGGACTTAGAGCTCTCAAAATCGGACCCTAAACCAATAGCATGGGATTGGTTTATATAGTAAACTGAGGGGAAGATCTGACGGCTGAGATCATCCGGAGCAAAGTTGGCCGCCTGTCCATGACTTAAGCCGGTGACAAGAGTGGCCGCGTGGCCAAGGTTGAGGCGTGGCAAGGTTGGCCGCGTGGCCAATTCTGCTGGCTGACTTGATTTTCAAGCTAGGGTTTCTGCATGGTTTTAAGGAAACCATTTATTACCTATTTTGATAGATTTTGTCATAAATGAGGTATTTAGGGAATCCGGAACAAGTCTTTGCAAGGTTTCTAATTCCTATAAAGTCCTTGTATTTTTGGGAAAGTCCTAATAAACTCATTTTCAGGTCGGGTACTAACACCTGCATATTTAAACAAATGTGAGATCCACATCCGGTATCCAATACTCAGGAACTAGTAGTAGAAAGGAGTATATCTATCATATAGATACCTGAAGTCGATGCAGTCCCACTGTTCTTCTTCTTCTTTTGCTCTTCCATATAAGCCTTGCAATTACACTCCAATGACCTATCTGGTAGTGGAAGCAAATCGCATCCTTTTGTGCATCAGGTTTTTCCTCATTAGCCTTGACAACCTTTGCCTTGCTAATCTTGGGTTTGAAAACCTTTGTCTTACCCTTTCTCTTGGCACCATTGCCCTTTCCATGATTTATCATGAGCACAGGAGAACCTTTCTCTACTATCTTCTTCTCCGCAGTTTTGAGCATGTTATGCAACCCGGAGAGACACTTATTCATTGAATGCATGTTAAAATTCATCATAAATGGATTTAACTTTTAGGCAATGAATTAAGAATGCGATCCGTGGCTAGTTACAACGGGATTGGATAGCCAAGTTTCTCAAGATGTTCAACATAACCCTTCATCTTAAGAAGGTGAGGACTGACTTGTTGCCCTTCAGTCATCTTTCAAGATGCGAATGCAAGAATCGTGTCATAACTTTCTGTAAGTACCCTAATCTGAAACTGACCTATCTTAGAGGTATCCTTAGCACCGTTTCAGGGATAAGCTGATGGGCCAGGACCTCCCTAGGATAAACTATAAATTCCAGGACTACTCTGGTATAAAATTGGAAAAATCCAGAAGCTCGCCAGGCTGAGCCGTACGGATGATTTGGGGACTAGAGGGGCCTAGCCGTACGGCTAGTTTAGGCACCCTCAGTCCCTATAAATAGAACCCCTTGCTGATCATTTTAGGGGGGAGAAATACACATTAGAGAGGTCACTCTGCTGGAATTACCACAGAGTAGGAGTAGAGTGATCACAAACCAAAAAAGGAGAGAAGAAAGGAAGATTGGCCATAACCATCATAGGTAAAGCCACCTCTCCCCTCCTTTCTCTTCATCTTACTCCTATTTTCTTTCTTATATCTTGGTTATACATGTATTTATTCTTCATTCATGCAAAGACTTGTCCATTTCAAGCACCTTTTGTTTCTTGCAAGACTTGTCCATTATCAAGCACTATATATCTATCTATTACATTACTATCTTGTCCAAGCTATGAGAAGTTCAAAGGTGCTCTCCATACCTTGTATGGAAGAGGTTCTAAACCTAGACACTCATAGACTTGTTGATTGTCATTTACATTCCTTATTCATTTAAATGTTATGCTTATTTGGCCATGATAATCATGAGGGTGTTGGAACCTTAGTGTCCATCATTTTCCTCTTTGGTTTAGCCTCAAAATCCCACTTTTGGGTCATAAAGATTCAATCTTTATGTGTTATTTTTACTCTTGGAAGGATTTTAAGTCATAAAGATGTCATCTTGGTGATAAAGTTCCAATCTTTATTCACCAAATGACCAACTTTGGTCCAAAGGGGACATTCATCAACTTTCTTGATTTTCTCCTATGATTGCTCATGATCACACCCAAATACTTGTTTTGGGGAACCAAGTGATGATCATTTAGCATAGGAATGATGTTATAAAACTTGTAAAATGATTTCTTGCAAACTGGGATCACAAACAGTTTGTCCAGCTATAGACAGAATACCCTGTTTCTGTTCTGAACTGGACTGTTCCTGAGCAAACTGTAAAATCCCAGAATTGCCTCCTCCATCCGTACGGCTACTTTAGGTAGGAGGGCAAAATTGTCTTTTTTGCCCTCTGACCTTTATCTTATCACTCAAGGCCCCCTTTTTCAGCCGAGTTTCTCAAATAAAATCAATAACAGATTTTTTCCGTTAAATACACACACACACATATGTACATTTTAACTAACTTAGGGAGACTCGGCTTTATCCGAGGCAACTTGAGAGGACGTAAAAAATCCTCCCAAGTTGTAACCTGACCTCCGAACCTTTGAACTCAAACCTTTGTCATTTTGTTGGGTTTACAATTAACAAAATGTGGCGAATCCGTTAAATTTGACCGGTTCCCGTGTTTGGCATTTTGTCCTCGTGCGAACTTTGCTTGTTTCGCCCCCGAGGACGGGATCCTTACAGTGGCGACTCCGCTGGGGATTAGAGTGCTTTCGGACTTCTTTCTAGAAAGTTCGGGGGCATTCTTGTGTGGGTCAAACTCCCGTTCCCGTTGGTTGACTTCTTGCATATTTGTGTGTGTTTGCTGTTTCTGTTTGAACTGTTTTGAGTACATATGTTCTGGAAACACAATAAACTGGGGCTTGATGATCAGAAGTTGGAGAAACTGAGAAAAATCTTCACCCTCTTGCTTTAGCCGTACGGCTACTTTGGGTAGGGGCCAGAATGTTGCCAATTAACAGTTTGGTGCAGGGCTGCAACATTCTGGGTTTAAAAGGTAATAAAACTTGGTTATGCATGATCTTTTGTCAATAAAATGGTTTCCAAAACCTCATCGTGCATAACCCCTTTTGTAAGGGTTTTCTTGAGTCTCCTCGTTGTGCACAAATTGCTTTGTACAAAAGGGTTTCAATGTAAAATATTTCTTTTGCAAAAGTTTGGTTCAAAATTCTTTGTTGTGCACAACTTGGTACATGTACAAGTTTTGGTCTTTGTTTGCTTATATTCTTTGATTTGTTGTGTATAGATTGCTCAATTCATGCTTGTTCATACTTGTTCATATCTTGCTTATGCCATGCTCACGATATCGAAAAACGAATTGAAAATCTCTCTTTTTACTCAAAAAAGGAGCATAGAATGACTTCACACTACGCGCACTTGACCTTGCACGTTCCAAATGCCCTTCAAACCCAGGATGGATGCCACGATGCAGCTCGTTGGGCGCTCTTGTTCCCTTCGATGCGCGCACGGGTCCATCCCACCTTCCCTTCCGAGCCGAGTCAACCACACATGTCCGTGACACACAAATACCGTGACTATGGTTGGTTTTTGGTCTAGTCCACGTTACCACGTCCTTAATACGTGTCCAAGGTTAATTGTGGCCAAGTTAATGCCCAAGTTGTGACTCCTTTATGTAATGCAAGCGTGGCCTAACCCGCCTTCAACTCGTGTGTTAATGACGACCACAATTAGCGAAGGTCATATGCTAAGGATAGGGTAACACCGTGTCGTTAAGCCCTAATGTGCAAGTCATTTTTAATCATCCTTAAGCCCATGGTCAAGGATTGAGACGCCTCATATCAAAATGAGGTCATGTCGGAATATCGGTGCAGCCTTCGGTGTAGCTTTCAGAAAAAGGTCTCGATCCCGACTGGGGCTTAATCATGATTAGGATGACCCGCGTATTGGGAACCTTGTGACGCACTAGACCCTAGGTTCGTTTCTTTTGGTCGGTGGAAGCCGCGTGCCCTATAGGACCCTTGCCCGGGATAGTCCGTCCATGGGAGCGTGCAATACAGGTGAAAAACGAGGGGTCTATAGGCGTAGTGATGGCCTCCATTGATCCAGGATTCAGAGTAGTTGTGAAAAAGAAGAGAAATCTTTTCCAACCATTTAGGAATAAAAATGATTTTTAAGTGAACTTGAATGGATAAATAATTGCACATTGCATGAGTTTGCTCCGTTTTTGCTTCTTGCCTTTGACACATCGCAGTCTTGCGTTAACAAACGTCGCTTCGTTAAATCTTTGGAAGGATCCCTGTTATCCTCCAAGACATCCATTAAGTCTCGTTAGTCTTTGGATGGATCCCCGTTATCCTCCAAGACCTCTGTTAAAGTTTTGTTAGTCTTCAGACGGATCCCCGTTATCCTCCAAGACCTTAGCCAAGTTTTGTTAGTCTTTGGACGGATCCCCGTTATCCTCCAAGACCTTAGCCAAGTTTTGTTAGTCTTTGGACGGATCCCTGTTATCCTCCAAGACCTTCGCCAAGTTTTGTTAGTCTTTGGACGGATCCCCGTTACCCTCCAAGACCTCTGTTAAGTCTCGTAAATTCCTTAGATGATCTCCAAGACGCCCGTAAATCTTTGGATGGATTCAAAAGATTTCCGTTAAAACCCTAGGCAGTTGCCTCCTAGGTCCCCATTGTTGAGATTTCCATTAAAACCCTAGGCCGTTGCCTCCTAGGTCTCCATTGTTGAGATTCCTGTTAAAACCCTAGGCCGTTGCCTCCTAGGTCTCCATTGTTGAGATTTCCGTTAAAACCCTAGGCTGTTGCCTCCTAGGTCCCCATTGTTGAGATTTCCACTAAAACCCTAGACCGTTGCCTCCTAGGTCTCCATTGTTGAGATTTCCGTTAAAACCCTAGGCCGTTGCCTCCTAGGTCTCCATTGTTGAGATTTCCGTTAAAACCCTAGGCCGTTGCCTCCTAGGTCCCCATTGTTGAGATTTCCGTTAAAACCCTAGGCCGTTGCCTCCTAGGTCCACATTGTTGAGATTTCCGTTAAAACCCTAGGCCGTTGCCTCCTAGGTCCCCATTGTTGAGATTTCCGTTAAAACCCTAGGCCGTTGCCTCCTAGGTCCCCATTGTTGAGATTTCCGTTAAAACCCTAGGCCGTTGCCTCCTAGGTCCCCATTGTTGAGATTCCTGTTAAAACCCTAGGCAGTTGCCTCCTAGGTCCCCATTGTTGAGATTTCTGTTAAAACCCTAGGCCGTTGTCTCCTAGGTCCCCGTTGCTGAAACCCTAGGCCGTTGTCTCCTAGGTCCCCTCTCGAAGCCTTTGGAAGACCTCCGAGACACCCGTCGATCTTCGGATGGATCCCAGAATTCCCGTGAAGTCCCTAGGCATAGTTTCCTAGGAGGTCGGTTTTAGTCATTGGATGGATGGATCCCCGTTATCCTCCGACAAGTCAGTCATGTTTGTTTTAGAATTCTAAATCCGTTCGAACTACGGTGACCTGAGCCTCTCATCACGTGGGACCCCCTCCCTCGTGGTGAGGGGAACGTAGGGAACGTAGGCAACTTCGACCCGGTCAATCCTAAAAAAAAAAATGAAAAAAAAAATGTGTGTGTGAGTCTTCCACCCAAAACAAAAGTGTGTTTTTTCAAGAAGAAAATGGAGATCCAATTTTCTTAAAATAAAAGATCAAGTTTTCCTAAAAGGCTAATCCGCTAATGAAGCGTCTCTCTTGAACCATGGTTATAATTTCACAAGTCCTTTGCGGTTTTGCCCGCCTGAAACATCGACCAAGGAGCCCACATCCGAATTGGCGCCCACGTGAACAAGGAGGTCAACACAAACTGGATCATCGTCCACGAGAGAGGGCCAAAGCTCCGAAATCCCAAAGGAGGCTACATCAAATGGAGATCCGTAACCTCGCTGAATGACATGCACAAGAATATGCACCTCGAAAGGAGGTCATCGAAGAGAAATGGCCAAAGACAGATCCGGCAATCACAACGCCGAGCCAAGTGGAGACCTCGCGACATCTTTCCCGATGACACGGAACCCGAGTTCCCCGTGGAAGACATGGAATATGCCGCCGACAACCCCTCCAACAGTCAAAGAAGGAAATGGACCACCGCACCTCATAGGAGCCCATCCCTAAAAAAAAAAAAAAAAAGAGTCTTCTAGCCTCTTAGGATCTAGACTTTCATCAAAAGTCCGTCTTGGACTGTGTCTTTTTATTTTTGCAAAGGTCCGTACTCGGACATGTTTGTACAAAGTTATCTAAATAAAAGAGTCATTTTCATTCTCTTCTCTCTAGACTTGAGACATTATTTGCAATATACATTTATTCTTGAAATTGCCTTGCTTGTTATTATCAATTGATTGCTACGTCCCTAAGATGATGAATTGACTTCTAAGCATACTAGTCAATGACGACTCATTAGAGACGAATGGACCGAACACAAATGAAAAATGATAAATGCAAACAATTAATCTTGATGTGAATGAATGTTGTGATCAATTGGAATGAAGAAACCATTAATGGAAAGCCTTCCCTCATACACATTCCCGATACACAACCCGATACACCTTTCCAAGACAAAATTCTTGATGCACATCAAAGGCATCCCAAGACGATGAAGAGGAAAGGACGTTGTTGCTCAACCACCAAGGTTCAACCATGATCGCGTGTGCGCAACCAAGCAAATGACTTCCCGAGTCTTCAAAGACAAATCCGAAAGTGACAAAGGGGCTACAAATGAGTCAATGTCCAAGATGGTAAGTTAGGGCTAATGTTCCCCCTCTCCGAAAAAAAAAAAATGAATATGTGGAAAGAAGGAAAGGAAATAAGCATATGCAAAGAGGAAGTTTGCCTCAAAAGCTCATCCAAAAGGTTTACCCCCAAGGGTTCGCGAGAAAGGAAGTCTATACCAAAAGACGACCAAGAAAGGACTCATCCCAAAGGACCCGTTCAAAAGGAGTTCACACTAAAGAGGGTTCATCCTAAGCGGTCCGTCCCAAGAGGTCCACCACGAAGCAAAGTGATCTGCGTCAAAAGAGCAACAATGTCCTCCGAGACGACGCCAAAGGAAAGCCAACTTCAGCAAAACGGCCCATGGCCGAACTACGGCGACCTGAGCTCCTCAAACTGAGGGGAACGTAGGCAACCTTCGGGTCCGGTCACAACATGAGAAAGAACGGTCAAACCATGGCTTTCCCAAAGTAGCCAAGCCTCTCCCCCCACGGTCCCATCAATGACCGATTTCCCAAGACACACCTTCTTTGGTCCAATTCCCCACAAACACCTTTTGATCTTGCCATTGATCGAATCTTAATCTTAATTGATCACAACATTTATACATGCTAAGGCTAATTGCTTGCTATAATCCTGACTTAATGACCAACATGGTCCATTCAAGCAATCCTTTGATGATATTAACTAAGGCAAATTTCAAATGTCTCAACAAGTCTTCGTTTCTCCATCTTAGGAAAGAGACAAACACTTGTATCCTGTCAAGCAAGGGCTTCCTCCCCTTTCATGATATGTTGCTCAAAGAGCTCACCCGCATAAAGGGACTCTCTCCCAAATAAAATGCCCTTGCATGTTTCCTCCAAGAAAAATACTTTAAAGTCCCCGTTCTATCGAGTCGGCTGGATCACTCATAAAAAAAAGAGGCACCAAAAAAGTAGCCCGCTAGGTTGAAAACCCGTAAGGGCGGCCTAGGCAAAAAACAGGGTGTGCCATGAAAGACGCAAAAAAAAGTAGCCCGCTAGGTTGAAGACCCGTAAGGGCGGCCTAGGCAAAAGAAAGGGTGCGTCATGAAAAAAGGGATGGGTTTCTTACCTCACTTTAAAGGTCATATTGGGGCTATGCCAACGCCAAAGGTCAAAAGATGACATTGGGGCTACCTCCATAAGGACATGGGGCTACGCCGACGCCAAAGGCCAAGAGATGACATTGGGGCTACCCCGACATCAGTAACGACAAGGGCATGGAGCTCCCCCAATGACGACAAGGACATGGGGCTACCCCGACATTGACGATTGCAAGGACATGGGGCTACCCCAACATCAACGACGAAAGGGTACCCTACTCCCGACCACTCCTAAAGAATGGATGAAACTCCCAAGGACTTTATGCATAATAAACCTCGTGGTTAAATTAAAATCAAAAATTTGACTGACATGCTTCGTTAAAAGATTTGCTTTGAGGAATGAATATTTTGAAAAAAATGTGTTTGGTTGTCCCCTTTCAATTCGCATTGGGCGGTTGAGGGTGTATTTTAAAAGAAAAAAATGTGTTTGTTGTCCCCTTCCAAATTGCATTGGGCATTTGAGGGTGAGTTTTGTGAGCCTTTGTCCCGGCAGTCCTTAGAGGGACGTAAGACCAGTTTTCCCGTCAATCTCCCCAAAGATGGAGTTGACCAAACCTTTAGGATTGACCAAATGAGAGTCAAATCCGTTGTTCTCCCGGCAGTCCAAGTGGACGTAAGACCAGTTTTGACCCGAAGCGGTTATGTTAGGTTTTTGTACCCGGAGTAGTCATTTTGGGCTAGAGCCTTTGTCCCGGCAGTCCCCAAGTGATGTAAGCCCATAGGAGATAAGAAAACTTAGGTCCCCCGCGCGACCCGGAGAAAAATATGGCCGTCCTAGACGTAAGCCCATGTCGACCCGGTTGACCAAGTAAGAGTCAAGCCTTTTTTGAGAAAAGTCTAGGTCCCCCGAGTGACCATCTTGAGAAAGTCTAGGTCCCCCGAGTGACCATTTTGAGACAAGTCTAGGTCCCCCGAGTGACCATTTTGAGACAAATCTAGGTCCCCCGAGTGACCATTCTGAGAACATTTAGGTCCCCCTAGTGACCATTTTAAGAAAAGTATAGGTCCCCCGAGCGACCCTTTTGAGATAAAATTTAGGTCCCCCGAGCGACCCTCTGAATCAAAAATCCGGCAGTCCTAGCGACGTAAGCCCAGCTTTGTGAAATAAAATTGGCCGTCCCTGACGTAAGCCCAGTTAAAAATTTGTTGAGAAAATATGGCCGTCCCTGACGTAAGCCCAGTTAAATGTCCAAATTTGGCCGTCCCTGACGTAAGCCCAGTTAAAAAGTTGTTTGAGAAAAATTGGCCGTCGCTTACGTAAGCCCAGTTAAAAAGTCATCATTGGCCGTCCTTGACGTAAGCCCAGTTAAAAGTCCAAATTTGGCCGTCCTTGACGTAAGCCCAGTTAAGATTGGCCGTCCCCGATGTAAGCCCATTAACTATGACTTAGAATAGTCACCATAGGCCGTCCCCGACGTAAGCCCAGTAAAAATCTGTCCCGTGTGAGTCAACCCTCCCCCATAGAGCCAAGTTGACCATGTCTAGCCTCTGACCCCTTGGTGTCATGCCCAAATGCCTTAGCCTCTGACCCCTTGGTGTCATGCCCAAATGCCTTAGCATTTGACCCCTTGGTGTCATGCCCAAATGCCTTAGCCTCTGACCCCTTAGTGTCACGCCCGAACCTTCGCCTCTGACCGAATGAGTGTCATGCCCGAGTTCCCCTCCCGACCTCGACGGTCGTCTATAGGTTTGAGTAGCCTTAAATCTCTCACCCTGAACTACGTTAGGCTTGATTCCCCGCGAACGGGATACGTAGGAATCCTATACCACTACGTCCAGCCATGCAACCAAAATCGGTCAAAGCCATCGTCCCGTCAGATTGGGATGCTTATTTTTATCGACAACCCCGCTCCATCGAAGCGACGTTGCCGAGGGGCTCTGTAAGTACCCCAATCTGAAACCGACCTATCTTAGAGGTAGCCTTAGCACCGTTTCAGGGATAAGATGATGGGCCAGGACCTCCCTAGGATAAACTATAAATTCCAGGACTACTCTGGTATAAAATTGGAAAAATCCAGAAGCTCGCCAGGCTGAGCCGTACGGATGATTTGGGGACTAGAGGGGCCTAGCCGTACGGCTGGTTTAGGCACCCTCAGTCCTTATAAATAGAACCCCTTGCTGATCATTTCAGGGGGGAGAAATACACATTAGAGAGGTCACTCTGCTAGAATTACCACAGAGTAGGAGTAGAGTGATCACAAACCAAAAAAAGGAGAGAAGAAAGGAAGATTGGCCATAACCATCATAGGTAAAGCCACCTCCCCCCTCCTTTCTCTTCATCTTACTCCTATTTTCTTTCTTATATCTTGGTTATACATGTATTTATTCTTCATTCATGCAAAGACTTGTCCATTTCAAGCACCTTTTGTTTCTTGCAAGACTTGTCCATTATCAAGCACTATATATCTATCTATTACATTACTATCTTGTCCAAGCTATGAGAAGTTCAAAGGTGCCCTCCATACCTTTTATGGAAGAGGTTCTAAACCTAGACACTCATAGACTTGTTGATTGTCATTTACATTCCTTATTCATTTAAATGTTATGCTTATTTGGCCATGATAATCATGAGGGTGTTGGAACCTTAGTGTCCATCATTTTCCTCTTTGGTTTAGCCTCAAAATCCCACTTTTGGGTCATAAAGATTCATTCTTTATGTGTTATTTTGACTCTTGGAAGGATTTTAAGTCATAAAGTTCCAATCTTTATTCACCAAATGACCAGCTTTGGTCCAAAGGGGACATTCATCAACTTTCTTGATTTTCTCCTATGATTGCTCATGATCACACCCAAATACTTGTTTTGGGGAACCAAGTGATGATCATTTAGCATAGGAATGATGTTATAAAACTTGTAAAACGATTTCTTGCAAACTGGGATCACAAACAGTTTGTCCAGCTTCAGACAGAATACCCTGTTTCTGTTCTGAACTGGACTGTTCCTGAGCAAACTGTAAAACCCCAGAATTGCCTCCTCCAGCCGTACGGCTACTTTAGGTAGGAGGGCAAAATTGTCTGTTTTGCCCTCTGGCCTTTATCTTATCACTCAAGGCCCCCTTTTTCAGCCGAGTTTCTCAAATAAAATCAATAACATAATTTTTCCGTTAAATACACACACACACACATATGCACATTTTAACTAACTTAGGGAGACTCGGCTTTATCCGAGGCAACTTAAGAGGACGTAAAAACTCCTCCCAAGTTGTAACCTGACCTCCGAACCTTTGAACTCAAACCTTTATCATTTTGTTGGGTTTACAATTAACAAAATGTGACGACTCCGTTAAATTTGACCGGTTCCCGTGTTTGGCATTTTGTCCTCGTGCGAACTTTGCTTGTTTCGCCCCCGAGGACGGGATCCTTACACTTTCTTGTCTTGCCTGCTCTTGGAACATGTCATTTAACTCCATGCCTATCTTATAGGCTTCCAAAAGTTCCAAACTTTGTTGGAGTTTAGCGCACATGGTCGAGAAAATCAGACAACTCAAATCTGTAGAATCATTCTTATGTTTCTTGTGAGCGTCCTTATCTGCCCTAGAGGCAGTAGTAGCAGGGGGTTCTTCAGGAACGGGCGCATCAAGAATGTACAACTTGTCTTCTTGCCATAGAACATTTTTTAGGCTATGGATCCAATCCATATAGTTAGTACCACTCTCTTGAAGCTTTTCCTTCTCAAGGATTGTTCGCAATGAAATTGATTTTGTGTTTGTTGTCATTTTCTACAATTATGTAAAATTTAACAATCAATAAGTACCAACTAAATTAAAGAGATAATTAATGCATTTAATAAATGCTCCTAATAAATTATATAACCTTCTTATACAAACAATGCATAATATAATTCAATGGGCTAAGATCCAACTATAATTTAATTTTAAGTCCGGTTTGGCGATACTGCTCAAAGTCAAATTAATTAGGTAGGCAACTCTTGTCAATCATATCATATGTGACTCTTAGATCTTTTGTGAGATTCTTTTAGAAATCTAATTTCAAAAGCATGTTTTAATCTCATCTTGTGCTTTAGGCCCAAAACTCTTTTGATAGCCTAATTAAGTCTAACCATTTTAAACGTATAGGAATCACTCTTTCCTCATCTTGTTCATAGATGGAATAGAATTAATGTACCTCGCTTTGGCTGAGCCCACATAAAACTACCTAAATATTCACAAGTGTTTTAATCATGGATAGGCACAAAAACTTAAGTTTTAATCATGAAGGTTCAACACACATATAAGTTAACTAATCTTATTAATTAACTAAAGCTTTTTAATGTGATTTAATTGTACTAGTTTTATGGGATAAATTCTGAATACATATTTAATTTAGCAACCAATAGAGAACTTTGCTCGACCGAACTAAGCATACCATGACCTCGTGAACGCGAGTCAAATGGAACCACAATTCCGAGCAAGTCTTTCTTAGTTCTAATTACATGAATCTACATGAATACAAGAGTTCATGAGAATAGTCCTTATGACCGAGCTAAGCATTCCATGACCTCGTAGTAACGTAAGTCAAATGCAACAACAATTCCATATGGATCTTTTCTCTTCATCTCGTTTTTCATGTATCATCAATTTATTGTAGACCTTTAGCAATCTAAACTCCTTTAGATTCTAAGTCCCACAATTTTTTGGACTTTCTTGAATTGACATCAATTTTCAGGAAACACGGTTTCATAAACCAGCTATCTAAAACAGAGATTCAATTCTAGGTTTTTAGTCAACATCAATTTTCAGGAAACACGGTTTCACAAACCAGCCATCTGAAACAGAGATTCAACTCAGATCTGAATTCTGTAAACACTTTACAAAATCCAGAATACAACAGAAAATAGAACATGTTCTGGAATCGGACAAGGAGCTGTATGGCTCGCAGGCAGGCGTGCGCCTCCTGTGCCGCCGTACGGATCCTCTGCCCAGATTGTCAGATTCTTCAAAATTTTACATATTCGATCAACCATAATTCCAATTTCATGCATAATCAGATTATCTAAACAGGAATTTCTAGATTACGAATTTGAACAAATCTAACCAATAACATCAATAAACAATTTATTCAATTTATCAATCAGATCAAGATCATCAATAAGCATAATCAAATTATAAATTGACAATCTAAGCATGTGATTATACATATGAATCCAATAAATGTCATAATCATATATCCCATCATAAACATGCATACAACTTTTATATCTCATATAAATCTCAATCACACATTCATCTTATTATTATCATGCAAATCAAATAATCCATTTAAATAAGTTTTCAAGCATGACATTTTTAAAATTATTGATCATTAACGGGGCTCTGATACCACTGTTGGGTTTTATAGCCTCCATGTATTGCGGAATTAAACATGAAGAAACCCTATAGCCTAGATCCATTAAGAACAATAATTTATAAAGCATAAGATAAATTAGGACTAACACTTGTAGTTCAAAATCTTTAATCACGACTAAGATCCTAAGCAAAGTATCCTCTATTGGTGATCCACACTTGAACGGATCCAAAAACACCTTCTTGGACTTGATTGCTAGATCCTTAGTGGGATAGGTCTGATTCCTCTCAATATGTGTGTTATTCTCTTTCTAAGAAAGCTTTGTGATTTCTTGAATCATCAACTAGGTCTCTCAAACCCGGACACACTTATTTATACTGGGATAGGTTTGATTCCTTTAGGGTTTAGGACTTCTTTTCACACAAGAAATTTCCTAAAACTGAACCAGTGCGGGATAGGAGTCGTACGGTGCCTGGCCAGGCGTATGCCGGCTTGGCCGCCGTACGGTCGCTATTCCCGTATTCCTTTTATTTTTAGCCTTTTAATTATCCGTTCTACGTGTGTGACCTAATAAGATTATACTAAATTGCCAACGGGTTTGACCAGTCAAATCCCGTAAGTCATAATTAGATTCTAGCAAACCTTTTATGACTATGCAAATAGTATAACTTTGTAGCCCAAAGTTTATCCTCTATAGTACAAGTCACAATCCCTTTGTCCACGATGTCTATTGAACACAAGTCATGGTCTATAGTCAACTTGTCTCTGTTCAATGCTTTCTCGTTTTCGAATATATTGATTGGTTCAAATGTCTTGATCTCATCAATCCATTTGGGTTCGGCCAAACACTTTCATCAATATCATTCTACGAGAGGCCTAAGCTCGACATCTCTCCGAAGAGGGACAAATCCATTTGGCTTATTATTCTTCCCTACTTGAATCTGATTGTGTCAATCATATCTTTTATAACTATCCGGTTAAATGTAGCGTTTGAATATGTAAAACATAATGTTCATCAAGTGGAAGACTATAATAACTTCATGTAAAATGTTCAAATGAAATAACTACCATGAGATTTATCTATGACAATGACCACGACATAAATCTCATCTAGCAGGTCATGTCCAGTACTTTGTTCCAAACAAGTACCCATAAGTCTAACATAAGCATCTCATGATTATTTAGACTTAAACTAGTGTTTCATAAGTACTAGGGACGGAGATTATTATAAATAAAAGATGTAACAATAATAATAATCAAACATCTCTTTATTAAATGAATAAAACGACAACAAATATACGTTCAAATAACGTGCCTAAGGCATATACACCAACATAAACATGACTGAGACAAGTGATTTTCAAGTGGTTCAAAAACAAACAATCTCTTACGTCAACCCCCACTATCCTTGTCAAGTGCGATCGCTTCACTATAATCTTCTATCCAAGAATTACAAGAATCGATAAGGCATGTTCCTTGAACCACCTCTTCTTAATTGAAACATCAATTAATGCTGCTTCTTCCAAAGCAAAAGAAAGGAAAATAAAATTATAAACAACCACAAGTGTGAATTGGAATGATGAATAAGTTAAAAAGTGTGGTGGTTGTAGAGTGTAGGGTTTTGTGTTGGAGATTATGCCCTAGGCCCTTGAGAAAGGCCTTATGTTACATCATAGATTCATTTGTTATATAGATAACAACCTTGATTATTAGTGTTTTGCATGTTTGTTATAATAATCTCCGTTCCTGGTACTTATGAAGAACTTGTAGAAGTTTAATAGATAATTGTGTGATCATTATGTGTATATGATACAATTAAACTTATGTGTATTTGTTGGTGAACATATACTAGACATGACCCCTTATGAGATTTATGTTATGGCCAAATGTCATAATTAAATCTCATAATAGTCGTATCATTTGATATCCTTAGACCTGAGATTATCATGGTCTTCCACATGATGAACGTTATGTTTGACTTAGTCAAATGTTACCTTTAGTCGGGTAGTTAAAATGGCTATGATTGGCATAATCGGATTCATGTAGGGAAGAATGATAAGTCAATATGGGATTTGTCCCTCTTCATAGAGATAACTGCTTAGGTCACTCGATGAGTGAGATTGATACAAATGCGTGGCCACACTCAAATGAACACTAGTACAAATTGAAACTAAAGAAACGCCCCTTACCTAGCGCTTGTTTTAAAAGCTATCTATGAATTACACTACCATAGCGTATCAAGCCGAAAGCAAAAAAAAAAAAAAAAAAAGGAAATTTTTTTTTGGGAAAAAATAGAAATAGCTACATGATAAAACGTGTTCTTCCTATACTTTGAAAAAGAATTTTAAGGGGGTTAGAAAGGGGTTTGAATGTGGGGAGATAACTCCTCAGCCAACTTCAATGTAATGAAGTAGCCTTTGGTGTCATGTCCCAAAATGGTTTGGGTTGATTGCACACTTTGATAAAGATAAAATAAGAAGAAGAGATGAATAGAGAGAAAGAGAAAAGTAAGAAAATACCTAAACTTCAAGAGATTCTTGGAAATGTTTGAAATCCTTTTGAGAGAGTTTTTGGTATAGTTTTTTTGTGTTAAAAAGTCCTTCCTTTTGAAATGGTAGAGAAAGGGGGTTTTATAGGGAAAAAGAAGATGTTTTTGGTGCCAAAACAGAGTCAACAAGGAGGGAATTCCCAGGCAAAATCATGTAAGTAAAGAAAGGGAGGGATTCTTGGAGAGAATCTGTAACTGACGCCCAGAAGCGCGCGGCTCCGGCCTTTAGGGAAGAAGGCACACGCGTCTGACTGCAAAGAGCAGAGGCACCTGACTCTGAAAAGGCAATTTTGACATAATGGACTGGAAACTTAGAACTGTTATTCAATTTAGCCCCCAGATTTAACAGAGTCAGTCTGGAACTTAACGGAAGTAACAAGAACTAACGAAAAACACTTAAAACAAGAAGAAACACAAAATCAAATATGCAATCGGGGTGAGTGGTCCAAGGCGGGGTGTCTGCAGAGCCCCTCGGTCACGTGGATTGCGAAGCAAAACGCGCCGACGAAAGAAAGAAATCCGCCAAGGACATCACCAAGGAAAAGCAAAGACTCGATAAAGTCAGGAATTTGAAATTGCGAAGGATAGAGGTGCGCTCCCTATGTGAGCGGCTTTTGTTGATGGAAGAGGTACGATGGTATGAGACGGCCCACTGTGGCCAAGGTTTAGAGTCTGGTTGGCAAACTAAGGCTGGAGCCATTTAGCGGAACCGTTATGCCTGTTTAGAGTCTATTGAGCGGACTGGCTGAATCCGTTTGCCGGTTTATAGTCCGTTGAGTGGACTGACTGAATCCGTTTGCTGGTTTAAATTCCATAGAGTGGACTCGCTGAATCCGTTTGCCGGTTTATAGTCCGTTGAGCGGACTGGCTGAATAGTTTGGCGAATCCATTTGCCGGTCTAAAGTCCATTGAGCGGACTGGCTGAATCCGTTTGGCGAATCCGTTATGCCTGTTTAAGTCTGTTGAGCGGACTGGGTGAATCCGTTTTCCGGTTTATAGTCCGTTGAGCGGACTGGATGAATCCGTTTGGTGAATCTGTTATGCCGGTTTATAGTCCATTGAGCGGACTGGCTAAATCCGTTTGCCAGTTTATAGTCCATTGAGCGGACTGGAATTGAGTGGGAGTCTGTTGAGCGAACTCATCATGTTGTGCTTGCTTTGTGGAAAGTGTGGTGATTGTGCGGTTCACCTTAACCGAGCTTTGATTGAAGCTTGCTGTTGACCTAATGCTATGGCTTTGATTTTAGAAATCATAATTCCTATTGGAGAAAGAATTGCACAACACATATAGAGAGAGAAGTAATAAAATTCATGGAGAAATGTTCTTCAAGTTTTCAAGCCAAAGGATCTAGCAGTCAAGTTCAAGAAGGCGTTCTTGAAATCTGTTCGATGTGTGGATTACCAGTAGAGGATGATTTTGTTAGCATCTAAACTCCAAGATTTCATACGCTGATCTACAACGATTAGTTTCTTTCATCTTATTGATTATAAATTATTGATATAGACGGATCTAGGCTTTGGGTTTCTTCACGTATAGTCTTCCACTGCGCATGATCCCACGTAACCCAACAGTGGTATCAGAACCCCGTTTATGATCAATAATTTTAATAACATCATGTTAATATTATTTTAATTTGATTATTTAATATGCGTGTTATGATAAGATGAATTATGTGATTATGATTTTATATGAAATATAAAATATGCATGCTAGTGGATGATGGAATTATGTGATTATAATATTAATTTGATTGATATGTATAATATGCTAAAATTATCAATTAGTAATTGGATTATATTTATTGATGATCTTGATCTAATTTGTATGTGAAATAATTTTTTTATTGATTATATAAATTAGATTGATAAAAATTCGTAATCTGTAAATTCTTGTTATTTTAATTTGATTATGTAAGAACACATAACTGAGATTGACCGAATTTGGATTTTCTGAAAATTTGGAAAATCTGGGATCCTATCCAAAAGATCCATACGGATTGTTCTGGAATCTTCCAGAAACATCGTACAGCATTTTGATATCATCCCAGAAACTGTTCCGTTTTTTGGTGTTAAGATTGTTCTGTTAATTGTTTACAAAATTTGATTCTGGAGTTGAATCTGGTTTCAATCGGCTGGTTTTCAAAACCGTGTTTCCTAAAAATTGATTCAATTCAGAAATCCAGAAAACTGCAGAAATCTGAATCCCAAAGAGTTTAGGATTGCTGTAATCTATGAGAATGATGAGACAATGAAGGATTTTGAAACAAGTTACCGTTCCATACGGAAATGTCGATGCCTCTTGGCTTAGTTTCGGCCGTATGGAACGATATCTTGGTTTCTTGATTTTAGGACGGGATAGTAGTTGCCTTATGGCTTAGTTTCGGCTGTTCATCTTGTGTTCTCAATTTCAAGATGCTCTGCAGATTTAAAATTTTAGAACTTATCCTTATAAACTGTTGCAATCAAATCACATGGACTGCAAAATGTTTGCAATAAGGAAAACTAAATATGGATTGTTTCAACGTATGGGCCAATGGCAGGCTTACGCCTTGTTTTTTGACATAAGGGTGATGCATCAATTCTGTAAATTGTTTACAGAAAATTTAGTATCCGTCCCCATAATTTTGCTGCAAGATTTTACTTATGTTATTTAATTAGATTAATTAACATATATATGTAAAATACAACCTTCATTAAAAACTTAAGTCATGTGCCAATCCATGATTAAAACACTTACGAATACAACGGGTAGTTTTATGCAGGCTACGCCCTAGCGAGGTGCATTAATTCTATCATTATATAAGCAAGATGAGGAACAGTGATTCCTATACGTTTAAAGTGGTTTAACTTAGTTAGGCTATCATAACAGTTAGGGCCCAAGGCACAAGATGAGATTAAAACATGTTGTGACATAAGATGTCCAAATCCCATAAATGATCTAAGAGTTACATGTGATGTGATTGATAAGGAGTTATCTACCTAAATAACTTGATTTTGAGCAGTCGTGCCCTAGCTGACTCTAAATTAGGTGAAATATGGATCTTAGCCCATATAAATTATATTATACAATTGTTGTGTTTGAAGGTGTATAATTTAGTGGGAGTATTTATGAAATACATTAAATATCTCTAAATGATAGTGGTATGAAATATAGGTGTATATTTTATTAGCATATTTGTAGAATGTTTAAAACCTTAAAAATGTATAATTACTGCGATCTACCCACTTAAAGAAAATAAGATTAGCTTCCTTAACCTAGTCATGAGCTTATGAATTGTTATAAAGCAAGAATGGAAGTTATGCATTCTTAATAAATCCTATTCCCTAACAAACCTAATGCCTTAAGGACAGACAAAGACATAAATTAGAAACATGTGGATGATTCTATAAATGTCAATTGTCTTACACTTGCTATCACATGCTTAGAACTTGGGAAGTATCTGAAACATATGGATGATTATAAGATAAGAAATCACGTAGGAAGCGTTCCTACAAGCAAACAAGGCAAAAAAAGTTTGAGAATTGAAAAGAGCCTAATGTTCATGAAATGACTGAAAGATATGTCAATAAGTTCTCATGTTTTGAACATGGAGATACATATTGACCATCTTAAAAGACTTGATAATCAAGTTAGTTTGGAATTAACAAACGAAATTGATATTAATTCATAAAGCAACATTTGATGTTTAAAATTCTAAGTCTTAATATCAAAATGAAACTTTCTCAAACTCCAAGGTTAATATATAAAAGGATTTAAAAATAAAGGTAAGACAAGAGTTGTCAAGATCAAAGGAATTAATTGTGGCTAAATTAATAACTTCAAATAATGCATTTTGGTAACATGGCAATGAGATTGACAATTTGAATATTGCAATCTAATTGAAAGATAGAAGATTAAATTTGTGTTATAGAAATTAATCTTTCTACTTCTTATTATTGGGTATTGGATACCGGATATTGATCTCACATTTGTATAAATGTGAAACAATAATATATAGAAAAACTACTTATGAAAGGTAAAGTTAGTCTCCGAATGATAATGATGAAAGAGTTGCAACATTGTCGTAGAACACTTTTGAAGTGACTTTACTTTGTAGGCACTATTTGTTTTTAACAATTGATATTATGTGACTACTTTAAGTAGAAGATATTATTTTGCTTCCTCTATAAGATGATGAAGGATATTTGTTTCTTATTGAGAATAAGAAAGTGTTTTATTTATTATTATTTGCTTTATTGTATTGTTAAATCATACAAATAAACTTTATATCCTAAATCTTGAAAAACAAAATAATAAATAAGGTTATAACATAAATAATACGAAATTCAAACCTTATGATGTAATTGTTACATTATTATAGAATTATTGTTTTGGTCAAATAAATAAAAAGCACATATCTAAAATTCCACGGGACAGACTTTTAAAGACATATTATTTTGAATAATGAGATATATGCAAATCTTATTTACTTTGATCAAGACATCTTTTACTATGAGTAGTAAAAGGGCTAATGAGTTACTAGACCTAATACATATCGATGTATTTAGTCCAATAAGTGGCAATGCTAAAGGAGAATTTCAGTACTACTTGGTAAAACTATTCTAACATTTTGATTTGATCGAGATGATAAATATTTGAACCAAGGATTTTACAATCATCTTTTAATTGTGAAACTGTTTCATGATTAACTTCACGCGGAATGTCATTATCTAATGGTGTGTCTAAATGAAGGAAAAGTACCTTATTGGATATGGTTCGTTAGATGATAAGTCAAGTTGATCTCTCGTTATTTATTTTGGAGTTATGCATTAGAAACCGCTACGTTCACACTATTTTGAGCTCAATCAAAAGGTTCAAAATAAACCATATGAGATATGGATGAAAGAAAAACTAGTTTGTCTTCATGAAGATTAGAGAATGTGAGACTTTTGCGAAAACTATTGTCTTGGACAAACTCACATCTAAATATAATAAATATATTTTCATGGGATATTATAAAAGGAAACTTAAGAATATTATTTTACATCTCCATAAGAAAATTGTTTGTAAGATGGTACTTTTCTAGATAAATTGTTTATCTCTAAAAGAACGAGTGGGAGTAAAATATATCTCGAATAGTTCGAGACCTAGAAAATAATATGAAACCTATGATGGAAGTTGAACAAACTTTCAGAAGGAGTTGTAAAATGTTGGGGGAATTAGCCCATAGTAGCCGTCATCAATATGGAGAAAATAATTCAACACATGAAAAATAATATGAAAGAATAATATAACACCATAGATTTGTTCACCCAGTTCACCATCCCTATGGCTACATCCGGAGGCACCAAGCCACGATATCATTATAATAATATGTCGATTGCTACAATTTACACATATACTCACACAGATCTAGTATGGTTACTCTCCAATAACAATCTCACCACATATATTATCTCTCCCCCAAGAACACACAAACACGGTCATGGACGTGTTATAAGATCGCCCCCTATGGCTCTTCTAGGCTCCCGGCCCCCTCCTAGACACTATTTTGTGCTCTCTCTTTTGATATCCTAACTTTCTCCTACACAAAGTAAAGTACACAATATTATGGTGGTATCACAATATATTTATAGGGATATTAAAACCAAATCCTGATCAAAACCTAATTTACCCGGAGTCCCAAAGACGGAAGGAGTAAAAAACTCATTTAATAATAATAAGGAAACAAAATCCTTACATATGAAGGAAACTAATTCCTTCCATGAAGTCAGCTCCTGCACGTGATTACGAAGGGAAATTGATTCCCTTTTTTCTCCCCAATTTCCATGCACCCCACACATCCACTTCCTCAATTCTTATGGTCCGGTCGGGTGACACTATTTGTCCGGCCGAATTTTCACCTTCCTGCACCAACTCTGTCACTGTCTCGACTCCTCTCTTTTCCCCGGTTTTGACCCTCTCCTTGGTTTTGACTCCATTCTCAACAATCTCCCACCTGGAGACATAAACCACTATTGTGCAAGCTCCTATCATACTCCTACAAGAGAATGATCCACCAAATATTTTACCACCATGTTGAGCCTCCACACTCTTCCACCATGAGCCGCCACGCCTAAGTAATAAGGCGAGTTGAAACCAAGCGACGCTTCAACCTCTCCGTGTTAGATCGTTCTTGCCTCTCCAAATCAACTTCTACCTTGATTTCTTTGCAAGACTAACTTCGCCTTCTCCCAACTAGATCCACTCCCCTTGCAATGCTCCCTATAAAACTCGGACACACCTTTCTTCTTGCATTGTCTTCTTGTGGTCTTTTCACGCTCTCTGTTAGGGCCACTTAAATCCCACCGTGTTGTAACTTTTGAGTCACTCCCCCTTAACATGCCGTTCATTGATGTCTCTATATTTTACATCAATAGGATGGTCTTCACGCCTCTTGCTTCCACCCGGAACGAATTTGATGTTGTCGGTAGAGTACAAAATCCTCCTATATCCCATCCGTCGTTTGCAAGAAGTCCTCCTCTTCCCACGTGGTCTAACCGGCTTATACCATTCACCTTTGCATCATCGGTTGCGTACGAGTGCCTGATGCATCTTCTCTTCTTCTTTCATATTTTCTCCAACCACCTTGACTTCCCCAAGATCCCTTGAACACCTTTGATCCATATAGATCTCCAAATCCCTTCTCGAATCTCTGCAGATCTCATAAGAAACACATGAACTATTTCGGACTGTCTGACCTTCTGCACGATTGTGACCTATTTGGCACGCTCTTGCTTCAATCAAAAAACCCTAGTAGTTCTTAAATTAATCTTGCACGTCTTTCACATGAAGCATCTGCACTGCAAGAAATCTACACGTGTGTTGCACAAAGCCTGCACGTGCAATGCACGAATTCTGTACGTGCAATGCACAAAAAAATCTGCAGTTTCTTTCTTCACCTTGGATCTCCCGAATCTCAAACCAAAGCTCTTGATACCAGTTGTTGGGGAATTGGGGGGATCTCCGCATCCACTAGTCCATACTAGCAGTCATCAATATATATGGAGAAAATAATTCAACACATGAATAATAATATGAAAGAATAAAATAACACCATAGATTTGTTCACCCGGTTCGCGATCCCTATGGCTACATCCGGAGGCACTAAGCCAGGATATCACTATAATAATAAGTCGATTGTTATAATTTACATATACACTCACACAGATCTAGTATGGCTACTCTCCAATAACAATCGCACCACATATATCATCTCTCATAACACACAAACTACACAGTCATAGTGTAACGCCCCGAACCCGAAGGCCCGACCCAATACTAGGTACCACACACTAGCCCACCAAGCATCTGCTCAATTGGGTTAACCACAGCCCATCACAGGCCTCCAAAAGTCCAATGGATGATTTGATGCGAAGTAGGAATGTATGTTCCTTCTATATATCACACTTAATTCACAAATACCATCCTAGACACTATTTGTGCTGTCTATTTTGATATCCTAACTTTCTTCTACACAAAGTAAAGTACACAATATTATGGTGGTAGTCACAATATATTTATAGGGATATTAAAATTTAATCTTGATCAAAACCTAATTTACCCGGAGTCCCAGAGATGGAAGGAGTAAAAAACTATTTTAATAATAATAAGGAAACAAAATCCTTACATATGAAGGAAACTAATTCCTTCTATGAAGTCCATGAAGTCAACACCTACACGTGATTACCAAGGGAAATTTATTCCCTTTTTTTCTCCCCAATTTCCACGCACGCCACACATCCACTTCCTCAATTCTGATGGTCCGGTCCGGTCACACTATGTGTCCGGCCGGATATCACCTTCCTGCACCAACTCCGTCCCGGTCTTGACTCCTCGCTCCTCCGTGGTTTTGACCTTCTCCTTGGTTTTGACTCTATTCCCAACATGAAAAACCGTTCATGTATTCACAAGTTATCTGCATATGTGATAGGATACTATCTATTAAAGGAAATATTGATTTCTCATAATAGAAAGTAATAAGGAAGATATCATTAAGAATGACTGACCTAACAACTATTAAGATGCAATGTCTGCTCCGAATTTAGATTAATGACTTAGAGTCATAAATCTAAATTGCAATCGATGTATGATAATTAAGTTTGGAACTTGATTAATCTGTCTAAAGGCGTAAAAACCAAAGGATGGAATTGAGTTTTCTTAGAAAAAACAAACATGGATCGCAAGGTGCATACATATTAAACATGACTAATTAAGTAAAGTTAATTCATAATATTGATTATGATGAAACTTTATCACCCGTAGTTATGTTTAGAGCTATTAGAATTCTAATTTCCATGATCTCATATTGCGAATATGAAATATGGAAAATGGATGTGAAAATTACGTTCCTTAACAGGAACGCTCAAAGGATGTATATAATACAACCTAAAGGTTTGCTAATCCATAAAATTCTAATAAAGTATGCAAATTGCAAGAAATCCATGAGATAGATTGAAACAAGCCTATTGGAGATGGAGTATTCATTTTGATGTAGCATTCAATGAGTTTGAAGTTCATCAAAAGGAGAGACTTGTGATTACAATAAATTTAGTGGTAGCATAATTTTATTCCTTGTCTTATATATGTGGTTGATATATAGTTCATTTCAAATGAAAGACATGGATGAAGCCACTTATATCCTTGAAATTTAGGTTTATGGAAAATAAATCTAAATGATTGATTGGTTCAAGTCAAAGTACCTGTATAGACAAGATACTGAAATGTTTAGTATTCAAGACTCTTAGAGAGGTTACTTGCTAATGTCTCATGACATTACTCTTGGCAAGACTGAGTCTTATTGGAAGGCTAATGAGAAAAGAGTGCATGATTAGAATTCCATATGCTTCGACAAATGAATCTATCATGTAAGCCATGTTATGTACTAAGACCGGATGACTTATATACTTGGAGCATGATGAGATGATACCATTCAGATCCTAGTGAAGGTCAGTAGATAAGAAACATCCTTATGTACTTGAGAAGAACTAAAGGATGTATTCTTGATCTTTGATGAAATTAAATATCATCTTACAATGATTATATAGATGCATTTAAAAAAAAAAACGGAAAGGTCCTGTTTTACTAAAAGAATAGAAAAGTTAAAGAACAGCTAACAGTTTGGGTGGTTAGCTGTTGAGAGATAGAGTAATTATGCAACGGAGAATATTTAAAAGAATAAATGAAATAGACAAGGTGTAGTGTGTGTATAAGTGTAGAGATAAGGGAAGAAAATACACAAGGAGTTTTTAAAGTGGTTTAGAGGCAAACACTTCTCTTACATCACTGTAGTCAACAGTGAGATCAATCCACTATAATATCCACTTACTTAATAAGCTTACAATGAATGATAAAGGCAAGTTCCTCGAACGCCCTCTTCTTAACTGTCACTACAGTTAAGGAAGCCTTTGACTAAGGCTATAAAAAGAAAGAAAAATACAAAAGATTTAAATAAAAGGTTAAGCTTGGCTTATAGCTTAGGCTAGGTGTGGGTTGTAACTGGGTGCACAAGGGGCACAATATTTGCAGGGGATTATGCAAATATTTAGATCTGCAGAATGAGAATGCAGAAAGGCTCAAAAAGGGAGTGGGGTTGTAAAAATGGGTTAAAAAGGGTCACTTGACAACATGCCAGTATACACCTTTATATAGGGGAGGCCATAGAGCCGTTGGGGGACAAGGGTAGCCATTGGGGGACCAAAGGTACAGAGGAGTAATGGCTTGTCTTTGACCGGGTTGACTAATATGTTGTTCCTCTTGAATACAGGTTGTCAAGTTAAGGGGAAGGTGTATTCACACTTGATCAAGCTTCAATAGAGTTATTCTAATGGTTGTTAATATTTAGAATAGTCATTCTTCAAGAGTCTGATGACGTGGAGATAGCTGTTGAAGAAGAACAGGCTCAGCAGTTGAGACAGAGGAGCTTAGCTGTTTGGTTTGTAGGGCCTTAGCTGTTGAAGCTTGATTGAATTTAGCATCTTGCTAATTCATTTGAGGTTGAGGGAGTTTGTAATAGGTAGTTCTTCAGTTTGTTGAATGTGTAAATGGTAGGTAGATCATGAAGTGTTTTGACTTTTGGCTTGAACAGCTAACAGGATGGCTTAGCTGTTTGAGCTTTGTGATGGGCTGCCTGTGCTCAGGTCTTTTGCATACATCATATAATCAATGGATTGATTATTTATTTATCAAAATATTTTTACTATGATTAATTGTGAGTTAAACATAGTGAGGTACTAACAATTTCCCCCTTTTTGGTAAATAAATAAGGTTTTTGATTATGTACCTGCGTGGATAAGTGCTAAGGAAATAGAAGAACCAATGAAGAGAAAATATTCTTGATAATATTTCTAGGCAAACAAACTGTTAATACACAATGTATTGAAAGACATAATTGAAAAACAAAAGGGATGTTCTGAACAGCTATTCAAAACAGAGAAAACAAACCAATGGACTTTAGACCTATTCAAGTAAGGTACTAATTTTGGTAAAAGAGTTAATAGGAAGAGGATTAGAGAGAAACCTGTTCAAACATAAGTAAGCTAGGGAATAGGGGAAAACATATTTCTAGCAGCTATGACCTAGGCACCTATACAAGTGTTCTAGTCAAAGTCTGAGGTAGAATCAGAGGACAACTCAATGATTTGAGGTCCTTGATGTTGTTCCCCCTCAGCTGTTGGATGTTGATTACTTGGTTCCCCCTCAGCTGCTAGCCCCTTTTTCTTCTTGAGGTTGGAGGTCTTCTTATCAAACTTCTTTGTGTTTCTTGCATCACAGCAGAGGTACCATTCATTTTGTAAGTTCTAGTAAGGAACTACCTCACGAAATTTTTAAAGAAGAACAAGGGTCATGAACCTGAAGAGGTTAGGTTGTCCAACCTTTTTTATTCCTTTTATGGTGGAAGGGTAGTTTTTCAGATTGAAGTTC
Source organism: Campanula takesimana (assembly GCA_026119855.1). Lineage (NCBI taxonomy): Eukaryota > Viridiplantae > Streptophyta > Magnoliopsida > Asterales > Campanulaceae > Campanula > Campanula takesimana. The sequence goes on from JAOWBW010001782.1 coordinate 43,414, forward strand.
TCTAAGAGGATAGGACCCCAGTTGATCCTGGCTCTGAGAAGAGCCAATGCTTGTTTCCACTCTGAGACACTCATTTGATCAAATGAAGATCGTTTGCCATAGATTCCTTTGAGGACAATGTCACAAAGGACAGAGTGTCTTTTGGAGAGATGTCTTTTGTGAACAGGCTGGTTTTTTAGGCTTAGGTAATTGGCTTGGCCTGTGAAGGTTCGATAGAGAGGGTAAAAGTTCATATCTATGGGAGGATCCCATATATTTGTTATGAAATACTCACTTATTTCAAGATTTAAGTAGATACTGACATCTAGATAGGAAATGACAAATTCTTCTTCTCCAAACATAGCAGAGATTGAGTGGTCAGAAATCCTCATTCCAGTGTTGTAGAGATGGAGACAGGCATGGTCAAGGATGGAGGCTTTTTCTGTGAGAAAAGAGAGTAATCTATTGTTTTCAAGAAGACCTTTTATAAAAAGACCTGTTTCTCCTTGGAAGAAGTCTTCTTCGATGTAATACCCATGAGCATCTTCGGGTACAAGAGGTTGTCTAATAATAGGAGAAGACATGATTGTTTTACAAGAAGGAGAAAAGGTGGGGTTTCAAAACAGAGGAGGTTAGGGTTTGAAGCAGAGTTTTTGACTTCGAAAGGTTGAAATGATTTTCGAAGAAAAAGAATTTTGGTTTTTATAGAAAGAGGAGAAGATGAAAGATCGAGGTTTAGAAGGTGGGGACAACGGTTATAATTTTAAGATCGAGGCGACGAGGGTTTTAAAAGCTAGCCGTTAAGACGACTTGACAGTTATCCTCTTTTACTGTTTATATGAACAGTAAATAGAATGGAATTAAATGATATATCATTTATTCCCAGAAATAGCGGGCGGCTATTTAAGGAAGGTAAGGTGCTAAGTATGATATAACACACTTCGACTTAAATTTTGACCTATCACATCTCAGTTGATATTTTGGGCAAAAATTTAATTTTAACAGCTAATTCTAGCACCATACCCTATTGTGGGCTTTCATAAATTCCTTGTATATACATGGAATAAGAACTCAGCTGATGAAAACACATCATATTCTCTTTCTTTTGGCTTAGCTGTTCAGGCAAACCCAGTTAAATTTACGAAACATGGGGAGACTTGCAGCTAAGTATAATCCTAAAAGAATGGCTCAATTAGCCAAGAAGCTAATCTTTTCAATCCCTGTAGGAGAAGAGGCAGAGAGGGAAAGGTTTGAGGGAGAGTACATTTCATACACTATACAGAGTGATCATCAGATGTATGAGGAAGTTGAACAGCTTCCTCTTGATCACCCTTTTAAGTATAGGGAGGTGAGAGATAGGGAGAAGAGAAAGAGAGATTGGGAATGTGAAAGGGAAGCTTTGGAGAAAAAAGAGAGAGAGAGATTGGCACAATTGAATGAGGTTAAAGGCAAGGGAAAGGAGACATAAGTGGAAGAAGGAGGTAGTATTAAGCTGTTTGGTCAAAGAATGAAAGTAGGGGAGGGAGAGAGCAGCAGAGCAAATGCTGCACAGTCTGAAGTCCAAAGGGTTCATTCCCTTGGAGACTTGATGAGAAAGGAGGGCTTAATGGTCCATGGGAAGGATATTGATAGGATAGCTGTTGAGGGAAAACAGGTGTTGAGGCCATTTACTTTGAGAGAGCTAATGAGTCAGGAAGATATCTTAGCTGTTAAGGCCAAGAAGGTGCATGTAGCTGAACAGCTAAGGGATTATGTCCCAGTAACAAGGGATTCTTTGACCATTAGCATGGCAGTGCTAGAGGGAAGGGGAGATAACTTTCATGGGGTCCAGCAGTCACCACAACTACTCACACTCAACTGTTCAGGCAGTATTTGAGGTGTTGTAGTCCTGTTCAAGTCAAGGAAGAGGATATTGGAGGTCCTTCTTCCCACATGGCAATGATAGCTGCTGAGAGTATGCAGACTTCTGGGACCTTTAGCTTTGTTTCCCCCTTGGATGATCTTCCACCCTATGATGCTGTGGAGGAGTGGTGGCCAAGAACCATGGGTCCACCTCTTCATCATTCTCCAGTTATGGAGAGGCATCCAGTGTGGTTGGAGAGGTATTTAGAGGGAGGGCCATCTACACCAGCAAGGGCATATCAAGGAGGAGATGGACAGGACAAGGGCTCTGGTTGTTGTTGGAAACAAATCTTGTAAGATGGAGGAAGAAGAGAACAGCTAAGGTTAGTTAGCTATTGGGAAAGTTTTTGTATCCTTTTTTTGTTTTTGAGAGGAGAGGGCTACCAGCAACACAGGGGTAGTGAGGTTAAGGCTTAGTTCCAAGCAATATGATGTAAACAGGCCATCATATTGTTGTCCTTGAATAGAGATCTGTTTAGGTTAGCTGTATAAATAATGTAAACAGCTAACCATGTTCTCTGTACCAGTCTAAAGTTTATGAAATAAAATTTCAGTTAATCCCTTTTACTTAGGCAAGTTAAACATTCCTAACATTGCTCTCAAAAGTTCAAACCTCTTTTCATCCATAGCTTTAGTTAGTATGTCAGAGACATTATCCTCAGTACCAACTTTGGCTAAATTGATATTTCCTTTTTCAACATGGTCTCTAATGAAGTGATGTCTTACTTCAATGTGTTTGGTTTTAGATTGTTGAACAGGATTCTCAGTCATGGCTATTGTACTTGAATTGTCACAAAATATGGGAATATTAGTGACATTTATACCAAAGTCTTGTATTTGACTTTTTAAGTACAATATTTAGGAACAGCAGAGACCAGCTGCAACATATTCAGCCTCAGCTGTTGAGGTTGCTACAGAGGTTTGCTTTTGCTAGACCAGGACACAATTCTTGATCCAATAAATTGACATCCACCACTTGTTGATTTTCTGTCTAGATTGCATCCAGCATAGTCTGAGTCAGTAAAGCCAATTAGTGAAAATGGAGATTCATTAGGATACCATAAGCCATAATCAGGAGTTCCTTTTAGATATCTCAAATTCCTTTTAACCGCACCAAGATGAGATTCTTTGGGATTTGCTTGAAATCTTGCACATAGACATAAACTGAACATGATGTCTGGTCTTGAGGCAGTAACATATAGGAGAGATCCTATGTTGCTTCTGTAAAGTGTTTGATCAACACTTTGACCATCAGTGTCAGCATGAAGTTTGATTGTGGTAGACAGAGGTGTCTTAGCTGTTGAGGCATTCTGCATATCAAACTTTTTGATCATGTCTCTTGTGTACTTGGCTTGGTTAATGACGATCCCATCCTTCATTTGTTTGACTTGAAGGCCTAGGAAGTAGGTTAGTTCCCCAATCATACTAATTTCAAACTTTTTTTGCATAAGATCTCCAAATTCTTTGCAAAGGTTCTCATTTGATGATCCAAAGATAATGTCATCAACATAGACCTGAATGAGTAGGGTGTCATCTCCATATTTTTTAATGAATAAAGTGTTGTCAATATGACCTTTGGTAAATCCTTTATCAAGAAGGAATTTAGACAGAGTGTCATACCAAGCTCTAGGGGCTTGTTTTAGACCATACAAGGCTTTATCCAACTTGAATACATGGTCTGGAAATTTAGGATGTTCAAATCTAGGAGGTTGAGCAACAAACACCTTTTCATTTAGTATCCCATTCAGGAATGTACTCTTGACATCCATTTGGAATACTTTCATCTTCTTAAAAGATGCAAAGGCTAGAAATAGTCTTATGGCTTCAAGTCTTGCTACAGGAGCAAAAGTTTCATCATAGTCTATTCTTTCTTCTTGTCTGTATCCTTGAGCAACAAGTCTTGCTTTGTTTCTCACTACAATACCATCTTCACTCATTTTGTTTCTAAAAACCCATCTGGTACCTATGACAGTTTGGTTTCTTGGTTTGGGAACAAGTTTCCATACTTAATTCCTTTCAAACTGTTCAAGTTCTTCTTCCATTGCTTCTATCCAATCTGCATCTTAAAGGGCTTCATGGATCTTTTTAGGTTCCATTTGAAAAATGAAGGCACTCATGAAAATATCATAGTGAGGAATGCCATCAGGGATTGTTTCCTTCTGAATAGGGATGGAAATGATTAGGTTGTCATCATTGAGAATTGGGATTTGAGTGGAGATTTGGGAAGGTATGATTTGACAGCTAACTGTTTCATCTAAGCTGTTGGGAAGAGGAAAGCTGTTGGGAGTGGGTAAGCTGTTGGGAGTATCTTTGGGCAGAATATAGGGAAGGGTAATGTTGTTCTCATTTGATGGAGAAGGATTGTTGATTTAGGGTGAAGGTTCTGGAAGGTTGTCAGAATTGCTTTGATCATTGTTTTCATCAAAGTCAACATGAATGGATTCTTCTACAACCAGTCTTCTCTTATTGTATACTCTGTAGGCTTTGCTAGTGTTGGAGTAACCAAGAAAGATTCCTTCATCACTCTTGGAATCAAATTTGTCTAGGTTATTCTTCCCATTGTTGTGAATGTAACATTTACTTCCAAATCCATGAAAGTAGGATATGGTTGGAACCTTGCCATTTCACAACTCATATGGGGTCTTCATATGAAACTTGTTGATTAGAGTTTTATTTTGTACATAAACAGCAGTTGTAACAGCTTCACCCCAAAAGTATTTAGGAAGATTGTGTTCTGACAGCATTGCTCTTGCTGCTTCACAAATGGTCCTGTTCTTTCTTTCTGCGACTCCATTATGTTGAGGAGTTCTTGGAGCATTAAAAGTTGTGATCAATCCCTATTTGGTTACAATAGTTTTCAACTCCAGTGTTCTCAAATTTAGTTCCATGATCAGATCTTATCTTTTTGATAGATAAACCTTTAAAGTTCTGAACTTTCTTGAACAGCTGAGTTAGGTTTTGAAGAGTATCACTTTTGGATTCAAGAAGAATTATCCAAGTGAATCTTGTGTAGTCATTAACAACTACAAGAGAGTATCTCTTTCCACCTAGAGATCTGGTTCTAATGGGGCCAAATAGGTCCATATGAAGGAGATCAAGAGGTTTGGATGTGTCCAGCCTGGTTTTAGCAGTAAAGGATGTTTTTCTTTTATTTTCCACATTGACAAGCTCTGCATAGTTTGTCTATCTTGAAAGGAATTTTGGGAAGACCTTTGACAAGATTGGAGAAGGATAACTTGGAAATGGTTTTAAGGTTTAGGTGAGCAAGTCTTTTATGCCACAGCCATGACAAATCTGATTGGCTGTAGGATAATAGACAGTGAGCAGTAGAGGATTGAACAACTTCAAGGTGCAGGCAGTAGAGGTTCTTCTCTCTAACTCCTATTAGAATAACCTTGTTGTTCTTGTGTTTGACTTGGCATTGGTCCTTTATGCATATAACATGGTACCCTTTATCACAAATTTGACTAAATGTTAATCAAATTGTGCTTAAGGCCTTCAACATAAGTCACATCTGTAAAGATGATCTCATTGGTCACTAGATTGCCTGATCCTTTGACTCTTGCTTGAGAATTGTCACCAAATGTAACATTGGGACCATTCTTTGGAGTTAGTTGTTGAAGCCATTCCTTGTTGTAAGTCATATGTCTGCTACATCCACTATCTAAGTACCAGATTCCTTTATTAGATTCCTACAAAACAAAATTAAAAATTATGGTACCCTTTATTCTTTTTTCGTCCAAAGGATTAGACTTTCTTTGGTACCCTAGCCTTGCCACCTGATCTCCTTTTGAAGAATTGGTTAAGGGTGTTATAGTAGGACATGATTTCCATCATGTAAGGTGTCAATGTGAAGGGTTGAGGGGAGTTATATAGGTGTCCAGTATTGTATGGGCTTTGATTTCTGTAGTTTGGTTGATGAAAGTGAGATTGCTGTCTGGGGTTTTGTGAGTGGTAAGATGATCTAGGGGAGGAGTTTTGTGACTGATGGCTTTTCCCATTGGAATATTGGCAGTTTTGTCTAGGTTGCCTAGAGTGCCTCTGATGTCTAGCATATCTTGGCTATCCAGATTGCCTTGGCTTTCTAGCTTGTCTAGGCTTTCTAGGTTGTTTAGGCTCCTGTTCTTGCTTCCTTTTCTGAGATTTAATATCATCAGTACTTGTTGAAGCTTGAGTATTAGGAATTGTGGGAGAATCCCCTTTTCATTTACTCTCTTTACTCTTTTGTTTGTACACATCTTCCTTTGTTTGAATGGGGTAAGATGGTCTTGGTAGAGAGTGTGTTGAGACTTTGTAAAATCATAGTTTCAACAGCTCTATCACCAGTGGGTGGAGTATAGATTTTGAGTGTGGGATTTTTAGCTCCTATTCCAGATCTGTCCCCAGGATTTCTCTGGTTGAATTGAAACATGGATAAAGTATTGCTTGATTTGCTCCAGGAAGCAATTTTGCTTTTTAAAGCATTGTTTTCTTCCTTCAAGGTACTTATTTCATGTTTATTATCCTATTGGGATTTAGAACAGTCAGTCTTAGCTGTTGAGCTAAGTATGTCATTTTCAAGTTTTTGACATTTTTCTTCTAGATCCTTTGTGGTTGTTTCAAGGTTAGTGTTTAGGGTTTTGAGTTTTTCAATGGTTTTTGATTGCTCAAGGTTTTCTGTGATGAGGGCAGCAAAGCTAGAGTCTTGTTTCTTCTTTTGAATTAAGAGGGTGCAAACTAAATTTTTAAAACCATAATATTAAGAGAGTTAAAATTATGTACCTCTTTAAGTTCTTCAGCAGTAGCTAAGGCTTCTAGGTCCTCTTCATTATCTGATTCATCACATTCTTGTGCAACTAAACACAGTAATTCTTCTTCTTCATCAGTATCTGAGTCTGAAGATTCAAATTCTTCATCACTAAACCTAGAGAAGTCAACAAGCATGACTTGATCTTTATTCTTGTCATTTTTTGCCTTGACACAATTGTAGCAATTGCACCTAGAACTATGAATGACATCTTTAGAATAGGTCATTCTTTTTTAGTATTCTTTTGGTTTCTTAGGTATTTTACAGTCTACAGTATAGTGATCTGGTTTACCACAGTTGTAACAATCACTGTTCTTTTTAACAACTTCTTGAGTTGGGTTGGATGGTGAAGGACTGTATCTTCTATCAAAATCTTTCTTTTGATGCTTCATGGAATTTCTGACAGCCATGGAGATGAGACTTGGGATGTCTTCTTGAGAGATTGGATTTGATTCTTGTTTAGGAGTTATGTTCAGTTTTTGTAGAGCATTGATAACAAGAGAGTCAATGTCCTGTTGAGAGAGTTGTTTCTGGGTTTGCTCTTGTGCAACAAGGGCAAGGGTTTGAGATATGGTGGATGCTGGTTGAATTTTGATCATTCCTTCTAGTTCATATGCTTCAAGTTTACCAAAGTATTGTTCAATGGTCATACTACTCCATTCAGCTCCTTCTCTAATGGGAAGGGCTACTTTCTCATATTCTTGAGGAAGATTAGAGTAGATTATTAGGCATAGATCAGATTGTTCAAAAGTTTTGCCATGGTCTGAAATGGCTCTAACAAGATCTTCAAATCTTGGTCTTGCAGCACTCACTTTTTCTCCAGGATAGAATTTGAAGTTGTCTAACTATCTTAATAAGTTGTATAGATTCTGGGTTCTAACACTGGTGTGTTTAGTGAACTTTGTGTTAATTAATTCCCATGCTGCTTTAGCACTTGGTACTTTAGCTATTTCTTGAGCTAGGGAGTCATTCACACTTTTTTGCTGAATATTTTTTACTTTTAAGTTAGCAGTCATAAGTTGTCTTTGTGCATCAGTCCAATTTTCAGGAGATTTGAGTTTGCTACCCCCTCCATTGACTTCAGCTTGAGTGGGAGGTTCAACTTCATTCTCTAAGACATACCAGTTCCATATGCTATTAGCATCTAGATAGGTTTTGATTTTTGAGGAATAAATCTAAAAAGATCCACAATCATCAATGTGTGGAATGTCTTTCTCATTGTTTCTTCTGGGTTGAGGCATGATGGGTTGAGAAGATCTTTCACAAGTTGTTAGACTCTTTATGGTGAATCCAAGCTCTGGTGCCAATTGAAAAGTCCTGTTTTACTAGAAGAATAGAAAAGTTAAAGATGAACAGCTAACAGTTTGGGTGGTTAGCTGTTGAGAGATAGAGTAATTATGCAGCGGAGAATATTTAAAAGAATAAATGAAATAGACAAGGTATAGTGTGTGTATAAGTGTAGAGATAAGGGAAGAAAATACACAAGGAGTTTTTAAAGTGGTTCAAAGGCAAACACTTCTCTTACATCCACCCCCACTGTAGTCAACAGTGAGATCAATCCACTATAATATCCACTTACTTAATAAGCTTACAATGAATGATAAAGGCAAGTTCCTCGAACCCCCTCTTCTTAACTGTCACTACAGTTAAGGAAGCCTTTTGACTAAGGCTATAAAAAGAAAGAAAAATACAAAAGATTTAAATAAAAGGTTAAGCTGGGCTTATAGCTTAGGCTAGGTATGGGTTGTAACTGGGTGCACAAGGGGAACAATATTTGCAGGGGATTATGCAAATATTTAGATCTGCAGAATGAGAATGCAGAAAGGCTCAAAAAGGGAGTGAGGTTGTAAAAATGGGTTGAAGGGTTAAAAAGGGTCACTTGACAACATGCCAGTATACACCTTTATATAGGGGAGGCCATATAGCCGTTGGGGGACCAAAGGTACAGAGGAGTAATGGCTTGTCTTTGACCGGGTTGACTAATATGTTCTTCCTGTTGAAGAAGAACAGTCTCAGCAGTTGAGACAGAGGAGCTTAGCTGTTGGGTTTGTAGGGCCTTAGCTGTTGAAGCTTGATTGAATTTAGCAGCTTGCTAATTCATTTGAGGTTGAGGGAGTTCGTAATAGGTAGTTCTTCAGTTTGTTGAATGTGTAAATGGTTGGTAGATCATGAAGTATTTTGACTGTTGTCTTGAACAGCTAACAGGATGGCTTAGCTGTTTGAGCTTTGTGATGGGCTGCCTGTGCTCAGGTCTTTTGTATACATCATATAATCAATGAATTGATTATTTATTTATCAAAACATTTTTACTATGATTAATTGTGAGTTAAACATAGTGAGGTACTAACAAAAACCAACAAAGATAAAGATCGGAGTAGGAATACATGTTTATGTTTAAATAATGGTGTTATTAACTAGAAGAGTTCTATACAAATACACTTTCACTATTCTACAAAAGGTTGAGTATTTAGTAGCATGAGATGAAACTAGAGTGTTGTTCGAATCAAAGGGATTTATTAGTAAACTAGAAATTGTTTCTTGAGTAGTGGACCTTCATTGTGATAATAATTGTTATTGCACAAGCAAATGTTCCAAACTCTTATCCAAACACATACTCTGACATACTCATCTGAAATGAGAAATCATTAGATGAAAGATGTCAACATATGGAAAGTATCATATGATGATAACAAGGATAATTTACTTACATAGCTCTTGTTGTTATGATGGTCATAACTAAGCTCAATGGGCATTGGATACACGTTGATTGGGCCTAGTACAAGTGAGAGATTGTTGTAGATTATGCACTAGGCCCTTGAGAAAAGCCTTATTTTACATCATAGCTTCATTTGTTATAGGGATAACAACATTGAATATTGTATGTTTTGCATGTTTATTATAATAATCTCCGTCCCTGATACTTATGAAGAACTAGTATAAGTTTAATAAATAATCATGTGATGATTATGTGTATATGATACAATTAAACTTATGGGTATTTGTTGGTGACCATATACTGGACATGACCCTTTTATGAGATTTATGTCATGGTAAAATTTCATAATTAAATCTCATAATAGTCGTATCATTTGATATCCTTAGACCTGAGATTATAATGTTCTTCCACATGATGAATGTTATGTTTGACTTAATTAGTCAAACGCTACCTTTAGCCAGGTAGTTATAACGGCTATGATTGACATAATTTGATTCATGTAGGGAAGAATGATAAGTCAAGATAGGATTTGTCCCTCTTCGGTCTGGTTAGGCCATTGGATGAGTGAGATTGATGCAAATGCGTGGCCACGCTCAAATGAAATAATAAGATCAATGTAATTTGCTCAAATCAATCTACTCGGGATCGAGAAAGCAATGGACAAACATAAGTTGACTTGGACCATAACTTACGTCCAAAATGAAATCAATCTACTATTTGGGTAGTCATAATGGCCTGCTAGTGTCTGCTTATGACTTATGGGATTTGACTTGTTCGGGCACTTTGACAACATAGTATAATCCTATTGGGTCACACACGCAAAACGGATCTTACTTGGCACGAAAAACAAAGAAAAACCAGGAGGCGCCAAAACCCTCCGTAAGGATGGTTTTACCGGGAAGCGCCCAAACCTACCGTACGGATGGTTTTGCCGACAGACTGGTCTTGGCAGGTTTTTCTTTTCGGAAAAGAAATCCTCAAACCAAAACGAATTAGGTTACTTCCTCCTATAAAAACAATGCAGTCGGGTTTGTGAAGCCTAATTCTATTGCTTTGATTTTAGAAATCATAATTCCTTCTTGGAGAAAGAATTTCACAACACATATAGAGAGAGAAGTAAGAAAATTCATGGAGAATTGTTCTTCATGTTTTTCAAGCCAAAGGATGTAGTAGTCGAGTTCAAGAAGGCTTTCTTGAAATCCGTTCAATGTGTGGATCACCACTAGAGGATGCTTTTCTTAGCATCTAAAGTCCAAGATTTAATACACTGATCTAGAAGGGTTAGTTTCTTTCATCTTATTGATTATAAATTATTGATCTAGACGGAGCTAGGCTTTGGGTTTCTTTATGTATAGTCTTCCACTGCACATGATCCACGAAACCCAACATTTTGATGGTATGTTGTTGTTACAAGAAGGTTTTGGGGGTGTTACAAGGTTGTAAATGTTGGTAAAAAAATGTTCTAGACAACAAAGAAGCCGTTTGGAGGCCAGGAGACAAGTTTTTAATTGAGGAGAGATGTTTGACTGATTTTATCAAAGTTTGACTTACATGCGGTCAGGTTTATTAGTTTGTCTTGATGATATGGGATGCCAGGATAGAGATGGTTGTATAACTTTGATGAATGGATTCTTGATGGAGGAGAAATCGTTTATGCATAAGTTGTCTCTCTGTTGTTAGGCAGTGGCTTAGCTGTCATGTTTTAAAGGTCTTAACTTTTAAGTTTTTGAGTATCTTGAATGTTAGGTTATGAAGGTCTTTGCTTTCTGAGTCTGTTGTTCAAGACATGAGTGGATCATGTTTAGGATTTCTTGTAAACTCAACTAATGTTGCCAAGACTTGTGGATCAAGTATTGGGAGTCTGGTGTGTGTCTTTGCTATTGAGAGTCTTAGTTGTTCAAGGTTTGATTAGGCCAAAGCTGTCAGGGTTTGTTGTCTGATTTTAGGAGTGTGTTATTGATGTATTTGTTTATCAAAACACTTTCTTAACTATGTTAATTAGTGTTAGTTGTAGTTGTGGCCTAAATTTATCCCCCTTTTTGGTAAAGAAATTTGATTTAAAACCTCCAAGGTCATGATTAGTAATGATAGTACACCAATAAAGGAATAAGTCTTCTTGAATATCAAAGTAAACTAAGACAAACAACATTAATTGACGTAAAATTAAGGGTTGAGTAAGGTCAAAACCCACGAGAGAGTGACGCTTCAATGAGTCAGTTGGAGGAGATAGGTGGGGGAAGGACGTCGGAGAAGAAGAAAAAATAAGAGCTAATCTCACTGGAGATCGCTCCCACGATCCCATTTTACGTCAGTGGGTGATAGAGGATTTTTAGGGAGAGAGGCTGTCAATCAAATCCCTAAAAAAGATAAGAAAGCTAGTAAATGGCACTTGTGGCTGTCCAGCCAGCTAGGGGGGCGGCCGGCCACCCGGGCCTAAAAGTGTCTCTCAAGTGCGCTTGGCTGTAAAAAACTGGGTAGGCTAGGTGGGTGTACTAGGCCAGGTACTAGGCCAGGTCTGGGTGTCTACACATTCAGGTGTGTTTTAGAAATTTAACCTTTTTCTATAACATGTTCCAAAAAGCTCTTCCCATTGTTTTTTTTTTTTTTTTTTTTTTTGAGAAATAAAAATCTTTCCATTTGAAAGTCAAACAAAATTGAAATATTTTTGTTGATATCTTTTATCAAAATGCAACTAAAATCTACTTATTAGTATTACCAACGATGACATTCAATACTTGGATAGAGGGAATACAATTTGATATTGTTTATTTTCTTATAACAATATTTAGCTCGAGTCAACGTACTCGTAACAAGCTTAGTTCAAGCACGGACAGGGGAAGGTGATGGTGCTTGATAAGCAACTACGCTACATTGTTCCCACGCCTAATACTCCATGCTTTCACTTGAGGTATTGAAAGTCTCTTTCTAATTATAGCTAGTCTAGCTAGGTCACGGTGACACTTTCTCCCCATGCCAACAATCTCTTTGCAACAATTATTACCCAAGTTGAAAATCTCCTTCAAGAAATTTGCTTTGATTGTCGACTTACAATCTTGGGATAGCTTTTCAAACAATATTTATGTACATTTGCGTAATACTCTTCGTAGGCAGACGATTTGGGGCTTGGAGGGAGTGCCTCATGTGTGTCGTTAATGCCTACATAGGCTAACGTGGTGCAACCATATGGAGACCATGGCTAACGAAAGCGCGATGGCCAAGATGAGTTTTATTAAGACTTGCCATTTTTGGATTATTGTTTATAATTGGGATTTTAATAAGAGAATATGTTATCTTAGTTATATATACAATAGTTTGAAATTTTTTATGTTATTTTATAGTTCGAATTAGGGTCACAGACATAATGAATGTTTAGATAACGTTTCTTAAATACAATGAATCTCTATCAAATACAATGAATTATACGTTATACCTTAAGTTGGATTTGAGTTCATTAATGGACATTGCTCGAATTTAGGTACGGTTATGCTCTCAAAATATCATTTTGTAAACTGATTTCCGTAACCACAAATATTATATTTTTCAAAATAAATTATTGAGTTACAAATGTTCCATAACCGCAGGCTAATCACAGAAGGATTGGAGACTAACCTCAAAATGAAACCCGAATAGAAAGACTTGCTCAAACCTGCTAATGCCACAGGGTAAAATAGGAGAAAATCCTACCCGTTATATAAAATGCAAAACAACTGTATATAAAAATTAAAGATGGTGCAGCAAGCATGGAAGGGCTATTCACATACTTCAATTACAGAACTTCTTAACTACAGTACTTCTACCACATTTCAACGATGGGGCTGAGGTGTGTATCAATTTTTCATCGCGACAAAGATGTATGTTTGGTAGATCACTAAAAGAATTAGGTTGAATACTCACGCAAATTACGAAGTGCGTCGCGGAAATAATTTATA
>JAOWBW010001782.1:56825-196075 GCA_026119855.1 Campanula takesimana
CTGAGTTTGCCTCGGTTCAACAGATGGAATGGGCTGCCTTGGACCATAATCAGGCTTACTATGTGCAGGCGGGGATCATGGCGGGGCCCTGGAAGGAGTGGAGGTGATGGTGCTTGTCAGTAGGGGGTGTAGGTTTCCTGATTGGGTCGGTGCTGTTGGGTTTCGATCAAACATGCGCAGCGGAATTAAGCATTTAAAATTTTGAAACCCAAAGCCATGGATCCGTTCATATGATTAAAATCAAATACGACATAAGAATAAAGGAATAAACTAACCCTTGATGGCTATCAAATTTCTTGGTCTTGGTGGAGGTTTGAAGACTGATCACGATCACAAAGCTTGAACACGAACTTTGAAGATGATGATTTTCACCCTCTAGCGGTATCCACACTTCGAACGAATATCAAAGTAGCTTCTTTGATCTTGGTTGCTAGACCAAATTGTGAAACACTTTTTCACAATCAAAAGAACTATATGGAATTATTGTGTATTATTTTGTTCTTCAACCAAGAATGTCTTAGAACAAAATAAACCCTCTCTCAAACTCTTTGAGACTCACAAAATCATTAGCTTAGAGTGCTGGCCGAATTTGGTCTTTTTATACACAAGCATGACCTATTCCAAATAGGAACTTGTGTCAAAATCCGCCAAAATTCGTTCCTAATCAAATTAGGAATCTGCCACCCGACAGTACTGTGCGGCCGACAAAAACCTCTGTGCGGTCGCACAACTATCTGAAACAAAACTGGTACATTTCTGAGATAATTGTGCCCGCCGCCCAGTCCATTATGTGCGGTCGCCCACTTCCCAGAAAGTCCAGAAATTTCAAAATTCCAATGTAGTCCTTTTAAAGATTCGTTCTATGTGTGTGACCCTATAGGATTATACTAGTTGGCAATGGGCTCAAACATAATCCCATAAGATATGATTAGGTTCTAGCAAAACCGTCATACCTACCCAAATAGTATAACTAGATACAAGTTCGCATTCCTCTAGAATATGTCATAATCCCTTTGTCCACGATGTCATTGAACACAAGTCATGGTCAAACAGTCAACTTGTTTTGTCCAATACTTTCTCGATTCCGAATATGTTGATAATTCAAATGCTATTGATCCAATCAATCCACTTGAGTCCGGCCGAACATTTCATCAACATCATTCCTACGAGTGGCCCAAGCTTGACATCTCTCCGAGGAGGGACAAATTCATTTAGCTTATTATTCTTCCCTACGTGAATCCGATTATGCCAATCATACCCTTTATAAACACTCGGTTAAAGTAGCGTTTGAATATGTCAAACATAATGTTCATCAAGTGGAAGACTATAATAACTTCATGTCTAAGGATTCAAATGACATAACTAATATGAGATATATGTATGACATAGACCATGGCATAAATCTCATAGAGCGGGTCATGTCCAGTACCTTGTTCAAACAAGTACCCATAAATCTAACATGATAATCCTATGATCATTAGCCTTTATACTAGTGCTTAACAAGTACTAGGGACGGAGATTATATAAGTAAACATGAACAACAATAATAATCAAAACATCTCTTTATTGATATGAAATAAATGATAACAATCACAACGTTTATTAAACGTGCCTAGGGCACCACTACCAACAATCTCCCACTTGCCCTAGGCCCAATCTCCCATGTATTTAATACCCATGGACCTAACATGACCATCATGTTTAGCTTGTGGAAGTCCCTTTGTTAGCGGGTCCGCAACATTGTCATCAGTAGGTACTCTGCATATATTTACGTCTCCCCTATCAACGATCTCTCGAATGATATGAAAACGCCTAAGTATGTGTTTGGATTTCTGATGTGCTCTTGGTTCCTTTGCTTGAGCAATAGCACCATTATTATCGCAATAAAGGTCTATTGGATTAACAATACTAGGAACCACTTCAAGTTCAGTTATGAACTTCTTAATCCAAACAGCTTCCTTTGCAGCATCCGATGCAGCAATATACTCAGCTTCTGTTGTAGAATCAGCGGTTGTACTTTGCTTGGAACTCTTCCAGCTTACAGCTCCACCATTTAACATAAACACAAAACCCGATTGCGATCGGCTATCATCTTTGTCGGTTTGGAAGCTTGCATCCGTGTAAGCATTTACAACGAGATCATCTTCCATTCCTCCATAGACCAAAAACGAGTCTTTAGTTCTTCTCAAGTACTTAAGAATCGCTTTTACAGCTATCCAGTGATTTTCGCCAGGGTCGGATTGGTATCTACTTGTCATGCTCAAAGCATAAGATACATCCGGCCTAGTACAAATCATGGCATACATGATGGACCCAATTGCCGAAGCATATGGAACATCATTCATTTTCTCACGCTCATCTTTTGTCTTAGGACATTGAGTCTTGCTTAGAGAAATTCCATGTAACACGGGCAAAGTTCCTCTCTTAGAATTTTCCATACGGAATCTTCTAATGACCTTGTCAATGTATGTACTTTGGCTTAAACCAAGTAGCCTCCTTGATCTATCTCTATAGATCTTAATGCCAAGAATATATGCGGCTTCACCCATATCTTTCATCGCGAAGCACTTTCCTAACCAAGTCTTCACAGACTGAAGTGTAGGAATGTCGTTTCCAATGAGCAATATGTCATCCACGTATAAAATAAGGAATGGCACTATGCTCCCACTAATCTTCTTGTATACACAAGGCTCATCTTCGTTTTTGATGAAACCAAACTCTTTGACCGATTCATCAAAACGCAGATTCCAACTCCTTGAAGCTTGCTTCAATCCATAGATGGATCTTTGCAATTTTGCATACCTTAGAATCTTGTTCAAAACCTTCTGGTTGTGTCATATACACATCCTCTTGGAGTTTTCCATTCAGGAAAGCGGTTTTGACGTCCATCTGCCATATTTCATAGTCATGATATGCGGCAATGGCAAGCAAAATTCTTATAGACTTGATCATTGCTACGGGTGAAAAGGTCTCATCATAGTCAATACCATGAACTTGCCTATAACCCTTCGCTACAAGTCTAGCTTTGTAAGTATGCACCTTCCCATCCATGTCAGTCTTCTTCTTGAAGACCCATTTGCATCCTATGGTTTTTACACCTTCGGGCGCATCAATCAAATTCCAAACTTGATTGTCTTGCATGGATTGCAATTCGGATTCCATGGCTCCAAGCCACTTGTCCGAATCAGGAGAAGACATCGCCTCTTGGTAGGATGACGGTTCATCATTCTCAATGATTTCTACCTCATTACTATCCGTTACGAGAAATCCATATCTCTCGGGCTCGGATCGTAACCTACTAGATCTGCGAGATGCTTGTGTATTTTGAACAGGTTCCACAACTCCTTGTGGTTCTTGTTCTTGTTTCACTATTGGTTCAATGTTATTTTCTGGGTCTCGAATTTCTTCAAGATTTATTTTACTCCCACTGATTTCTTTGGAGAGAAACTCTTTCTCTAGAAAGACACCAGTTCGGGCAACAAACACTTTGTTGTCCTCTCGGTTGTAAAAGTAATATCCTTTAGTTTCCTTAGGATATCCCACGAAAATACATTTATCAGATTTGTGTGCTAGTTTGTCAGAGATAAGTCTCTTGACATAAACTTCGCAACCCCAAATCCTCATGAAAGATAAACTAGGTTTCTTTCCACTCCACATCTCATATGGAGTCTTTGGAACCGATTTAGTTGGAACTTGATTTAGTGTGAAAGCAGCGGTTTCTAGGGCGTAAGCCCAAAAGGATATTGGAAGATCAACTTGACTCATCATTGATCGAACCATGTCTAACAAAGTCCGATTTCTCCTCTCAGACACACCATTCCATTGTGGTGTTCCGGGCGGAGTCAATTGTGAAACTATTCCACAATTCTTTAGATGATCATCAAATTCTTGACTTAAGTATTCACCACCTCGATCTGATCGAAGTGCCTTTATACTTTTGCCAAGTTGTTTTTCTACTTCATTTTGAAATATTCTAAATATCTCAAATGCTTCACTTTTATGTTTCATTAGGTAAACATACCCAAATCTACTATAATCATCAGTGAAGGTTATGAAGTATTGAAATCCTCCCCTAGCATTGCTACTTAATGGTCCGCATACATCGGAATGTATCAACCCCAATAAGTCGCTTTCCCTTTCACCTAACTTGGTAAAAGGTGTCTTAGTCATTTTTCCAAGAAGACACGACTCACAAGTATCATATGACTCTAAGTCACATGAACCAAAAGTCCGTCCCCATGGAGTTTTGAGATACGCTTCTCATTAATATGACCAAGACTGCAATGCCACAAATAAGTATGATTTACATCATTAGGTTTAGATTTCTTATTTACATGATAGACATTATTTTCATTCTTGACATCCAAGATATAAAGGCCATTAAATGAATTAGCAATACCATAAAGCACATCATTTAAATAAATAGAAAATTTCTTATTCTCAATAAGAAACTTAAAACCTTCATTATCCAAACAAGAAATTGAAATAATATTTCTGCTTAAATCCGGAACATAATAACAATTGTTCAAAACAAGAATTAATCCGGAAGGTAAAGTGACTTCATAAGTCCCTACGGCTAATGCAGCAACTCTTGCTCCATTCCCCACACGTAGACTACTTCACCTTCTTTAAGCAGTCTCCTATTCTTTAGTCCCTGCACATTTAGACAAATGTGAGAACCACATCCGGTATCCAATACCCAAGAATCAGTGGTAGAAAGGAGAATATCTATCATATAGATACCTGAAGTCGACGCAGCCTTGCTGCTCTTCTTCTTCTTTTGCTCTTCCAAGAAAGCCTTGCAATTACGTTTCCAATGACCAATTTCTTGACAATGGAAACAGATTGCATCCTTTTGTGAATCAGGTTTTGCCTCAGAAGCCTTGGCAACCTTTGCCTTGCTTATTTTGGGTTTGACAACTTTTGCCTTACCCTTTTCTTTGGCACCAGCCTTCTTCCCATCATGAACCAAGAGCACAGGAGAACCTTTCTCCACAATTTTCATCTCTGCAGTTTTGAGCATCCCATGCAACTTAGAGAGATTCTTATCCATTCCATGCATGTTATAATTCATCACAAACTGATTATAACTTTTAGGCAATGAATTAAGAATGAGATCCGTGGCTAGCTCCAATGGGATTGGATAGCCAAGTTTCTCAAGGTGCTATACATAACCTTTCATTTTAAGAAAGTGAGGACTCACTTGTTGCCCTTCATTCATTTTACTAGTAGTGAATGCAACAATGGTCTTGTACCTCTCTTGCCTAGCTTGCTCTTGAAACATGGTTCTCAACTCCACGCCTATCTCATAGGCTTCCAAATGTTCCAAACTTTGTTGGAGTTTTGAACACATAGCAGCAAGCATGAGACAACTTACATCTCTAGAATCATTACGATGTTTCTTGTAATTGTCTCTTTCTACCCTAGGGGCAGTAGGCGGTGGTTCAGCAGGGAGAGGCCCATCGAGAATGTACAACTTATCTTCTTGCCTAAGAACAATTCTTATGCTACGGATCCAATCCATAAAGTTAGTACCATTCTCTTCGAGCTTATCCTTCTCAAGGATTGATCGCAACGACATTGATTGAGTGTTATTAGTCATTATCTACAAATATGCAAAATTCCCAAAATTTAATAAGTACCGATCTTCATTAAAGAGATAAATAATGTATTTTTCAAACAAAATACTCCCACTAAATTATATAACCTTCATATACATCCAATGTATAATATAATTTAAATGGGTTAAGATCCAACTTTAATTTAATTTCAAGTCCGCTAAGGCGGATTACACAAAATCAAATTAATTAGGTAGACAACTCTTGTCAATCATATCTCATATGACTCTTAGTTCCTTTTATGAGATTCTTTAAGAAATCCAATTTCAAAAAGCATGTTAAACCTCATCTTTGCCTAGGCCCAAAACTGTTTTGACGCCCAATTAAGTCTAACCATTTTAAACGCATAGTTAATGTGTCCCGCTAGGGCGTGCCCACATTATCTATCTTGCTCATACATAAATAAATTTAATGCACCTCGCTAGGGCGAATCTACATTAAAATCACTCATGTACTAACAAGTGTTTTAATCATGGCATGGCAATAAAAGACTTAAAACTTTCTTTGAAGGTTCATCACATGTAGCATATAACATATTTATGAGCACATAATATAAACATGTTACACATCAAGTTTAGCCACTAAATTAATCTCCATTAATTTAAGCATGATATTTATGTGTCATTAGTTTCTCTATAATTATGAGGATGAGACTATTTCAACTTTGGTTATTATCTCCAAATCAAGACAACAAGAAGTGCGGTCGAACTAAGCCATTAGGCAACCACAATCCCGCAGTAATTCAAGAAACCAAGAAAGTAGTCCATGTGGCCGAAACTAAGCAATAGATGGTCTCGATGAACGTAGGCCAATTGCATTCACAATTCCACATGGATCTCCAAACTTTGAATCAAGAACTTTGTTTCTCAATTTTAGCAATTATGAACTCTTCATAATTCTAACTTCGTTTTATCTTTGAAACTTTGATTGCGATCAATTTTGGGAAACACAATCTCGATGAACGCAGATTAGCCATCCAAAACTTGAACCAATCTTAGAATCACAAGACTAAAACAAATAGGAAAATTAAACCCCGAGATCCACACACAAACCAACTACCCAAAACCCATTCCAGATCAGCAGGTCTGGATTGGTTCTGTTACTGGTTTTGTTGAACCTTTCGAAAATTCCAAATTCTGATTTTTGACCAAAATCAGACCTTCTGATCCCCTTGTGCGGCCGCCCAAAATTACCTGTGCGGTCGCCCAAAAACCATGCGGCCGCCCAGTATATTCCGTGCGGTCGCCCAGTTCAATCAGAAGGTGCAGAATTTTAAGTTCGAAAATTTTGTCTCAAAATTGTTTTTCCCCGATTATTAAACTTTGATCCAATAAAAAATTAATAACCAACAATTCTGAATCCACCATAATTTATTTATTGCGATTGAATCGTGCGATTAAAGTTGTAAAACAATAAACCACAAAAATCACATAACACATAAACATCACATATTCTAATATTCATATCATGCAAGGCACATAAACAATTTATATACACATGACATGATCTAGGTATTGAAATAATCAACATGAACGGGGCTCTGATACCACTGTTGGGTTTCGATCAAACATGCGCAGCGGAATTAAGCATTTAAAATTTTGAAACCCAAAGCCATGGATCCGTTCATATGATTAAATCAAATACGACATAAGAATAAAGGAATAAACTAACCCTTGATGGCTATCAAATTCTCTTGGTCTTTGGTGGAGGTTTGAAGACTTGATCACGATCACAAAGCTTGAACACGAACTTTGAAGATGATGATTTTCACCCTCTAGCGGTATCCACACTTCGAACGAATATCAAAGTAGCTTCTTTGATCTTGGTTGCTAGACCAAATTGTGAAACACTTTTTCACAATCAAAAGAACTATATGGAATTTATTTTGTGTATTATTTTGTTCTTCAACCAAGAATGTCTTAGAACAAAATAAACCCTCTCTCAAACTCTTTGAGACTCACAAAATCATTAGCTTAGAGTGCTGGCCGAATTTGGTCTTTTATACACAAGCATGACCTATTCCAAATAGGAAACTTGTGTCAAAATCCGTCCAAAATTCGTTTCCTAATCAAATTAGGAATCTGCCACCCGACAGTACTGTGCGGCCGCCCAAAAACCTCTGTGCGGTCGCACAACTATCTGAAACAAAACTGGTACATTTCTGAGATAATTGTGCGGCCGCCCAGTCCATTATGTGCGGTCGCCCACTTCCCAGAAAGTCCAGAATTTCCAAAATTCCAATGTAGTCCTTTTAAAGATTCGTTCTATTGTGTGTGACCCTCTAGGATTATACTAAGTTGGCAATGGGCTCAAACATGATCCCATAAGATATGATTAGGTTCTAGCAAACCGTCATACCTACCCAAATAGTATAACTAGATACAAGTTCGCATTCCTCTTAGAATATGTCATAATCCCTTTGTCCACGATGTCATTGAACACAAGTCATGGTCAAACAGTCAACTTGTTTTGTCCAATACTTTCTCGATTCCGAATATGTTGATAATTCAAATGCTATTGATCCAATCAATCCACTTGAGTCCGGCCGAACATTTCATCAACATCATTCCTACGAGTGGCCCAAGCTTGACATCTCTCCGAGGAGGGACAAATTCATTTAGCTTATTATTCTTCCCTACGTGAATCCGATTATGCCAATCATACCCTTTATAACCACTCGGTTAAAAGTAGCGTTTGAATATGTCAAACATAATGTTCATCAAGTGGAAGACTATAATAACTTCATGTCTAAGGATTCAAATGACATAACTAATATGAGATATATGTATGACATAGACCATGACATAAATCTCATAGAGCGGGTCATGTCCAGTACCTTGTTCCAAACAAGTACCCATAAATCTAACATGATAATCCTATGATCATTTAGCCTTTATACTAGTGCTTAACAAGTACTAGGGACGGAGATTATTATAAGTAAACATGAACAACAATAATAATCAAAACATCTCTTTATTGATATGAAATAAATGATAACAATCACAACGTTTATTAAACGTGCCTAGGGCACCACTACCAACACGTGCATCTGGGGTTTGTTTTTATAAAGACTACGTAGTTTGTAAGACTCAGAACGAGAGGTGTCTGAAAATCAAGGGGATTGTTGGATGTATATTTTTTTATCTTTAGTCTGTTCACCTTCCATCTTTCATCCTTCATTCATACGAGCTTTGACCTGGGTTTTTGTTTTCGGCAGATTTAACAATGGAGGAGGAAAGTGAGCTGGATGAGATGTACGCTATGGATCCCAACAAGTTACTGAAGAAGAGGATAAAGTCCAAGGTCTCCGGTCGCATTAAGAGACATGCCGACATGGTGTCTCGGCAGGAGGTATTGCAAGGAAAAGAGGCCGGCCCCTCCCTACCAGTGATGTTGGCGGGGTCAACCCCCAAGCAGGAGGTGATGCCGATGTGGAAACGCCGGCCGAGGATGTTGACCGAAGCCAGGCCGATGATGACGATGTCGAGGCTAGTGGGAGGCCTCGTCAAAAGAGAAGCCGAGATATGACAGGTGAAACTCCTGACAAACCACTTTCCAAGCGCCAGTCGGTAGATCCTCCTGCCTCAACCTTGTCTCCTGAAGAGATTGATGCTTTATGTCGGGAATTTTCCAATTTTACCCCTTTGCGGAAGCTGGAGTTAACTGCCAGATCTGGGCCAATGATGCGCTTGGGCCGATCAGTTTTGAGTCGAGCCCTTGATTCCGACTTTTTGAACGCCCTGTCTTCTACTCCCCACACTTTTGGTCATTTGGCCGAGCGGAAAGGCCTCATAATCTCTGAGGTAAAGTCTTAATTTTGCCCGTTCAATTTAGCCCAATCATATCGTTTATTGAGTGTTTCTTTCATGTAGCTTGCCACCATTGCCGAATATGAGGCCAAGCAGTGGTCCGAGGTTACCAAGGAGTGGGACGAGCTGGTGGCTAAGGAGGTCCACGCTCAGGCTAACATCGGCCGAGCAGTCCAATTGGCTAATAGATATAAGGATGAAGCTCAAGCCCTCCTCGCGGAGAAGAATGGGATCTTGGATGCCGCTTTGAAGGAGAGTGAGTCTCTTAATGCCGAGATCAGCCAGCTGAAGGGGGAGATTTACCAGGAGAAAGAGAGAGCCGAGCTGTTGTCAAAGGAGAAGGAAGCTGGTGAAGCTCGGTATAATCAATTAGAAGAGAGCATCCCAGCAAAGGAGAGGATGGCAGTGGCGTTGTCTAAGAGAAACAAGATGCCAAAGATCATAGCTGAACAGGTCACTTCTACTTATATTGATGTCTATACAATGTTGAAGCTCGCGCCGCTCACTCCTTGGTCCCATATTCTGCTCAATCCTTGAAGTTGATAGCCCAGGATGATAGAGGGAACAACAGGGCTACATGGATTGCTCCCCCAGAGGACCCAAATAACTTCCATGCTCTTGTAGAACGTTTTCACGAAGAGCTGAGTCTGGGTGAGGAGGAAGACGATGAAGAGACAGAGCCATGATTTCCTCCCGTTGGTAGGTTTGCCTGAAAGACTTATTAACCAGATACAATGCAATCTTGTGTGTAGCCGGTTTTTGGCTGAAACAATTTATTTTTGCTTTGTAAGCCGGTTTTTGGCTGAAACAATTTATTTTTGCTTTGTGAGCCGCTGTGTGGTGAAGATGATTTACTTTTCATGTTCTTAGTATTTATATGCCTCGGGTCAGATTTTTTTCTGGGGGGACGTAAACACTATCTTTGTAAGTATAAAACCCACGTTTGTCTTGACCGTTGTTTAATTACGTCTATGATCTCGTCATTGTTTAGTCCGTCATGCCTCTTTGGGGATGGACCGTAATGAGCCGGGATCGGAAAGCCGACATAGGTTTATATGTTCAGGCCGAGGTGGTCTACCGTTGAGCTCTGACGAACATCTAGTGCTCGGTTTTGATACGCGAGAGAACTATCATTCGAGATTAGTTTCAAATCGTCGGGAGTCTACTATCCAAATTTGAGTCTAACCGTTAGGACCAGCTCAAGTTGTCTTATGTGCTAGTTGTTAGAACTAGGCTTTAGAAGTTATGCATAAGTGTTCTCGTCAACTTCGTTGGGGTGCTAGTTATTAAAACTAGGCTTTAGAAGTCATGCTTTAAGTGTGCTCATCGACTTTGTTATGTAGTCTCGGTATTGTGAATAACGCTAAGACCGTGTTATCAAAGCTTGATGTAAATAAAATAAAGGAAATTTTATTGATGAAATCAAACTAAGAAACAACTAGATATCAACTATAGAATCTAAGACCGAAAATCTGATAAAAAGAATAAATAGCTAAATAAATAGCTAACCGAGGTGCTACTGATAGTACTTTCCCAAGTGCTCGGAATGCCATGGGTGTTTAAGCTCTTTTCCTTCCGGAGTTTTGAGCATGTAGGTCCCTTCCCGTATAATGTGGGTGATGATGTAAGGGCTTTCCCAGTTTGGCGAGAGCTTATTCTGTTGTGCCTTCAAGTGTGTAGACTCAATTTTTCTGAGTACCCAGTCACCGACTTCAAAGGTTCTCTTTTTCATTTTGCTGTCATGGTAGGCCTTGGTTCTTTGCTTGTAATTGATCATTCTGAGTTAGGCAGCTAGCCTTTTTTCGTCGACTAGGTCCAGGTCCAGTAGTCGGTTGTATTCATTAACGACCTCGTCATAGTTGGTTACTCTGAAAGTCGGCAAGGCCATCTCGGCTGGTGCCATTGCTTCTGAACCGTAAGTCATAGCAAAGGGTGTCTCCCCAGTTGGCCCCCGAGTGGTTGTACGGACGGCCCATAAAGCTAAGGGGAGTTCGTCCAGCCACTTTCCTTGACTGCCTTCTAAGTTCTTGGTGAGTGCTCTTAAGACAAGTTTGTTGGCGGCCTCGGCTTGTCCATTGCCTTGAGGGTGGCTGACTGACGACTTCTTGTGCTTGACTCCCAACCTATTCATCTCCTCGGTGAAGGCATTAGAGAATTGTAGGCTGTTGTCTGTCACTATAGTGTGGGGCACGCCAAACTGACACCATATGTAATCATGGATAAAGTTGATGGCGTTCTCTTCAGTGATGTTTGCTAGTGGTTTCGCCTCTACCCACTTGGTGAAGTAATCGATTGCCACAATTACATATTTGTTGCTCCCTTTGGCTAATGGGAACGGTCCAATGATGTCGACTCCCCACATGTCGAATGGCCATGTCGGTATGACCAAGCTTTGCTCTACGGTAGGTACTTTGGGTAAGTCGGAGTAGCGTTGACATTTGTCACACTTCTTTACATAGGCTTGGGCATCCTCCCTTATATTTGGCCAATAGTAGCCAAGTGTGATGATCTTGTCGGCAAGGGTTCTGGCCCCCGGGTGTCCCCCACAGACTCCCCCATGTACTTCAGCGAGGAGTTTCTCGGTGCTTTTTGGCGCAACACATCTAAGGAGAGGTTTGGAGAATGACCTTCTGTACAGGATGCCTTTCCAGACTATGTATCTTGCCGTCTTCTTTTTAATCGACTTGGCCTCTAACTCGTCTTCAGGAAGCTTTCCCCTCTCCAAGTAGTCTTTGTAGTTGTCGATCCATGTCCTTTCCTCATCATCCAGGAGCAAGATCTCCAGTCTTTCATAAGCAGGCTGGTCGGCATAGATGATTAGGGGATCCGAGTCTTCAGCTGTTGCCATCTTTGAAAGCAGGTCAGCTTCCAGTTGTATTCTCTACCAACTTGCTGTATATCCCAGAACTCAAAGTTCTTGGTCAGGTTTAGGACGAGATCTTTGTACTTGGTCAGCATGTGGTTTTCGGTGTTGTATTCCCCTTTAACTTGATTCACCACCAGTTGGGAGTCACTGTATGCTACCAATCTCGTTGCACCAAAGAATTTGGCTCTTTCTAGTCCCAGGATTAGGGCTTCATATTCAGCTTGATTATTTGAGGCAGGGAACTTGAACCTGATAAAATCACGTGCAACATGCTCGCCGGCGGGGCTAGTCAAGTAGACTCCGGCGCCGCTTCTACCTTGGGTAGTTGACCCGTCGGTGTATAGGACCCAACAGTTGGGAGGTAACTCTTCCAAGGGCTCTCTATCTATAGGGAACTTCCTCTTTCGGGTGGTCGGCGTATGTTCATTTGTGAAGGCGGTCTCGACCAAGAAGTCGGCAAGAGGTTGGGCTAGAAGAGTCTTCCTCGGCTTGTAGGTTATGTCGAATTCGGTCAGTTCGATCGACCAGTTAAGTAGGCGTCCTGAGCTATCCATCTTGTGAAGTATTTTTCTAAGAGGAGCGTCGGTGTAAACCGTGACTGGATGAGCCGAGAAGTAGCTCGTAGTTTTCTGGCCGCAATTACCAAGGCATAAGCAATTTTTTCGGCATTGAAGTACCTGCTCTCGGTATCTGACAGCGCCTTGCTGACGTAGTAGACCGATTTCTGGATGCCGCCTTCTTCTCTAACGAGTACAGCTGCTATGGCTCTGTCGGTCGCTGCTAAGAAGACGTATAATGTCTCTCCCATAACCGGGCTACTGAGTAGAGGTGGAGAGCCGAGGTAGTCTTTTAGTTGCTGGAACGAGGTCGAGCACTCAGGCGTCCAAGCAAAATCCTTCGCTCCCTTCAAGGCTTTGAAAAAGGGGAGGGATTTTTCTGCCGATTTGGCAATAAACCTACCGAGTGCCGCTACTCTCCCGTTCAACCTTTGAACCTCTTTGATAGAAATCGGCTCCCTCATGTCAATCAAGGCTTGGATCTTTTCTGGATTAGCCTCGATGCCTCGCTGAGAAACCATGAAACCTATAAACTTGCCCACGGTAACCCCGAAGACGCACTTGGTAGGGTTGAGCTTCATATCGTTAGCTTTCAAGTTGTCAATGGTCTCTTTCAGATCTGGTACATGCTGCCGATCTTGGTCTTGATCACCATGTCATCAATGTAGGCCTCCATATTCCGACCTATCTGAGATTTGAAGACCTTGTTCACCATCCTCTGATACGTGGCTCCCGCATTCTTTAGGCCGAAAGGCATCATGACGTAGCATTATATGCCGCCTGCAGCTTGAAAATCCGTCTTCTCTATGTCGTCCTCAGCCATTTTGATTTGGTGGTAACCGGAATAGGCGTCCAAGAAACTGAGGGTTTGATGGCCGGCAATAGAGTCTACGAGCTTGTCAATCCTGGGGAGGGGATAGATATCTTTGGGACAGGCCTTGTTCAGGTCCGTAAAGTCCACTCCACTTGCCATTGTGCTTCTTTACCATGACGACGTTGGCAAGCCACTCGGGGTATGTTGCCTCTCTTATGATGCCGGCTTTGAGGAGTTTTTCAACCTCGGTCCCAATTGCTTTTTCCTTGTCAGTAGAGAAGACTCGTCTCGTCTGCTTGACCGGTTTGAAGAACTTGTCGACTTCCAGTTTGTGGAGAGCGACGGCTTCTTTTACTCCCAACATGTCATCTACTTTCCAGGCAAATACGTTCAAGTTGTTTTGGAGTAGGGAGATGAGCTCTTCTCGTTCTTGTTGGGAGAGTTGCTTCCCAATCTTGATTTTCTGATCTGGATAGTCTGGGTTGATGACGACCTCGTCTAACTGATCCACAGGTTTAAGTTCGGGGCCGTCTCTGAACTCTAGGGTCTCGACAATGATCTGCTTGACCTTCTCCTTGTCCTCCCCTTCCAAACTTAGGTTTTCCATGTCTAACAGTTTCTCGATCTCGGTTTCCATGTCAGTCGGCTGTGTGGCCCCTGAGCTTGGGACGATGGCGAGAGCCAAGTTACTCGGCTCGTCCGAAGCTGTGTTCATCGAGATGCAGCCGAAGCCTTCTAAGCCATAAGTAACCTCGGCCTTAGTTGGGACGTCGTTGTCAAGAATAACCCACTCTTCAGGTTCATCTTCAACAATCACCAATATAACACCGATATGTGGCATCGAGGTTGTAACCGTGGTTGACTTTGAAACCGTGATTCTTTTATCTGGAGTATCAATCTCCATCTTGGCCTTTGCTTTCCTGGACTTCATCACATGTTCCAAAAAATCTCTAGGCGAGCCTGGGACGCACCCAATTCCGGCCGGGGTGGGGAACTTCACCCTTTGGTGGGGGAGGGAGGCAACCAGACCCAACTTTCCTTGACTGGGTGCACCTAAGATATCATGGTAATCACTGTCCAGATCCATGACTATGAAGGTGACCGTGTCCGAGGTTTTGTAGGGATGAGTGCCGATTTCCAAGAGTAAGTCGACGGTTCCTTTGGCATCGGCCTTATGATTAGTGAACCCTT
Source organism: Campanula takesimana (assembly GCA_026119855.1). Lineage (NCBI taxonomy): Eukaryota > Viridiplantae > Streptophyta > Magnoliopsida > Asterales > Campanulaceae > Campanula > Campanula takesimana. The sequence goes on from JAOWBW010001782.1 coordinate 71,681, forward strand.
CTAGCCTTCCATTATATGGGGTCAGCATTGTATCAGGAAGTTCCATCTCTTTAAAAGTGCGATAGTATAGCACATCCTTGGCCGCCCCGGAGTCTATGAGGAGCCTGTCTGACTCGCAATTATCAATGCGGCCTGTGATGACCAATGGTTGTTCTCTCATCGTACGGTTTCCCGCCAACTCATTCGGAGAAAAACTAATCACTTCCTCCCTCTCATGGATCCAAGGAGGGATGTGGAAGACTTTACTTAGCTCGTAAATCTGCTCCTTGAGTTTCTTGTTTGATGGAATTTCCTCTCTGATCACGCCTATCAACCTGGCCCGAGGTGGCCTGTCTACCTGGTCATTGTTTTTGTCTTCTTCCCTTGGGCGTTTATTGTCCTTGGCCATGAACTGATTGAGCTTGCCTTGATTGGCCCATTTCTGTAGAATCTTCTTCAGAGCAAAACAGTTCTCGGTGTCGTGGCCGTTATCTCTGTGATAGGAGCAATACTTTGTGGTATCCTTCGGGTATTTCGGGTTGTCCTTTAGAGGCTTGGGGTTGGGGAGATCCACCAGATTCATGATCTCAGAGATCGGTTTATTGAATGTGGTGAATGTCTCGGTCCCCCTGGTCCTATTCTTGCCTTTGCCGTTTCCCCCGTTGTTCCCCTGGGACGACTTCCCGTTATGCGACTTGTCATGATCTCGGTCCCGTTCCTTATAACCATATAACGTCTTTTTCTTCTCCTCGGCGATGGCCGTGGCGTAAGTAACGTGGTACAATTCGGCTTTTGTGAGGGGCTCTCTGACTGACAGTTCATAAGTTAGCTGCTCTGACCTGTGACTATTCGTAAAGCATACAATGATCTCCCTGTCGGTCAGGCGTTCTTCTATTGAGTCGGCAAGGTCCCTAAACCGGTTGTAGAAGCTTAGGGTGGACTCGTTTTTGCTCTGGACCATGTTGGCTAGGTCAGACAATCTTTTCTTCCTCGCCCCAGCGGTAGCAAAATATTCCAAAAATTGTGATTTCAACTTGGCAAAGGAATTGATGCTGCTTTTCTCAAGGTCCATGAACCAGGACCGAGCTGCCTTTGTTAAGGTGCTTGCAAAGGCCTTACACAGTACGTCGTCCTTATTGGACACTAGGGCCATGGTGGCCTCAAAGGCTTGGACATGATCCAGAGCATCGGCGTTGCCGGAGTATTTGTCTAGGTGTGGAAGCTTTAACTGTGGATTAGGTGGTGTGTCCTTAATCCTCTGCGTGAAAGGGCGCATAGCATCGTAGTCATTATTGGGTCTCCTGTGCCCCTGATTCATCATCTCAATGTTGTCGAGCCTTTCTCTAAGGTCGACAATGTCCCTTGTGCTGAATGCCGAGGTGTGACTGGAACTGACTATGCTTCGGTCTCGACGTCTCCATTCACCTTGGTTTGGTTCGAGACGATGCCTTGAAGGAGTACGGCGAGGTGGAGTGTGCCGGGGGGATCCTGCCGGGGTGATGTGCGCCTTGGTGGATCCTGCCGGGGTGGTGTGCGCCTTGGTGGATCCTGCCTGGGAGGTGAATGACGTCGGGCGTCCCCACGACGTCTTTCCTCTATAATTTCCACTCCTGGGGATTCATCTTCTTGTTCTTCCAGGCGGCGATTAATGTGGTCTCTCAGGTCCCCATCGATATTGAGTCTTCCTAGCCGTCCGTCTTGGCGACTTACACGGCTCCTGGAGGCGCATCCCGTCTACGATTTTATAGGGGCTCCCTTCTGCTTGCTCTGTCATCCAGATTTGTCCCCCTCATTCCAGACGGCTGGAGTAGGTTAGCCAAGGAGTTTTCGGGGTCAAGTTCTAACAGGGCCCGGTGCGTCGGCCAGCTGTTGGAGTGTTTGAACATTCTGTTGAAGCAATGTTCTCTCGTCCAATGGCAGCGGCTGTGATGGTCCTGCTCCATTGTTTCGGGATCCTGTCCGTCGGCGGCGCCCATATTGGTTAACAACATTGGGGGCCGGCCCCTTTGAACGGGTATGCATTCCTCCCCCTTGTGCAGGTGCTGTAGGTGGGAGCCTCTGATTTTGTGCAGCAGCGTTCGTGTTTTCGGGGGGCGGTGCATCTCTTGCAGTTTCTTTTGAAGGACTGGCTTCTCGCCCGTCAACCAATTCTCCGGCCATGGTCTGGAATTATCTGGATAAAGAACTGACCAATCGATTTCCCGGCAATGGAACCAAACAGATGATGCCAAAATCTGGTTGGATCAGCCTTCGTCTAGCGGTTCGGATAATCCCAGCGACAGTTCTTGATGGCCGGAGCTGCGCACACGAAACAAACGTAAACTACACCGGGGCTTCACCGGCGAAGGCCCTCCGGTGTGAGAATAAGGATATGGTTTGTTGATAACACAAAGAAATCAATTGACCAGATTAGAGTCAAAAGTTCATTACCCTTTTTCCTGTTGTGAGGACCTATTTTTATAGGTATGGGTGAATGAGTCCTAGCTTGTTAGAGAAGCTAGGATGCCCGTGCTGATGTAGGACTCGCATTCCTTGGAGATGGACTCCTGATAAGGATGGATGATATCCTGTTATCTGGTATAAGAGATATCCTTGTTTAGATAAGGATTCTTCAGTGTCAGAGTTGTAACATAACTCTGTAAGAGGTTTCCCAACGATAATGGGAGGTTTCTGATGTAAATCGGCCCGTCATCTAATTCGGCTCGTCATAGAGGCCGGCTAGGGATTGGGCTTCTCGGGCTCGGCCTAGGCAAGGACTGCCTGCTCGGCCTTATTGATGTCGGCCTGTAAAAATGGGCTTCTCGTGAATGGGCCTCTCGGTATAGGTCTGTTAGGTATGTGGGCCCAGAGTGTCTGGGTTCCGTTTAACCAAGTCGGTTTATGTCGTTCAATTGTAAAACAGTTACGTTTGCTTGTATAATAGTATATGTTTTCAAATAATAAGTTACAATGGGTTCAATTTATCATGATACATGTAAAAGTATTACATTATCTATAGAAATCTGTTACAATTTCATCTACTAAAGTGTTACATTTACTTGTACAAATAATTACATTCATGTATATAAGTTTTTATTTTTCAAATGTTACTTTCTTTTAAAAAATAAAATCAAAATACTCAAAAATAAAAAATATTATGGAAAAACACTATTACATTTCAGTATAACGATAATTACATTTAGTTATTGTTAGTGTTACACGTATCTATATATATATATATAATATAGGAGAGTAAAATGTCATTCATAGAGAGCGCCACGTGGATTTATGACGTGGAATTCCACGTGGCGCAAGGGTGAAGCATGTTACTCATTTTGGTATGTTTAGATTATTTGAAATTCAAAATTCAAAATTTTAAACTTTACCATCAATAATTATATATAATGTTGTAAATGGTTTTTATTAATGATAAGATGATGCTTCAGATTTTGTATGATCCAATAATTTATAAAGTATATTTTATTTTATTATTTGCTTAGTTTGAATATTTTACAAAATTTATACTCCTTGGTCGTAGTGTGGATACTCCTATTGAAGCATTTCAATTGCTCATTTGTCGGAAAGACTGTATTTTCTAAGTATTTTTTTAACTTATTAAATGAATTTTGATAATCAATTTATAAATATTTAGCTATCCTCTTTTTGATTTATAGAAATTTATTTACAACACTTTTTAATGAAGTAAATATTTATTACATTTTTTTAAGTTCCAATTTTAACCCAAAGTAAAAAATAGCACATATGATCTAAGGTTCAAATGTATTTTATGCTTTATCAAACAAAAAATACATGTATCACGTACAGTTTTTTTAAACATTACCAAATACTTCGATTCAATTTCTACATCATTGTCAAATAAAAATAGTTTATAAATTAATAATATTGAAAGTTTATCAATTGTAAAACACTCAAATGTACAAATAAACTTTGAGCAATAAGTAAAGTTAGTTTTAGTTATCCTAATAAAAATTAAAAATTGTTATTGATACACCATTAGAAATATTATCAATACAAATTTTTGGATTTTTTTTAAGATAATTAAAAGTAACCTAAATTATGTCTTAAAGTTTATTCATATTAACAATGAATTTACTTTAGATAAAGGAGCAGCGAAAAATATCTGAGACTATTTTGGAGTTGATTAATTGATTCGGAAGATTTTTAGACATGTCATGTGGATTTAATGAGCTAAAACTGTAGCACTAGATGAAAGAGACGAATTAAAAAAACATCGTAAGGGATCAAACTAATACTACCTTTGTCCAAGGGTAAGAGTTCTACAACATAGGATATGCACGCTTATTAAGTAAATAATAAAAATAAGTAAACAAACGGGTTTCACAGATCAAAGCTTCTCCAAATCGCAAGTTGTTAATTAATTTATTACCCATTTTAAAAATATATTTCAGTTATGAAATATAATTAGCTGATTAGTATGCCCGTCGTGTATCGACGGGTCACTAACTAGTTTATAGTTAGTATTACAGTTGAAAGATGAGTAACATGAGCTATTTTTTTTTTTGTAAAACTGGTGTTACGTTTACTTATAAACAATGTTACTTTATAAGTAACACAGTTGTTACATTTAGTTGTACTAAGTATTACTATTGCAAACGAAAAAACAGTCAAAAAAAATATAGAAACTAAAAAAAAAAAAACGTTTTTTTTTTCTGGGAAAAAAAAATTGGGCCAATGAGTCGCTGCCACGTGGCAGATTTTGAGTGGAGCATGGGTTGGAATCTTACGCTTCGCGGAGAATGTTGTACACGGGTCATGGGTCGACCCGTCTCTTCTATGAGACGGATCTAGGTGTTCTCACAAGAGACCACCTCCTTTGTAAATCGAAGACACGATGTAATTTTACTAGCAAATCGAAGGTCGGATGCAACGGCATATTTGATTGCGAGTATGGAGTGGATTTGGTGGATTAGGGAGTTCGGTAAGTGGCTAAGTCGATTTAGGGTTTGAATGGGTTTGTGCATTTGGGGTATGTGGATGGAGGAGAGGTGGCGCTAGCACGTGATTTCTTCAACGTCGTGGCCAAAGTCGACAGAGTTGCGTTCCGTTGATGAAGGTGTAAAAATTAGGCCGCCGGAAAAAATGTCGTTCAAGAAAAAAATCTGATTGCTTGGAGGCTTACTGTTCTTGCTGGGTTTCTTTTGGATTTTTTTTTTAAATTTAATTTGTTAATGTTTCTATTAAATTGTAATTTATCCTTTTAAATAAGAATGTGGATTTTTTTTTTATAATTTAATAAGTCTATTTTTTAAAAAATGTTGTATAATTATATTAAGTATCTATAATATATTTTTATTTTTTTATGTACACTAATTTTTGTTTATATTTTAAAAAAATTATCTATTTTATTAAAAAAAATAGTTATTTAAATAATGAATAAAAATATTAATTAGAAAATAATGATGCTTTACCCTTCAAATTGTATGGTTAAGTATGTAGTTGGATTAATATTTTCAATTTGTTCAAAATTTATACTTCCAAATTAAGCATAAAATATTGTACATTCAAAAATAGTGATTTTGAAATGTAATAAGATAATTTATGTATAAAAATCTTGTACATTAAAAAATAATTGATATTCTAAAATCTTTAAACTTTAATATTTGATTTATTAATCTCAATTCTCAAATATAAAATTTATACTAAGTACATAACAAATGATTATTAAATATTGTAAAAAATTCAATAAGGTTTTACCCTTCAAATTTCAGAATTTACAGTTTGACCCCTAATAGCTAATTTTCATTTCAATTTAATCCAATTTCTTGATTATGTGCAAGGCACATGGGACTTAATAGACTTTTCTAACGATTTCCGTTAAAAAGCCCTAGATTGATGAAAAAAACCGCATCGAGCCCTGATTCGCCAAAAAAAAAAAATGGAGGCCTCGCTTGGGGAACACCCTATGGAGTTCAGAGCCTAAATTGTAATTAACCCATTAAAAAATGACTTTTAGAATCTAAAGCGTCTCAATTAGGCACTATTTAAGATAACAAAAATTGTTGAAAGTTCAATTAAGGACACTAGTTTGAGACTGGAACTAAAGTAGTCTCAAAAAAATTCAGAACAAAGTACTTTTTTTTTTGCAAAATAGAGACTGAATTAACTGTTCTAAAAGTATTTGTGACACCAACTTAATGAGACCCTTAAGTTTCTCAAATACAATTAGGGACAACTTTTTCATAAGCAAATTAAAAGCAACCGGACTAATAAGAGAGATTTTTCATACTCCCTCTGTCTCAGAATGATAGTCCCCTATTTTCATGGGTTTTACGTAGGAAATTTGAGTAATAATTAAGGCTACTTTTAATTATTCTAATGAAACTTTTGAAATTGATCTTGATACACCATTATAAATACTATTAATATCAATTTTTAGATTCACATTAACATAATTATAAGTAGCATTTATAACTGCTCAAAGTTCCCTCGTAGTAACAATGAAAAAAGGTGGACTATCTTTCTGGGACGGATGGAGTAGTAATTAATGGATTACAATAGTTCAACCTAAAACTTTTTTCTTCAATGGTCACAATTTCTTCCGTTTTATCCAATCATTACTATATTAATAAAACAAGACATGCCAAAAAGGCAATTTGGCGCCCAAAAACGTCACTTTCAAACTGGCCAAAAACGGAAACCTCAAACGTCGTCGTATGAGACGAACTTACATTTTTTTTTTTTTTTTTCGGTTTTGATCACTACACGCGTACCCTCACCTCCCCTCCTCCCTCCTCATTTTTCCTCTTCTTCTTTCTCTTTCTAGAAACACACACACACACACACACACACACACTCGCTCTCGCTCTCTCCTTCTTCTCCCACAAATCAGTCTTCCTCTCGACCTCTCTCTTTCTCCCCCACCGGCACCGCTACTGTCACCGCCACCACCGCCAAAGCCACAGCCATCTTCTGGGTCACCGCCTTCACCATCTCCACCGGCACCGCTACTGTCACTACCACCTCCACTTTGCCCTCCGCCTTCCGTCCGTCGAACGGCGACCTCCGCCCTAGGTAAGATTTCTCGGTTTCTTCTCTTCCTCCGTCTTTCTTTCCGACACACACTGCCTCTCTTTCTCCCCAAAATCTGTCAATTTTTCTGGGTTTAGATGCATCTGATCATAAATCAGATCAATATTCAGAGAACTGGAGAGTCGCCGATGAGTGATTCCCCTCTTCCACCGACATATTTGAAATCAAAATCAGACCTGGATTTTTTTTCCCTTATCCCTTTGAGTGATTTTGAAAGCGAATTACAGATTTGGTGAAGTTTAGGTTGTTGATAGAGAAAGTGAGAGATCAAGTGGCAGAGACTAGAGTTTCTGGAACCAAAAATTGGCAAAGAGTCGGAAATTGCAAGCTTCATTCATGAACTGAGAATATCTAAGAATGTCAAGATCTGGGACTGGGAATAAGGGGAAGGGTGTGGGCGTTGGTGAGGGATTTGAAGTCTTTACACTTTATTTTCTAACAAACCAAATTTCTGACTTTAAAAAAAATCAAAAAAAAAATAAAAAAAATTTGTGGAATATTTAGTTCCCCTTTTAGTTTTTTATTTTAAAGGTAAAACCTTGGCTATTTATTTTCTTTAGTTTGCACTGAGTTCCAATTTTGTACTTCAAATTCCATATTTGTAGAGGATAAAAAGATGTTGTTCATCAGTTGATGAAATAATAAGTGTTGAAACTAAAAAGGAGTTGAGGTGATTAAAATGTTATGGGTTGAGAGATTTTTTTTTTTGGCAATGAAAGGAGTTGAGGTGATTAAAATATTATGGGTTGAGAGATTTTTTTTTGGCAATGAGAGATATATCAATGGAATAATTAAATTTAATTTTTTGGAACCTAAATCAGATGATAGAAAAAATGTCTTATAGGGCTTTGCCGAGAAAAAAAAACATCTACGTATTTGAGAAGATAAAATAGTATACTCCCTCCGTCCCAGCACAAGTAGGGCTATAGGAGGGAGAACAATAATTAAGAGAAAAGTACTGTATGTGTGGTAGAAAATATAGAGAGAGAATGAGTGGGGTAAATAGTAGTATTGGTTGAATAGATTGAGTAGTAGAAAATGAAAAGAGAGAATGAGTGAGTTTAAATAGTGGGGTTGGTTGAATATAAATATAGGAGTAAAACATTTTTTTTTGGACAGTCTCAATTGTTTTAAGACTTCTTAAAAAGGAAAGAAGTCATACTTGTGTTAGGACGGAGGGAGTATTGTAGAGAGCAGGGAGTTCCAAGTTTTTTATTGCTTTGACTTGGGAAGTGAAATTGAGAAAAACTAGCAATAGTTACTCTTAAAAAATTGTGCTACAAGGGTAATAAATTTTTCTTTACACAATGATATGCAATTTTTTGCGCAGTAAAGGCTCTGGTTTCAAAGTCTATTTTGCAATTTTTTAATATTTTTCTTTTCTTAATTTATGTGTTTTAATACCAAAACCTCAGCCCTGATATCGATATTTAATGGAGACGGGATTTGTTACACCTGCTCTATTTGCGAACCATAAAATTTTGAACGTGTTAGTTCTGACAAAACATTTACTACTGATTAGACTTCAAGCAATTAAGAGTAAAGAAAAATACTACTTGCATCTCATTTATATTGGTCACATTTGAAATTTTTGATCAATACAAGTAGAGTTTAACCAAATTTTAATGTCAATTTAATCACTCTAATGAAATTCTAAAAATTGTTATTGATAAATCATTTATTGATTTATAAATTTCACTAAATTGATTAAGTTAGCTTTAATGTATGGTCAAAATACACTTATAGTATTGGTTAGGATACAAAGTTGGCTAAATTTTTAAACGAGCTTCTGTTCTTCCCTTGTGATTTAACCTTAAAAAAAGTTGGGATTAAAATGATTTATTTCCCCAGTTAATGTGCAGAGGGTCTTTATTTTTTTTAATTATTACTATTTCTTTACCATGAAGGAAGCTGAAGAACTGTACAAGGAAAGAAAGGCGTAGGGCATGTAGGGCATGAAGAGGCAGGTTGATCACTAATGAGATAAGGTACTTCCTCTCTCCTTATCCAACTTCTCGACTTGCTTCTTTGATTAGTTCTATTTTTAGGTATTTGGTTTGGGTTAACAAATTTTGGGTATTAATTTCAGTTTTTAGTGTTTTTGTTGTGTTTTATTTGTTGAATTGTGTTTAATTTAACGTTGATTTGATAGTACATATCTCACCGGCACCGCTACTGTCACTACCACCTCCACTTTGCCCTCCGCCTTCCGTCCGTCGAACGGCGACCTCCGCCCTAGGTAAGATTTCTCAGTTTCTTCTCTTCCTCCGTTTTTCTTTCCGTAAAACTCAAAAGCGGACATTCAAATAGGGACGGAGGGAGTATGTTTTCAATCAAACTCTAAACAGCATGAGGCTCTGTGATGCATTCAGTAGTTGTTTACAATTTTTACTACTAATATCGAGAATGGTGCATTTTATCTTCTTTCTTCTCCTTGACCTTTTCCATGTTTCTTTATTCCCGCAAATGATGACTTTGCGGCAATCTATGATGTCTCAACTTGGTCGGCAACAGTCTACTCAGTAAATCTATTCATACCTTCACTCTAATTCATGTAATTGTGCATCCCCTGATGACTCACGTGAAAAGTACCTTATTTATAAACACCAAACAAATAGTCCCTTCTGTGGAAATATTTAGAGGATTGAAGCAGTTTTACGTATATACGCTAGACTTAAGATTCAAAATAGTTACATTGGTTTTACCTTAGTTAATGTGGTTTGCTAAGTAGTTTCTTTTACTTTGCTTTTATTCTTATAAGTATTTCAGAGTGACCAATTGTGGGTTTACTGTCAAGTAGTTGGAATAGAATCTATGTTTGAGTGGTTCTATGTGGCTTGCACAAACTGTTATAAGAAAATGGCAAAAGCTGGTTCGACTTTTTACTATGTTAAGTGCGACCAACCTGATCCAGTGGGAACTTTAAGGTACAAGATTTTGGTCCGTGTCGCAGACAGCTGGGGTATTGCTTGCCTTAACTTGTGGGACAAAGTGTGTATCCAGATGATAGGAAAAACTGCTGAAGAACTGAAGGCAGTTTCAAATGGGGAGGTCAGCATCAGTTTTAGTGTAAAAAATATCTCTTGGTGTGATTTTTTTCCCAATAAAAATGGAACTGATGTCTGTCCATATAATTTTCATGTCACAGGGCATTCCAAGAGCTATTTCAAGAATTGTTGGTCTGAAAGCATTGTTCAAGATTAATGTCAAAGATTTCTCAACTGGTGTGATACCTTGGGCCGTTTCCAGTCATGAGGATGACATCTGTTCATCTTATTAATGAGTTTTCTAACGTCAACAATGTATCTAATGTTTGGAATGACAACGTCGATGACGTAATTTATTAAGCCAGTCAAAGCTAAATCTATTGGTGTGGAATTTTCTGAAGGTGTGAAACGGAATCTAATGGATGAGTTTACTGATAGTGATGAAGAGAATGTGGCAAAGAAGGCTAAAACAGAAGGTGTTTATTTGCGTTAGAGTGAAGTGGGGTTTAGAAATTTATTTTTCTTTTGGGTGTGGTTGTAAGCCTGAAGTATAAGATACTTCTTTTGTTTTATGTAATGGGCTGTTAGTACTCTAATGTATTGCCAGTTAGTGTAGGCTAAGTTGTGTGTAATAGCCTACGTGCTTCTCCTTTTGGGTAGTTTGGGTAGTGGAGAAGCACCTTATAACTATGGAGAATTATGGTCTGTAATCTCCCTATAGTATGGAGAAGTAAGTCTGTAATGTCCTGTTTCAATGAAGAAAAAATGTTACTCCCTCTGTCCCTAAATGACTGTCCGTTTTCAAGAAATTTTTGTCCCAAAATGAGTGTCCATTCTGATCATAACTTTGTCCCTAAATGTTTTTTTCAATTTTTTTCCACCAGTCTCTTTATACTTGAAAAAACTAAATGTTTGTAAAGAGGATTATAAAATTATTTATGTATTTTACCACCAAATTGTATAAGAAGTTATGTCCCTTAAAATGAGATTTGGACATTTATTTAGGGACAAAGGTAGTAGTATAATTTTCCTGTCTAACTGATCCGACAGCTGCAATGGTTGAGAATATATATTTCGACTACTTAATATATGAAAGATATGAAAACATATGTCTATAATTACATCTAATATATATTTTAAGAAAAACACTTCCCCGTGCAAGGCACGGGGGTTACACTAGTCATCATGAATAATAAGTTAAAAAGAAAGTTATTTAGTTTATGTAGTTGAAATATAGTCTTTTTTTATACAAAAATATAGTCTATTATAGTATGTAATTTATAATACTCCATCCGTCCCAAAATAATATTCACATTTGACTATTCAAACTTTTTAAGGATATGAACACTAGATTCACTAGTCATGTTTTGTTTGGGCACTTCTAAGCCTAAGTTGTAGAAATATGAAGAATTTTTTTGGACAATGAAAAATGCCAAATGAGAAGATCATTTTGGGACGGAGGGAGTATTACAACATGTAACTCTAGCTAGATTTATTTCAGACAATAAGGCCTCGTCTGGTAAAGCGATGTGTTTAAAATAGAGTGAAAAAAAACTCAGATTTTTGCTAATTAAGCGTTTCAATAGAGAGTTTTTGAGAAGAGCTTTTTAAAAATAATTGCGTATTTTAGCCGCTCATATAGTATGTAACGCCCATCCTATTTCTTGTTAAATATTTGACATACTTGTTAAATACTTGAACTTGCATATTATGTGTTAGTTTTACTTGGGTTAAAGTTTTAACTGCTTTAAATAGTTAAGGTGGTTAAATGTCTAGTTTTGACTTTTGGGTCATTTGTGAAAATTTGACTTTAGGGGTCTTTTTGTTAAAAGTGAAACTTGAGGGGCCTAAGTGCAATTCTTTGAAAGTTTCAAAGTATATCTTGTTGATTGCTTTACTGAGAAAGCAATTCTCATTCTTCTCGTTCTCCCTCTGTTCTAAAAAGCTAGGTTAGGGTTTCACCCTATTCTCGACTCCTCGAGTTTAATTATCCCTCCGTTCTTGATTCCGATCCCGGATTAATATTCGTGGCGTTGAATAGAGCGTTCCAGGCCGAACAGAAATAAGTTTTGGTCAACTTGAATTTTGACTAGGTAAGTTATTAGCTTCCCCTTACTTGTAATAACATGCATAAATGTTATTCTCGATACTTGTGAATGTTAATTTTGTGTTTGGGATGATTTTTGTGGTACTTGTAATTGTGGGACAAGGGGAGTATATCTTACTGGGTAAAAATGGTAAAAGAACTTGAAATAAGTGGTTATGCACTTTGATGGGTTGTTAAAATTGTTAGTAATGCTACTCCTACGCTTGGGACGGAGAATTGTTAAGTTTGAACTCGGGGGAAAACTACCAATTTGTACTGAGCACGGTCGTGCGCCTTTATTTGGCACGGTCGTGCCAAATATCGCCTTTAGACAAATTTCCTCGGCAGTGTTAGCACGGTCGTGCGCCTTTATTGGGCACGGTCGTGCCGAAAATGAGTTTTGTGTGAAAATCCCTCGGCAGTGTTAGCACGGTCGTGCGCCTTTTATGGGCACGGTCGTGCCGAAAATGAAGTTTGTGTAAAAACCTCTCGACCTTGATAGCACGGTCGTGCCACTTTTGCATGCACGGTCGTGCCAAGTGGAAATTCTGATTTTCCTTCTTGAATTGTTTCCTTCATAACTTTCTATAGGAAAGTCGGAATCAAAATCCGAAAGAAGCTGAATAACCTAGACTCAGAGGGCTATTCAAAGACTAAATTAATGAGGTTTTAAGGTGATTGTCTAGAGCACCTAGATAGGTGTTTTAGGACATTGAACATAAGTATAAGAGTAGTATCTCTTCTTTATGTCTTGAAAGTGCTATGAACAAGCACTAATGTGTTATACTTGTTGTGAATCCAATGATTGTACACCTTAGAGGCATTAGCATAAGGTCTTAGACTTGAACATCCTAAGAATAGGATTGGGATTTGGTAAGAGTAAATGTATAACTCTTATACTTGTTTGAATGTCCAAAGATTGGAAGTTATAACTTGAAGTATAAGACCTTAAAAGCTTGTACGTGATTTGAACATCCAAAGAATTTGATTAAGACTTGAATATAAGATAATAAAATCTTGTACTTGACTTCACACCAATACATATGTATGGTAGTGAACTAGAAAGTGCTATAAGTAAGCACTAACGTGTATGAGACATGTTCTTGTTGTGTATATGCAAACATTGCATACATTTGCTTGATACAAGGTAACTTCTTGATTACTTGAAGCATGTTCCTTGTTGAGCTAGTCCACTACTTTTGGATTGGTTCTTCTCCCGTTGTTCAAGTAAATATCTACTTGTACTTTCTTGTGTGAGTCCAGCTGGTTCTCCTTGCTTGTTCGAAAATGTATAGGTTCACGCTTGTCGCGAGAGCTGGGGTTTAAGTGACAATCGGGTCCCTATGTATTTCCGCCCGACCCCTTACTACCGGCCATAGTAAGGGCATAGCTTCCTTAGTTGGAGCAATAAGCCTGACTTAAGTGAATGCTAAACTCCCGTCCCGAACACCTCGTGAATAATCATGAGTACTGATATTGAGAATGACACTGGTTACCGGGTCTTCTGATATATACTGAATAATCAGTTCCTGTTATTGATCGTGATTGTCAAAGTAATACAAGCTGCGACAACAATGGTATTCTTGGGAGGAATAAGGAAGGAAGCAATATCCTTATAACTTGCTTGTTTAGCCTTATGTGCTATTTGATGAGTGGATTATCCTCTCATATACTTGTTACTTGATGATACTTGAGATATGATTATTTGAGTATCTACTTGAATTGCATGATAACATGTCATGTAGTTGCATCTAATAGCTTACTGAGATTTATCTCACCCTTTATTTGTTTCCCCCCAGGAAAGGAAGGATAGTGCGCAGTGAGGCTCGACATAGTTGGGAGCTTGCTTCGCAGGTCGTGATTATTTTGGGGCTTGTGTCCTTTTACACTTGGTGAGGACGATGTATTGGGTTGTATAACTCCTTATTTTGGGGTAGACAGTCTTGTTCAGTTCTTATTGTCACTAGACATCTTGTATAGTACTCTTAATGCCAGCTTATGTGCTAGGCATGTTTCCGCTGTGTATGTATTAAGTTTGGTTTTAAATTTTCTTGTCTAGAACTCGTGTTGTGAGCTAGTATAGCTCCTTACTCTAGAATATATATATCATGTCAGTTTGTTAAGCAAATGTCATTAAGTTTCTTGTTTCCCGTTAGGCACTCCCATCCAGGTTCGAGGTTCTATTAGGGGATCCCGGGACCTGGGGGCGTGTCAGGTTGGTATCAGAGCTACCCTGGTTTAGCTACCATGTTTAGCTACCTTGGTTTGCTCTAAGTCTGGATAGGGTCTATGGCCTAGGTATGGGTGAGTCTTGGGGTGTTATTAATAACGCTGAGTGTTTACCTACAGGTACAATGAGTTCTGAAGGTACTAGTCGTAGTAATCAGCTGAGATCTATAACTCCTCAAGAAGAAATGGTTGATAATGTTGACTGGGATTATCCTAATCGCCTTACAAGGTTCTTGAAGCTGAAACCTCGTAGTTTTGACGGGGAATTTGATTCTAAGAAGGCAGAAGAGTGGATTGAAAGTATTGAGAAGATCTTTACAGCCTTGAGATGTGCGGGTGGTGATAAGGTAACCTTTGCAACCTTTAAACTTGAGAAAGCCGCTGAACATTGGTGGCAAGTGTTGAGTAAAAGTTGGGAACTGGAAGGTGTACCACAGACATGGGAGAATTTTCTTAAAGCTTTTAAGTCGCAGTTTATTCCAACAGTGGTCCAAGATAGAAAGGAAATGGAATTTCTTAATCTGGAGCAGGGAAGTCTGACCGTGGGGCAATACTCAACCAAGTTCACAGAATTGGCAAGGTATTGTGATCACTTAGTTCCAAATGAAGCTAAGAAGGCACAGAGGTTTGTTAAAGGGTTAAGGACTGAGTATAGGAAGCAACTTCTTTCTTTACAACTCACTAGCTATCAGCAAGCAGTGGAGAAGGCTTATACCATTGAAAATGATATCGAAGAACACAAGGTGAAGTTGGGAACAACCATGACTGGTCGTGTATCAGAGAGAACTCAGGGATCTGGTTCTAAAGGTGGTAAATCTGGCCGCCAAGATCGTCGATTCCGACAGCCAACCGAAAGCAAAGGTAGTGTATCAACTGGTTCGAGGACAACAGTCCCAGGTTCCAGGAGAGTATGTGGCTATTGTTCGAAAGAAGGCCATTCTGAAGACAAGTGTTGGCTAAAGCAAGGAAAGTGTATAGTGTGTGGTGAAGCGGGGCACTTTGCTAGAAATTGTTCTAAAAGTAAAGTAAATCAAGTTGGGGGTACAAGTCAACCAGCCTCAGGTTCTAAGAGAGATAGTGGTGGTCGACCAAAAGTTCAGGGTCGAGTGTTTGCTCTAGATCAGCAGGGTGTAGCTGAGTCTTCTGCGGTCATAGGAGGTATTATATTACTTTCTAGTACGAGAGCGCGAGTCTTGATAGATCCAGGCTCATCTCATTCTTATGTGGCATCTCATTTTGTGTCGCATTTGCATGTTCTTCCTGATTCTATGCCTTATGTGCTAGAAGTATCTTCCCTATGGGAGATTGCATGTTTACTTCTGAGGTTTACAAGAAATGTGAGGTTCTTGTGGGTGATCATTCCCTTCTTGCTGACCTAGTCGTGTTACCTATAAGGGACTTTGACGTGATTCTTGGCATGGATTGGCTATATGTGCATCATGCATCTGTTAATTGTTATAGAAAAGTAGTAACTTTTTCTATTCCTGGTTTGCCTGATTTTTCCTTTGAAGGTGATAGGCCTTTATGTGCTATACATGTTATTTCTGCTTTAAAAGCTAGAAAACTTTTATCTCGTGGTTGTGAAGGGTATCTCGCATGTGTGCTTGATCAGAGTTTGTCTGTTCCCAAGATGGAGGATATTCCTGTTGTGTCTGAATTTTCAGATGTGTTCTCTTCTGAGTATAGCATGCCACCTGACCGAGAGCTTGAGTTCTGTATTGAGTTATTACCAGGTACAGCACCAATCTCTAAAGCACCTTATAGAATGGCTCCAGCTGAGTTAAGAGAGTTGAAAACACAGCTTGAGGAATTGCTTGAAAGGGGTTTCATCAGACCTAGTGTATCACCGTGGGGTGCACCAGTGTTATTTGTCAGAAAGAAAGATGGGACTCTGCGATTGTGTATTGATTACAGAGATCTTAATCAGGTAACTATCAAGAATAAATATCCGTTACCTCATATTGATGACTTGTTTGATCAGCTTCAGGGTTCAGTAGTGTATTCGAAGCTTGATTTGAGAAGTGGTTATCATCAGTTGAAAATCAGATCTGAGGATATACCAAAGACAGCTTTCCGTACCAGGTATGGGCATTATGAGTTTATTGTTATGCCATTCGGTTTGACAAATGCTCCAGCTGTATTTATGGATTTGATGAATCGTATATTCAAGCCATATCTTGATTGCTTCGTGGTGGTATTCATTGATGATATTCTTGTGTATTCTAAGTCACGGGCTGAGCATGAACAACATCTCAGAGTAGTATTACAAGTTCTTCGTGAGAAACAATTATTTGCAAAATTCAGCAAATGTGCTTTCTGGTTAGAAGAAGTTTCATTCTTGGGGCATGTTGTGTCTGCTACTGGTATTGCAGTAGATCCTTCCAAAGTTGAAGCAGTTGTAAACTGGAAGAGGCCAACTACAGTGACAGAAATCCGTAGTTTCTTGGGCTTGGCTAGTTATTATCGGAGGTTCATTGAGGGATTCTCCAAGATTGCTACTCCATTGACTAATATGACTCGAAAAGCTATTTCTTTTGAGTGGAATGACAAATGTGAAGCAAGTTTTCAGGAGTTGAAAAGGCGTTTGACTACAGCTCCAGTCTTGGCTTTGCCTAATGGTTCTGAGCATTTCATGGTTTATACTGATGCTTCTAAAGAAGGATTGGGTTGTGTTCTGATGCAAGATGGCAAGGTAATAGCTTATGCTTCTCGAAAATTATCTCCTTATGAAAAGAATTATCCTACTCATGATTTAGAGTTGGCTGCGATTATTTTTGCTTTGCATAAATGGAGGCATTATTTGTATGGAACCAAATTTGAAGTCTTTACTGATCATAAAAGCTTGAAGTACTTGTTTTCTCAAAAAGAGCTTAATATGAGACAACGTAGATGGATGGAGAAATTGAAGGATCATGATTGTACTATCCTTTATCATCCAGGAAAAGCAAATGTTGTGGCAGATGCACTGAGCAGAAAGACTTATATTTCTTGCCTGATGATTCGTGAATGGAAGATGTTTGAAGACTTGTGTGATTGGAGTCCTTGTGAATCAAATCATGGAGTTATGTTTGCTAATATAAAAGCTACTTCAGATTTACTCCAACAGATCAAAGAAGCTCAGGTAATTGATTCTGAATTGCAGAAAATCATTAGTGGAATGAATGAAGGAAAGCAACCAGATTTTTCTTTTAATAGTGATGGAATTCTTACCTTCCGAGGTCGAGTTTGTATTCCAGTTGATCCTGAGATTAAGAAGAAAGTTCTTGAAGAGGCTCACAAAGCCAAGTATACTATTCATCCTGGAAGTACTAAAATGTACCAAGACTTGAAGAAACATTTTTGGTGGAACAATATGAAAAGAGAAATTGCTGAGTATGTTTCCAAATGTTTGACTTGTCAACAAGTAAAAGTGGAACATCAACGTCCAGCAGGTTTGTTGCAACCATTGGAAATTCCAGAGTGGAAATGGGAGCATATTACTATGGATTTTGTGACTGGTTTGCCACGTACCAGACGAGGCCATGATGCTGTTTGGGTTATAGTGGACAGGTTGACTAAATCAGCTCACTTCTTGTCTGTTTCCATGGGATATTCATTGTCTCAATTGGCATCTTTGTATGTTCAGGAGATAGTCCGACTGCATGGGGTTCCTGTGAGTATTGTATCTGACAGAGATCCTCGTTTTACTTCTCGATTCTGGCAGGCTCTTCAGGGTGCTATGGGTACTAAATTGAATTTCAGTACTGCTTTTCATCCTCAATCTGATGGGCAATCTGAGAGACTTATACAGATTCTCGAGGATATGTTACGTGCTTGTGTTATTGATTTCAAAGGCAGTTGGGATACTCATCTTCCTTTGGCTGAGTTTGCTTATAATAACAGTTTTCAGTCTAGCATTGAAATGGCTCCATATGAGGCTCTTTATGGCAGAAAATGTCGATCTCCTATATGCTGGGATGAAGTGGGAGAAGCTAGACTCTTGGGTCCTGAAATGGTTCAACAATCAGTTGAAAGTGTGAAACTTATTCGAGATAGATTGCGCACAGCTCAGAGTAGACAAAAGAGTTATGCAGATCATCGTAGAAGGGATCTTGAATTTCAGGTAGGTGACTTTGTATTCTTGAAGGTCTCTCCTCGTAGAGGTATAAAGAGATTTGGGAAGAAAGGAAAGTTATCTCCTCGTTATATCGGTCCATTTGAGATTCTAGAAAGAGTTGGTAAGTTGGCTTATAGAGTGGCTTTACCTCCTTCTTTATCTGGTATTCATAACGTGTTCCATGTATCTATGCTTCGCAAGTATATGGCAGATGAATCACATGTTCTTGAGTATGAGGCTATTCCATTTCAGCCTGATTTGTCTTATGAGGAACAGCCTGTTGAAATTCTTGACTGGAAAGAGCAAGTATTGCGTACCAAAAGGATTCCTATTGTGAAGGTCCTTTGGAGGAATCATGAAATTGAAGAGGCTACTTGGGAAACCGAGAAAGAGATGCGAGATAAATACCCGAGCCTATTTGAAAACTTTGGTAAGTAAAATTCGTGGGCGAATTTTCTTTAAGGTGGGGAGGATGTAACGCCCATCCTATTTCTTGTTAAATATTTGACATACTTGTTAAATACTTGAACTTGCATATTATGTGTTAGTTTTACTTGGGTTAAATGTTTAACTGCTTTAAATAGTTAAGGTGGTTAAATGTCTAGTTTTGACTTTTGGGTCATTTGTGAAAATTTGACTTTAGGGGTCTTTTTGTTAAAAGTGAAACTTGAGGGGCCTAAGTGCAATTCTTTGAAAGTTTCAAAGTATATCTTGTTGATTGCTTTACTGAGAAAGCAATTCTCATTCTTCTCGTTCTCCCTCTGTTCTAAAAAGCTAGGTTAGGGTTTCACCCTATTCTCGACTCCTCGAGTTTAATTATCCCTCCGTTCTTGATTCCGATCCCGGATTAATATTCGTGGCGTTGAATAGAGCGTTCCAGGCCGAACAGAAATAAGTTTTGGTCAACTTGAATTTTGACTAGGTAAGTTATTAGCTTCCCCTTACTTGTAATAACATGCATAAATGTTATTCTCGATACTTGTGAATGTTAATTTTGTGTTTGAGATGATTTTTGTGGTACTTGTAATTGTGGGACAAGGGGAGTATATCTTACTGGGTAAAAATGGTAAAAGAACTTGAAATAAGTGGTTATGCACTTTGATGGGTTGTTAAAATTGTTAGTAATGCTACTCCTACGCTTGGGACGGAGAATTGTTAAGTTTGAACTCGGGGAAAACTACCAATTTGTACTGAGCACGGTCGTGCGCCTTTATTTGGCACGGTCGTGCCAAATATCGCCTTTAGACAAATTTCCTCGGCAGTGTTAGCACGGTCGTTCGCCTTTATTGGGCACGGTCGTGCCGAAAATGAGTTTTGTGTGAAAATCCCTCGGCAGTGTTAGCACGGTCGTGCGCCTTTTATGGGCACGGTCGTGCCGAAAATGAAGTTTGTGTAAAAACCTCTCGACCTTGATAGCACGGTCGTGCCACTTTTGCATGCACGGTCGTGCCAAGTGGAAATTCTGATTTTCCTTCTTGAATTGTTTCCTTCATAACTTTCTATAGGAAAGTCGGAATCAAAATCCGAAAGAAGCTGAATAACCTAGACTCAGAGGGCTATTCAAAGACTAAATTAATGAGGTTTTAAGGTGATTGTCTAGAGCACCTAGATAGGTGTTTTAGGACATTGAACATAAGTATAAGAGTAGTATCTCTTCTTTATGTCTTGAAAGTGCTATGAACAAGCACTAATGTGTTATACTTGTTGTGAATCTAATGATTGTACACCTTAGAGGCATTAGCATAAGGTCTTAGACTTGAACATCCTAAGAATAGGATTGGGATTTGGTAAGAGTAAATGTATAACTCTTATACTTGTTTGAATGTCCAAAGATTGGAAGTTATAACTTGAAGTATAAGACCTTAAAAGCTTGTACGTGATTTAAACATCCAAAGAATTGGATTAAGACTTGAATATAAGATAATAAAATCTTGTACTTGACTTGACACCAATACATATGTATGGTAGTGAACTAGAAAGTGCTATAAGTAAGCACTAACGTGTATGAGACATGTTCTTGTTGTGTATATGCAAACATTGCATACATTTGCTTGATACAAGGTAACTTCTTGATTACTTGAAGCATGTTCCTTGTTGAGCTAGTCCACTACTTTTGGATTGGTTCTTCTCCCGTTGTTCAAGTAAATATCTACTTGTACTTTCTTGTGTGAGTCCAGCTGGTTCTCCTTGCTTGTTCGAAAATGTATAGGTTCACGCTTGTCGCGAGAGCTGGGGTTTAAGTGACAATCGGGTCCCTATGTATTTCCGTCCGACCCCTTACTACCGGCCATAGTAAGGGCATAGCTTCCTTAGTTGGAGCAATAAGCCTGACTTAAGTGAATGCTAAACTCCCGTCCCGAACACCTCGTGAATAATCATGAGTACTGATATTGAGAATGACACTGGTTACCGGGTCTTCTGATATATACTGAATAACCAGTTCCTGTTATTGATCGTGATTGTCAAAGTAATACAAGCTGCGACAACAATGGTATTCTTGGGAGGAATAAGGAAGGAAGCAATATCCTTATAACTTGCTTGTTTAGCCTTATGTGCTATTTGATGAGTGGATTATCCTCTCATATACTTGTTACTTGATGATACTTGAGATATGATTATTTGAGTATCTACTTGAATTGCATGATAACATGTCATGTAGTTGCATCTAATAGCTTACTGAGATTTATCTCACCCTTTATTTGTTTCCCCCCAGGAAAGGAAGGATAGTGCGCAGTGAGGCTCGACATAGTTGGGAGCTTGCTTCGCAGGTCGTGATTATTTTGGGGCTTGTGTCCTTTTACACTTGGTGAGGACGATGTATTGGGTTGTATAACTCCTTATTTTGGGGTAGACAGTCTTGTTCAGTTCTTATTGTCACTAGACATCTTGTATAGTACTCTTAATGCCAGCTTATGTGCTAGGCATGTTTCCGCTGTGTATGTATTAAGTTTGGTTTTAAATTTTCTTGTCTAGAACTCGTGTTGTGAGCTAGTATAGCTCCTTACTCTAGAATATATATATCATGTCAGTTTGTTAAGCAAATGTCATTAAGTTTCTTGTTTCCCGTTAGGCACTCCCATCCAGGTTCGAGGTTCTATTAGGGGATCCCGGGACCTGGGGGCGTGTCATAGTAGCATCCAAAAGGAACCTCTATTTTGAAAAATCTCTATTTTTAAAATTATGCACCAAGCGAGCCATAATTATACACGCTCGCAACATCTCAACGGTTGATTCTAGCATTATATTATTATTTTACAACTATTTTAAGGTTGCATTGTTTTTTTCGTTTTTTTTTTTTTTTTGGACAAGTTGTAATATATCATTCATTTCAAGGAAATTGTTATCGTTTAAAAACTTCTAGGAGTGGCCCAGTGGTAAAGCTAAGCCTCACCCTCGGTGAGCGCTAGGGTTCGATCCCTCTCCTCGCCTCCTTCTGGAGTGGACATCATCCAAAAAAAAAAAAAAAAACTCATATGGAGTCTATTACAAATCTATAGCTCTGTCTATTACAAGTTCATAAAAAAAGCCATTACACACGCACCCGGATACTACTAAACCAAAAATCCATTGATTTAAAGAAAAAAGCCATTACACACGCACCCGGATACTACTAAACCAAAAATCCATTGATTTAAAGTTGCATTGTTAAATTAATTTTATTGCTATGTGTCTAAATCCATTAAGGGACCATTGTATCATAATAAAGCCACATTTCCTCCCTAATAAATTTCTTTAGTAAAGAGCAATACCAATAAAACTAAACCCCCGCCGTTTAGTCGACCCACCCCTCCCCTATATTAAAACTCAAGACTAACCATGGTTAACTACCCTCAGTTAACTTAACCACCTTCCTCCCTCCCTTTTTAAACCCACATTTTCATCCCCAACCCATAACGGAAAGAAAATTTCAACAGAGCATTCAAAATCATAATTCAACAACAATGGCGTGTTACCTTGACGAAGAACAAGTATGGAAATGTCCAAAACACCCTTCAAAGCGTCGCAAAAGCGGAATTTGCCCCACTTGTCTCAGGGATCGTCTCGTCACTTTATGTCCCGACTGCGCTAACTTGCGCCCTTGCTCCTGCTGCGCCGCCGCAATAACCACCACCACTTCGTGTTCTTCCTCGTCGTCGTCTTCATTCTCTCTCTTCTCTTCCCGTGGTAGCCGCCGAGAACCTGCATCCGCCGCCTCCGCCTCCGCCTCCAGCGTCGGCGAAGTCGGTCGCGTATCGAGCTTAATTGAAAGCGAACCTGCCTTCCGGAGATCGAGATCCCTCGCGATTCCGTTTCTCCGTTCGAGATCGAGATTCGTCGGTGCCGGCGAATTCAGCGACAATAAACCGTTGCCGCCGGTTAGCCGGAGTAAAATATCGTTCTGGTCGGTATTCAAGTTGAAGAAGGTTCAAAAAGGATCAGACAATGATGAGAAAAGTGAGGAAGAATGCAAGAAGATTGATGAATTAAGAGCGGTGGATGATTATTCCATGATGAGGCGATCGAGATCGGTTGCAATCGGCGTCGGAGCTGGATTGCCGCCGCCGGGGAAGGGACGGGGATGGTATTTTGCGAGTCCGATGAAGGCATTTCGGAGCTCCAAGACGTCTAAAGTTGTTCAGGAAAGATCGCCATTGCAAAGAGGTTGAATTGTTGTTAATTTTTTTTTTTTTTTTTGGCACCGACTTGAGTTGAGACACACGAAAAGGCATTTTCTAGTAAACCTTTTTGATTTCAATTTTCTCTGTGAAAATATAAGGAATAACTTTAATTGTATTTAATGTAACATTTAACACTATTTAATGTCAATTGATTCATTGTAAAATTTCTTTTTGATGATAGTAATTTAAATAATTTCGGTTGTCCGATTCAGGTGGTCAAATTGCATGAATCTAATGGAAAGTAAAGTACACTGTAGATAAAAAATAATTTGAGAAGAAGGCTAGATATTTACTATACTCCATCCGTCCCACCCGAAATAGGATTATGGTAAACTTGACTTTACTTGACCAAGTCTTTTAAAAGAAAATATAATAATCCAAATAAAATTTAAAAGTTGTAATTGTATCACAATTAATAATACTCTCAATAATAATTATTAAGAGAATTATTTTTTATTTAAATTACATGGTCAAAGTATAAAAAAAGCTACCAAAATCATATATCGGGCGGGACAAAGAGAGTACATTTTAACCCAAAAAAATTGTAAATGTATAATCTTCTTATCATCAAGTAAAAATGGTCGGGCTTTGCCTCTAAAACTGCCAAAGTTACTGAGCGTTCAATGTTAAGTGTTTGATGTTATCAAACACAACCTAAAGGTGAACAAAATCCAGAATTGTTCGTCAGATTTCTTCTATTTTTTTTTTCTGCTTGTAATATTTTATTTATTCAGTTTTAATCATTTGTATTTTATCATCAACAAAAATAATGGTAATTATAAATCAGATTTGAGAATAATGAATTTAAAAAAAAAAAAAAAAAATCGGTGGTGGTCGAATGGACCGTAGCAAGCACTCTTCACTCTATCGAGTTTTTTTTTTGCAAGTCAAAGAAATTTTGTTGGTTATATCACACGTTTTTTCTATTCGTCAAGAGAATTTTCTCATTCGTTCGAGACTTTGCCTACCCTCCATTATATTATTGAGAGCTTTTATGCAACGTTTGGATCTCTCTTTGTTGCAATGTTTTGGATGCTTGGTTGTGCATTTATTGTCGACCCAAATGTGTTACTTTGTCGTGTCTTTAACGTCAAATAGCTTTCATGTGGAGATTTTTTGAAGACCATTGTCGGGCCGTATCCAAGTTATGCTTGAAGAAGCGATTGCGCATCTCATGTCAATGTTCATAATGTCGTTTAATTGAGATACGGTTCAAAGTCGAGCTTCATTATTCGAGATGAGTTGGACTTTTTCATGAAGGCTGACAGTTTAGTGATGTTTGCACGTCTGATCGAAGTCCTCAACTTTGCAATAAGTATCGACTGCTGTGGAGCACCATCTTAAAATGTAGTATTTCCATCTTCTGTTATTTCTTGATGAGCCCCACTTGACACTCATAACAGGAATCTACCTATTATTCATTGCCCCACATT
This sequence comes from Campanula takesimana, assembly GCA_026119855.1. Lineage (NCBI taxonomy): Eukaryota > Viridiplantae > Streptophyta > Magnoliopsida > Asterales > Campanulaceae > Campanula > Campanula takesimana. Next base: position 96,199 of record JAOWBW010001782.1, read on the forward strand.
ATCTCTCTCTCTCTTACTTTACTTTTCTTACTCACAACACGTACTCTACTTTATATTAGTATTTGTTTTTTTATCGCGTGTTTAGTTTTTGTATCCTTATTATTATGGAAGGAAAGGAGTAGCCGTTAGCGATGTGGTCACAAAAGACATTTTGATAAAAATCTGATTAGACACTTAGATATTGATTATGAATTGAATATGGTCAATAATTTTGGTTGTTAGTTTCTTTTTTCTTTTCCATTAGATTATTTTCCATGGCTAGAACTGGTTGCTTTTTCTCTCCCACTATTTAGAGGACATTTAAGACCCAATTATGGACCCATTTATTTGAAATTTGATTAACAATCAATTTCTATCTATTGACATCTGTTCTAAATTGAGTGTCGTAATTCTGAAAAATATGATATTTTTAATTAAGTGTTTTTATCATACTGTCAAATTATAGATATTAACACATCATTAAAATGGTCTGTAAATTAAACATAGTATTTATTTTGGGGTGGGGTGAGTAATTTAGACTGATTTCGTAGCGAGTGTTGTTAAAAAAAATGATGGTATTAGTGGAATGTTTAGGATATGTTTTTTTTTTTTTTTTTGAAATCAAACATTAGATTATATTACGGCACGGAAATATAAATGTATGAGTAGATATTCACATATGCAGTGGCGTATCCAGTATATAACGAGGGTGGGCAGATGCACACCCTCAATTTGCAAAAAAAAATTACCGAGTAGTTTTTTTTTTAAAAAAAAATAAATTATAAGGGTGTAAGTTGTGCATTTTTGAAAGAAGAGGGGTGCAGAGTGTAAACAAAAACCTATTACCAAGAGACTTCACGAAAATTAAACGGGAATCCATTCACTTTCTTTCTCTACGCCGCAAGCCATTCTTCTCGCCCAAACGGAGACGACGCAGACGGGGAGAACGGAGATCGACGGAGTCGGAGGAGACAACGCAAACGGACGGTGGCGGCGGCTCACGGCAATTCGGAAACGCCGTTCTACCCCTGTTTTCGGTTCCTCAATGTCTCAATCTCAAAGAGGTATTTTTTGAAATTCAATTTTAGGGCTTTAAAATCTGAGCAATCGGCTTCGGCTTGATGGATTTGGGGATTTATTGAGCAATTGTTGTTTAGATTCTGTTGGATTTCTTTCATTGTTGTTGTTGTTATTGTTTTGAGCAATCGGCGGCGGCTCACGGCGACTCTGGAAACGCCGTTCTTTCTGCCCCTGTTATTGTTGGATTTCTTTCATTATTGTTGTTGTTATTGTTGGATCAAGACAAGCAATTCGGTTCCAGTTGATGTTGATCTTAGTAATATTAATATATTTTTGTTATAAAATCAAGATAATCGACTACTTTAACTAACTTTTTTTTTGGAACAATTTTTTACTAACTTTTTAAAATGTGTAAAGCTAGGTTTTTTTTTTTTTTTTTTGCTTATATTTATGGTCAGATCGAGTAGTATATTGATAAAATATTAACAAATCTTTTTTTCACTGAATCAGCCTAAACCTGCCTAAGCCCGCCTAATCCTGCCTAGGCCCGCCTAAATCCGCCTAATACGCCTAGCCGCCTAGGCCCGCCTAATCCCGCCTAGGCCCGCCTAAATCCGCCTAGCCCGCCTAATCCGCCTAGCCGCCTAGCCCGCCTAGATCCGCCTAGGTCCGCCTAGCCCGCCTAGCGCCTAATTTGGCCGATTTGATAAAAGTCGCGGCGGACCACCCCCGACTAGCGCCTAGGCGCCCGTCTTTTAGAACATTGGTTTTAAGGTCTAACCTTAATATTTTATTTTCTTAGTGTTTAAAGGCCTAAACTCACTGTTTTAAGGCTTAAACTCATTATTTTAAAAGTAAAACCATATTAAAAAAAATGGACTTTTTATAACTTATGGAAACTAGTTTTCTCCAAAACCTATTCATTTTCATATGGTCTCGCATATCGTGGTAAGTGGAGACGAATTTTTCTTAGTAAATCTCTAGTCAAATCATAGGCCCCCTTTGGTTAGGAAATCTAAAAAACAATGTGTTTTACATTTGTATTAGTGTCATAGTTATAAATACTGTTTCGGTGGACGCACCGGTTTTGCTACTTGAACATGACGTATCAGTACTGAAGCGCGCCGGCGCACCGTTCTGAATCTACCGCATTTTTTAATATATTTTATAATTGAAGTATAATAAATGTATCTAAAAAAATATATCGATGAAACTTATTACAACTGTCTATTTTCCAATAAACATCAATATAACTTTGTTTTTAAAGATATAAACATCAACATAACTAAAAATTAACTTTTTTAAAATGAGTTAAAATGGACTAAAATATCTTCTTTTTTTCATAGTTAAGAGATTTTTTAATAATAGTTTCTTTAAATTAGCCATCAACTTTACATCTTTTTAATTAATAACCTTCATTTAAAAGGGTTTTAAAATGTCAATTTTCAATCTCGGGCGGAACACGCTTAGCTCGGCCGGTTCGGACCAGAACAGACCGGTTCAGCCAGAACAGACCAATGCAGGCTGGAATTTAAAATTGGAATGGAATTTAGTTCGTTTCGCACCGGTTTTTTACCTGAACGGTGAGTTCCGGCCGGAACTGACTAGAACGGAACGGAATTTATAACTATGATTAGTGTAAAAACGTCTTTTCAATTAGCGAAGTGACATTTTTTGTAAATAAGCGGAATATTTTTACAAGGCGCAGTGGCATTGTTGTAATAAACCGAAACTTATAAAAACTCACCAGACACTTTTTGATACTCTAGGAGACATCTCTCAATATTACAGCAGACACATTTTGACACTAGGACAAGCACTTGTTTTGAAACTTACAAAACTCACTTGGAACTTGATGAAACTGTAAGAGGCATTTTTCAACACTACAACATGCACTTTTCAATACTAGGGAAGACAATTGCTAACACTACAACATGAAATCCATAACCCTACCAGCAAAAGTGTCTATTTGAATGTTTACAAGTGTCTGTTTGAATGTTTTACAAGTGTTATTTTAGAAAAGACACTTTCTAATACTATAATAGACATATGATAATATTAGAGGAGGCAAAGACTTGGAAGGGGGCGCACAAACAAATGTGAAAGTTTTAGGCTTAAAGTATGGATAGAAAAGTTACTAAGGCAATAAGTGTTGGTCCCAAAGGGGCAACAAGGGTATGAAAAATACTAGAGGGGGAGGGGTGAATAGCGTTTTAAAATTCTTTTCAAACCTTTTTGTAAATTAATGGCTTATGCGCACAGTTCTCAAATAAGCTAAGTATAGCGCGTAGAGAGAGTGTGAAATGCACAGCGAAAATTTAAAGCAGCACTGCGCAGGGTATACTGCGCAGGGACTAAAACGCACGCGCTAAGTTTTGGCTAAAGAGTTGGTTAAAAATGTTCTAAGGCAATAAGCAATAACAAAGACACAACAGCAAATAGCAATCCGGTAAGATCAAACAAAGCAGCTATTAAGAAATAATGTAAGCAGGAAATAAGCAGTAAGAATAATGAACAAGCTATTTGGAGAGGTTCGATCGATGAAAGATCTACGTCCTCTACCAAGATGGTTAGTCTTGGATTTTCTAATGAGATTTATATTGATGTGAGGAGCTTTTACAAGATTACAAAGAATCAAAACTCAAATCAAAATCTAATCTATGAAGAGCAAATCCTAGACTAAACCGGTGTTTCTCAAGAAGTGAGATCTATATGATCGAAGCTTCAAGAGGTGTGTATGTGTAAGAAATTCTAGGCTCTAGGAATCTATGAGATGAAGAGCACGAAGAATTCTGGTGATATAAGGCTTAGGATCTGGGCAGGAGTTTGAAGGTATGAAGGTTTAAAGGTTGTTCTTGAATCTGAGAATATTAAGCAGCAATCTTCTGAACTTCAAGGATACTTAGTAAGCTCAAACTCTAGCAACTTGGAAATGAAGATGAGAAGGCTATTTATAGCTGAGAGCTTAAAACTAGCCGTTGGTCCTCTGAGCAAGGACGATGAGCTGGCACAGTATGATTGGTGCGCAGGTGTCCTTTATAGCCGTTTGGAGCTCTGATCAAGGATAATGAGCTGGCACAATATGATTGGTGCCCAGGAGTCCTTGAGCCGTTGGAGTCAAAGCATGAAGACCAAATTCAAAAGCTTCTTCTAGAAGGTTGACAGCTGTCTTCATTTGAATTATTTCATCTGAGCGCATCTCCATCGTTGGATATGCTGAGTGTGCATATTTTGTCGTTTCTGCACACCTCAGCACTTTAATAAGCGTACATCATTTAAGCACTTTCCAAGTTAGGTAATATGAAAACGTTGAAAACTGAGCAAGGTTGAAAGCAGCGCAACAAAGACCTGCGCAGTGATGTCCTGCGCAGAGAAGTCCTGCGCAGAGACAAAAGTCTTGCTTAGTTCTTCATTCCTTTTCGCTCAAAGTTCTATATTCTATGCCTATATTATAAATAGACTAAGCTGAAAATTGAAGTTATTAAACTTCTTACATAGGGTCCTAAAGTCCATAAAATATTAATAGGTGGTGGTATCAATCAATTCTAACATACTTAGGAGGGTTAAGAGATAAGCATACCCAACAATAAGTAAGTACACGATGTTTAGAGATGTTCGATTTAGAAAAGATCTGCATCCTCTACCAAAATGGTTAGTCTTGGATTTTTAATGCTAGATCTTATATTTATGAGATGATTACAAATTATATGTTTGAGCACAATCAACTCAAAAGATCACTAATCTATTAATGAGCAAATCCTAGACCAAAACCAGTTTATCTCAACAAGAAAGATCTAAATGATCAAACTTGATGAGGTGCGTGTGTGTTCTTAGATTCAAGACTCTTTATATTTTTATGATTTAGTGTAAGAGAAACCTAAAGTGGCTACGAGGCTTTTAGGATCTGGGCTAGGGATGAATGTATGAAGGTGTTCTTGAGAATTCTGGAAAACAAGGAGCAATCTTCAAATCTTGAAACGTTTCTCTCAAAGAGTGAACTCTAGCAACTTCAAATGGTTGAAGTTATGAAGTTTTTATAGGGAGCTTGAGAAAATTAACAATTGGGAATCCTTTAAAGGGAAATATGTTGGAGCTCATTGACTGCAGCTTGTGTCCTATTCTAGTCGTTAGACACAAGGCATTTTGAGAGTTGTTTAGGACAGATGTCTTTATCTTGAAGTGCTCTTAAGATCTTGACCACCGTTGGATTCTTGCATGGTTGGATTATTGCATGGTTTGTTTGAGACGGTATTTTCAAATCTTCAAGGTCTTCATAATTTTCTAAGTCTTGAGTGCTGAAACATTAAAGTATGATGGGCGCCCATAAGGAGCACAAAATGGGGCGCATACACTACATAGACAGACGTAATACTTGGGCGCACCAAGTAGTGATAGGCGCACGAAACATAGGAAGGGGCGCACTATCATTCCTTGACTTAGAAAATGTGACCACCAAAATCCTATTACAAAGCTTATACTATACTCCCTCCGTCCCTCTTTAACTTACAAAATATGAGTTGGGCACATTAATTAAGGAAAAAGTGAAAAATGTGATGTGTTGTGAGTGTAGATGGTTGGGTGGGAAAGAGAAAGTGGGATGAAGAATAGTTAGTAGATAGTTGTTGTGAGTATGACATGTGGGTCCCACCATTTTAAAAGTATTAAAACATTTCCATTTTAAGATTTTGTAAGTTAAAGTGGGACAACCAAATGGGTATTTTTTGTAGATTAAAGTGGGACGGAGGGAGTATATAATAGACTATCTAAAAAATGAAGTTAAATGCTTCTTAAATAGGGTTTTAAAGTCCACAAAATACTATCTAGGTGATGGATCAATCAAATTTAAACAATAAATAGGAGGTTATGAGTTAGCATACCCAATAAACCCGAACAATATACCATTGAAATAGACAATCTATCTAACTTAATGAATGTACTAGCACAATTATTTTTGGGGGTCGATCAGCCCCTACAGCTAATTCAAAAAAATATTTAAGAACAAGGTTTCAATCTGATACGGGGGAAAAGGCAACGGAAATAAAAATAGAGAAAAGAGATAGAAATGGATAGGTATATTATCCACCACCTAACGGAATCCACCGAAAGGATACAGGATTAAGCAACTCACCACCTTTGGAATCCACCAAAAGGATACAGAGTTGGATAATGTTCACTACTCAATGGAATCCACCAAAGAGAGAAAGAACAAGAAACAAGTACTAAGCTTTATGTTTATAAATTCACTCAAAACTCAACCTGTTTTACAATGGCATCTTCTAGGGTATTTATAGATTACTTGGAACAACCCTCCAAGCTTAGGAATCATCAAAATACTTTAAGGATTAAGCTAAAAATTATTGTTTAAGGATAACATAGCCTAGAAATCTCAAAAGACATGATAAACATGAATACTTGGCCAAATTCAGATGAAACTGTCTTTAGGACTACCTTCTAGTCAAACAGACATAACTCTTTGTAGGAAACTCCAAATGATGATCCGAAAAAGGCTGTAGAAATTAGACTCATAGAACTTTCCAGTGACATTTTTCTTGTAATTTTTGGACAAGCCGTTTGAAAGATACAGTCTATTAAAGTGGACTGATTTTACTGAAACTGTCAAATACCAATCACTTGGTTCCGGCATCATACTCCCCCACTTGAAGAAAATTCAACCACGAATTTTGTGTAGTGAATGAAAGAAACTTAACCGGTGTACCAAGGCTCCCCTTCATGGCAAAACATGAGAATGAGTATATTTAATTCCCCAATTCCTGAGTTTCAGATACCTAAGTATGTGAAAGTGTGCTATGCACACGGCAATTTAGTTTTAGTTTATTAATCTTTAATTTAGATTTGTTACTTTCTTATGTTTTAGTTACTAACTTATTAATTAGTTGTATAGTGTATATCTTTATAGTTTTTGTAGGATCTCACAATATCAAGGATTGGCTCAATTATGGAAAGAATCATGTTGAAGTTTATCTCAAGATCCTTGAGTCGAGATTGCCCAATCAAAGGATATCAATGCCGTGTGTATATATACCAAGGACGGCTGATAGTTTCATTTATCGATTTTGAGGTTTTAGAACGAGAGTCTTTGCTTAGAATCGAGTTTTGTAAGCTTTAGTAATTTAGTTGAATACAACTTGTTAAGAGTTGATATTCTTGAGTGTTTTAGTTCTTCTTTTAAGATAGTCTACTGTAATCGTTGATATTCATATTCTTAATAGAAGAGTTTTATTGTCTTCAGTTCATTATTGAAGATAAGTGTTAATTCCTATTTGTGTTTAATTTACATTCCGCTGTGTGTGTTGTGGTGTGACTAGTTGTGTGTTCTCACTAAGTCTCACACCACGTCTTTGTTTGGTTGATCTTTCTAGCTATCTAAACTTTCAATTGGCACCAGAGCCACCACTCGATATACTGAGTGAGATCCAGAAAGGATAGTCATTATGGAAGGTCAGTTGAGTCAGTATCGACCACCTGTGTTGGACGGTACAAACTATGCCGTGTGGAAATCCAAAATGCGTCTGTACATCAAAGCAAATGATGAAAGAGAATGGCGGAGTATCATAGTTGCCTGGACTCCTCCAAGGATGGAAAGTAAGGCTGCAGAGGGTGAAACCTCTGAAGGAAAGGTCTACATTTCTAAGCCGGAGAAAGACTGGACAACTGATGAAGTAACCCTAGCAAATTATAATTCCAAAGCTTTGGGTGCCATATCTAGTCATGTGGATGAAGACATGTACATACTGGTCACCAATCAAAGCATTGCCAAAAATGCTTGGGATATTCTTCAAGCTCATTGTGAAGGAAATGAAGGAGTGAAAGGCACTAGGTTGAGGATTCTCATGACTAAGTTTGAAAACTTGAGAATGTCAGACACTGAAGATATCAAAAGCTATTCTGCTAAAATCAAAGATATCTCTAATGAGTGCCTCTCCCTAGGTGAGCCTATTTCTAATGCTAGGCTAGTAAGTAAGTTACTAAGAACCGTTACAGAAAAGTTTAACATAAAAATTGCTGCTATTGAAGAAGCCAATGACACTGCCACCTTGGGATATAATGCTCTTGTTGGCAAACTAACCATGTTTGAAATGAATTTGGCTATTCAACAGCAACACAAGGCTGATAACATAGCCCTTGCTACTGCTCTTGCTAATGTGTCTAAAGTTCCAAAGGAAATTGAAGAAATTTCAAAAGAAATTGATAAATCTGAATTGGAAAGTGATGATGTTACTTTACTAACAAAGAAATTCACATCTTTTTTGAAAAACAAACGTGAAAACAAGTTTCCACCTAAGTTTCAAAATGGTGGAGATAAGTTCAAAGAAGACACTGAGAGTAGTTTCAAGAGGCCTGGGAGCTTTACCAAAAAGAAAAGTGATAATATTCAGTGTAGAGCCTGCAAAGGCTTTGGTCACTATGCTAATGAGTGTGCAAACACTCTGAAGAAAAAGGGTATGAGTCTAACTGCAACCCTAAGTGATAGTGAGGATGAAGATGAGACTGCTCTCATAGCAGTCATTGACTCAGATTCTCTAAATCACTTACATTCTGGTGAGTATGGTGATAACATCTCATCTTCGTTCACACTCTCTGACTCTATACTTAAATGCTTCAACTCCACCACTAATGAAAATACAGAGGAAGACGAGGGTGAAGAGAACTATGGAGAACTTCATGAAGCCTACACGGATCTCTTTGCTGATTGGGAGAAACGTGTAGAAAAAATTGTTGTTTTTGAAAAAGTGAACCAGAAACTTCTTGAGGAAAACAATGCTTTCAAAAAGGAACTTGAGAGAGTGTCTAAGGAAAATGATGACCAAAAGGAAATCATAGGAAAACTGGAGGTTATCATCACCAAAGGTGAAATGGAACTTGAAAAAGTTAAGTCTAAGCTTGAAAAGGCTGATGAAACCTTCACTAAATTGAACACTGGAAAAGAAAAACTAGATAAAGTGTTGAGTATTGGAAGCTACTCTAGAGCTGGTATAGGGTATAACAATGTTTCTGTCAAAGAAGAAGCATCTGGTTCAAAAAGTCAAAATTTTCAAAAGAGTGATAGACCTAGGAAGAAACGTTTTGTTTGTCATTACTATTTTAATCCTGGCCACATCAGACCTTTTTGTTTTCAGGGATTAAGGGATGCTGGAGAACCAGTGCCACAAGTGAGAAGGCATGTGACATCTCACCATGCTCCTCAGCATCAAAACAATGGTAAGTTTGTGTGGAAAGTCAAGAGATCTGAGGAATGCAAAGTTGTTCTCACCTCTCTAAAAGGGAGTGTGTCAAGCTCATGGTATTTTGACAGTGGGTGCTCAAGGCACATGACAGGTAATGTTGAATACTTGTCTGACTACTCTCCCATAAACGGAGGAAATGTGAATTATGGGGGAGGAGCCCAAGGTAAGATTGTTGGTAAAGGCACTCTTTGCATTGATCATATGCCAAAACTAAAGAATGTTTATCACGTAGAAGGACTGAAAGCTAATCTCATAAGCATAAGTCAACTATGTGATGACAATCTTTATGTTCGGTTTGATAAGCATGAGTGCAAAGTTTGTGATAATTCTGATTCCTGTCTATTCACTGGCACTAGATCACAGGATAATTGCTATACCTTTGGAAGCAATCTGTCCTGTCTCTCAGCCAAAAAGGATAATCTTGAGTTGTGGCATCAGAAATTGGGTCATGCCAGCATTAGGAAAATGGAAGAGTTGGTTCGATTTAATGCTGTGAAAGATTTGCCCAGACTGAATTTTAAAAATCCTTGTGTGTGTGGTCCTTGTCAAAAGGGTAAACAGACTAAAACACCCCACAAAAGGGTCACTCATAGTTCTGCCACTACGAATCTTCAACTAATACACACTGATCTTATGGGTCCCATTGAGGTTGAGAGTATTGGTAAGAAAAAGTATTCTTTTGTGTGTGTTGATGATTTTTCAAGGTATACATGGGTGTTGTTTTGAAAGAAAAGTCTGAGGCAATTGATGTTTTCAAAATCTGGTACAAAAAGGTGAGGAATTTGCATGGAGAGAAAGTTGTGAGAATCAGGTCTGATCATGGAACTGAGTTTGAAAATTCTCAGTTCACTGAGTTCTGCAATTCCAAAGGCATCACTCATGAGTTCTCTGCCCCTAAGACACCCCAACAGAATGGGGTGGCTGAAAGAAAGAATCGAACTCTCCAAGAGATGGCACGTGTTATGCTTAGTTCTAAAAACATCTCAAAGCGATTCTGGGCAGAGGCTCTCAATACTGCTTGCCACATTGGCAATAGGGTTTACTTGAGAGTTGGTTCCACCATGACTCCTTATGAAATACTTTTGGGAAAGAAGCCAACCCTCAAGTATTTTCATGTGTTTAGGTGTGTTTACTATGTGTTAAATGACAGGGAACATTTGTCTAAATTTGACTCCAAAAGTGACAAAGGGGTGTTCTTGGGGTATTCCACAAACAGTAGGGCATATAGGGTGTATAACCTTAAAACCAAAACTATTGTGGAATCCATTAATGTCACCTTTGATGATTTTTCTGATTTAAATCTAAAGACTGTTGAGGATGATGTTTCAGGAATTGTGGATCAGCTGGACCCCGCCAATGATGAATCTGACAAGTCTACTGGTGTAAGCGAAGGTGACAATCCTGGTGATAACACACCTAAGGTCACACCTGACCCAGGACAGACTGATTCAGAATTAGAGGCATCCAGCTGTTCAGATCAAGAGGATACAGATGTAGGGAGGACCAAAGATGTGCCCAGTAGAATCCAGAAGGACCACCCAATATCTCAAGTGGTCGGTGATGTGCATGAAAAGGTAAAAGTAAGACAGGTACCAAGAGTTAACTACAGAGACCTTGCAGGTCTGAGTTGCACCACATCTCTGGTCTCCAAGGTAAGTTCTTGCTGTTTTGTCTCTCATCTTGAGCCAAAAAAATGTGAATGAGGCTATGATGGATGATAACTGGATTGTTGCCATGTAAGAAGAACTGAACCAATTTGAGAAAAATGATGTGTGGGTTTTGGTACCTAGGCCTAGTGGGGGGAAATGTGATTGGTACCAAATGGATTTTCAAGAATAAAACTGATGAAAATGGGGTAATAACTAGGAACAAAGCCAGACTTGTGGCTCAGGGGTACACTCAGATTGAGGGGATTGATTTTGAAGAAACTTTTGCCCCAGTTGCTAGGATAGAGTCCATTAGGCTTCTTCTTGCTATCTCTTGCTACTTAGGCATCACTTTACACCAAATGGATGTGAAAAATGCCTTTCTAAATGGAGTGCTTAATGAGGAAGCCTATGTTGAACAACCTAAGGGCTTTGTAGATCCTCAGTTTCCCAGTCATGTGTTCAGATTGAAAAAGGCCTTGTATGGCCTCAAGCAAGCCCCTAGAGCTTGGTATGGGAGACTAACTGAGCATCTCATCCAAATGGGGTTTAAGAGAGGTGAGGTAGACAAAACCTTGTTTATCTTAAGAGAGAAAGGAGAAATTCTTGTTGCTCAAATATATGTGGATGACATTGTCTTTGGGTCATCTTCTAAGATCATGCTTGACTACTTTGTCAAAAGCATGACATCCACATTTGAAATGAGCATGGTTGGTGAGTTAAACTATTTTCTTGGACTTCAAATAAAGCAAAGTAGAGAAGGAATGTTCATCTCTCAAAGCAAGTATGCCAAGAACTTAGTGAAAAAGTTTGGTCTTGAGAAGGCTTCTCATAAAAAAACTCCTATGGGATCTTCCCAAAAGTTGAGTATTGATGAAGATGGGGAGAGTGTTGACCCAACACTCTTTAGAAGTATGATTGGGAGCTTGTTGTATTTGGCTGCAAGTCGTCCTGATATCATGTTCAGTGTGTGCCTTTGTGCTATGTACCAAGCCAACCCAAAGATGAGTCACTTAACTGCTGTAAAAAGGATCATTAGGTATGTGAGTGGGACAGTGAATTTGGGGGTTAGTTACACTAGAGAAACCAACACCAATTTGGTAGGCTTCAGTGACTCAGACTGGGCTGGAAATTCTGATGATAGGAAGAGTACAACTGGAGGGTGTTTTTATCTTGGCAACAACCTTGTTTCCTGGTTCAGTAGAAAGCAGAACCGTGTGTCATTGTCCACTGCTGAATCAGAGTATGTTGCTGTAGGTAGCTATTGCACACAACTCCTCTGGATGAATCAGATGATTAAGGACTATGGGTTGAAAAGTGAGATTCTTACTGTCTTTTGTGATAATTTGAGTGCGATGGATATTGCAAAAAATCCTGTCCAACATTCAAGAACTAAACACATAGACATTAGACATCACTTTATTCGAGATTTGGTTGAACAGAAAATTGTTAGCCTAGAACCTGTAAGAACAGAGAATCAATTGGCTGATATTTTCACAAAGGCCCTAGACTTTCAGAGATTTTCCTCCCTAAGGAAGTCTCTTGGACTTTGCATCATATGATGGTGTGATCCCCTGTTTGATCACACCATGTGTCACACTTGTATTATATTCATACTAACAAAAAAAATAAAAAATAAAAAAATGCATTGTTCTATCTGTACTGTGTATCTCTGAGTGACCACTTGACTCTCTCTCTTGACTTGGTTGGTCCTTGAACTGTGAACTCTCCCTATGATTATTAAGGCGAATTGCCTACTTGTTGTATATCTCTCAGTGGATGCCTTCTTGGGAAACAGCTGCTCCTCCAATGTATGCAGCCAATCCAAATGTGATCAAACGAACTCACACATAAACAAAGTGTGCCTCGAATTTGATAAGATCATTTGAAAGAGAAAGGGCTATCTTTGGTTTTAATGCAGAGTGAAAGCTACCCTTAAATTCATTTCCCACAATTAAAAAAAGGGGTGGGCGCATTCTAGATGCTGAGATGATAGGGAGTTCAGTTCATTGAAGTTCTTGGATAAGTTGAGTCCCCGGGTAAGATGTCATTCCATGTCACACAAAGTTGAGATACACACTACACTTTCGTATTTTCTTTTTATTATTTTTTATTTCTTGAGTCATCCCAACCTTTGTGAATATCTCATCTAATTAATTCTGTGTTCTTCTCTTCTTATATTCTTGTAATATTCTGTTCTATCAAGTCCATGAATAAATTGATTTCTATTGGCCATGTATTTAGGGGGAGTATCTTTTTTCTGGGATTTTTTTTATGTCTGTGGCAGGTCGAATTATCACAAAACATTGGATAAATCTTGTTTTCCAATTTTTGTTGTGATCATTATCCTTTCCATCTATCTTTTCGGAGGTGGTGTGTTTGACGGCTTCCTTGACTGTCGGTGGGTCCCTCTGCCAAGGTAATCAAATCCCTAGCTGTACTTCCTAGTTTCTAGAGGTCTAGTTGGTATAGGAGTGTGGTGTGAGTGGGCTTTTATAATTGATGTGATCTCATCCCCCCTCTTACTTACTTTCTCTCCAAATTTGTCTTCTATCTCTATTCTATCTCTCTCCTAACCTTTTGCAGAATCTCAATGGCCGATCAAAACCCTAGTTCCCCGGCTCAATCTCCGGCGAAGTCCCCAGAAATTCCAGATTCTGCCATCATTCCTTCATCCAACACTGAGGATGCTGCAATCTCAGTTGCCCTTCCTAGAGATGAATCAAATGCTATTAATGTTGAAAATCCAGGAGACTTATAGGCTGTAGGAGAAAAATATGGGGTGCAACAGATACAAAGGTGGTCTCTCCGACAACGTGGCTTTGAGCCTCTCATGGAATCTGTTTCCCCTAAAAGGCGTCCGTTCATGGGGGAGCCTGATATGGGTGAAGCAAGTGATAATGAGTTCGAGCCCCCAAAATCAAAGGGAAAAGAGAAGAAAGGGTCTAGGTCAAAGAAATCAAAAGGGAAGCGTTCTTCAAAAAGGGGGGGCCTCTGTTCCGCCGCCGATGAAATCTCCGGTAGTTCCAGTCACAGCTCCGACAAGTCTGAATCTCAGGGATGAAACAAGTGAGTCTGATGATGATGATGTGGAAGCCTATCAGCTTGTGCACAGAAAGAGGTCAGACAAAGAGGGAGAAGTTTCCAGCAAAGCAGCAACTGACATATTCCCTCATGTTATTGTCACTCAACAAGAGCTTCAATCTCATGCTGAAAAGGCATCTGAAGTTGAGAAGATCCCTGAACACTGTGCTCACATGGAAGAGGAGGTGGAAGTGGACGCATCTTCTGATCAAGCTGAAGAAGGAAGATTGAGTGAGAAGGAGTCAGAGGATGGTAATGATGAAGAAGAGGAGGACAATGTTTCTCTTCAACAGCTGTTAGATGAATAAAGAGCCTTGAAGAAGGGAAAACAAGTGGTTGATGAAGAAGGGGAGATTGAAGAAGCTGGATCTGATTCCAACGACTCAGAGGAATCAGACTCCACATTCAAATTGGGGAAGGATGATCTGGAAGGATTCAAAGCTGATGAGATGGAAGATGAGATCCCACCAGCAGCCACACCAAGAACCAGGAACTCTAAGAAGAGGAATGCACCTCCTAGCTCCACGCCTGTGTCTAGGCGTTCCACCAAAAGGAAGACTGTACATTCCTCTGTAAGTGATCCACTTGACCTTTTCTATCTTACTCCTGAAGCTAAGGATAGGGGGAAACTTTTTGCTGAGAAAAGAGTTGTTGCAGAAAGGGTTAGAGATGTTGGCTTTGACACTGTCAATTTAGATAAAGTCCTGAAAGATCCGAATCTCTACAACTCTGTTACATTCCCTTCTGTGTACTATCCTTGCCTGGTCTCTGAGTTCTATGCAAACCTGACTGTGGATATCAAAGATCCAAGGTCTGAAAGGAGTGGTCTTGTGTATGTGGGGGAAAATATGTGAGATTTTCTGTGGCAGAAATCAATAGGTTCTTATCCTCTCCTCCTCCCACTGGGCCTCAAAGGCCAGTCCACCCTGATGTCCTTGCCTCGACCATATCAAATGGATTGCTCTCCAAATGGAAGAAGGGAATTCAGATCACTTCTCTTACCAGCCTATATGGGTACCTGTTCAAGTTATCCACATACAACTGGAGACCATCTTCCAATGCTTCTACAGTGACTATTCCAAATGCTGAATTGATATATAAGGTTGTTAAAAGAGAGGGGTTTAATCTTGGAGAAGTAATCTTTGGAAGTGTTACTCAGTTTGCTGAAAAGGTGCTGCCCTGGGCTTTGCCATTTCCATGCCTCATCTCTTCTATATGTCTGGAACAAGGAATTGAATTGTTGGAGAAGGATCTGTCTGGTATTAAAGCTGATGCTTTGGGAATTAAGCCTGTAACTTCGCATGCATACCGTTTGATTGACATTCCCATTGACTATGGGGATGGGCAGGCAGAAGAGAATGATGATATAGCTGATATGGATGATGATGTGAACTTACCGCCATCCCCACCAACTGATCCTGCTATCATCTATGATGAAGAGATCTCCTTTCTGGAGAAGACCATGCTGGAGTACAGAGTGAAATTTCAGGAGCTATCTGCAAGGAGAAACAGACTTTTAGCAGAAAAGGGTCGACTTTCTGGACAAAAAGGGGGAGTAGAAGCTGGTGGTAGCAGTAATGTGTTCAAGGATGTTTCCCATGAAGGTTTTCGTTGGGAAAATTTGAATTTGAATCAACAACAAGCAAGTGGAAGAGGAAGTCTTGGAGAAGATGATGCAGCATAATCGGTTGTGGTATTTTTCTGGTTTTAATTTTTGGTTGGTTGTTATTAAACACTCTTAGTCTTAATTTAGTTTAGTATTTTGTTTGTTTTTATGCATCTCCACCTTTGTTTTTGTTTTTGTTTTTGACCAGAAAGCAACAAATCAGGGGGAGATTGAAAGTGTGCTATGCACACGGCAATTTAGTTTTAGTTTATTAATCTTTAATTTAGATTTGTTACTTTCTTATGTTTTAGTTACTAACTTATTAATTAGTTGTATAGTGTATATCTTTATAGTTTTTGTAGGATCTCACAATATCAAGGATTGGCTCAATTATGGAAAGAATCATGTTGAAGTTTATCTCAAGATCCTTGAGTCAAGATTGCCCAATCAAAGGATATCAATGCCGTGTGTATATATACCAAGGACGGCTGATAGTTTCATTTATCGATTTTGAGGTTTTAGAACGAGAGTCTTTGCTTAGAATCGAGTTTTGTAAGCTTTAGTATTTTAGTTGAATACAACTTGTTAAGAGTTGATATTCTTGAGTGTTTTAGTTCTTCTTTTAAGATAGTCTACTGTAATCGTTGATATTCATATTCTTAATAGAAGAATTTTATTGTCTTCAGTTCATTACTGAAGATAAGTGTTAATTCCTATTTGTGTTTAATTTACATTCCGATGTGTGTGTTGTGGTGTGACTAGTTGTGTGTTCTCACTAAGTCTCACACCACGTCTCTGTTTGGTTGATCTTTCTAGCTATCTAAACTTTCAGTATGACATATCCATTCTACGTACATATTCTCACATGCCAAACGAGGCGTGAGAGGTTGCCTTAAATCAGAGTGGGTGCTTCGAAACAGATACGATAGCGCATAATCACGCGCTTTACTGTCAGATATTAAACCAAGAAATTAAGCAAAGTAAAACAGAGATCCGAGACATTGTACTTAGATATTAAACCATGAAATTAAGCAAAGTAAAACAGATATTCGATGCATGGTACTTGATAATCAGTAAAATTACAAGACCAGATCTGTTTCCATTTCCTATGAACAAAATTTTCTTGCTCCTAACTAACACTTGGGCCATAAGTCCGTAAGTAGGTGTTAATGTCGATGTAAGATTTTTTATTTTTATTTTTATTGAAGACCATTTATTTTTGGGGTAAATTATTAATCATTTTATTTTGATTTTTAAGGTGAAACCTTTAACACAGTTTATTGCTGACCCAGTTCAGTCCATGCTAACACTTGGGTCTCTTCCTACTTCTTACTAGGGATGGCCAAAACCGGTTCCGGTTCGGAACCGCCGGTTCCGGTTCGGCATATGGGTAACCCTTAACCGGCCCGCGCTTACCCCGGTTCCGGTTTGGCACAATCCGGTTCCGGTTCAGTCCGGTTCCGGTACGGTTCCGGTCCCCCTTTAAAATTATTGAAAAACAAGGGATTTTCGGTCCGGTTCCGGTCCGGTTCGCCATTTATGTGAACCTGAACCGGCCCGGATAACTTACGGTTCCGGTTTAATCCCCGGTTTGCTCCGGTTCCGGGCTTTTCCGGTCCGGTTTTCCGGTTACGGTCCGGTTTGGCCATCCCTACTTCTTACTCCATCTCTAATTTTAAGAGGTGGGAGTATTAAATACTCACTCCGTTCTAAAATGATCTTCACATTTGACTATTCAAACTTTTTAAGGATATGAACACTTGCTTCACTAGCCATGTTGTGTTTATGAACAATTAAGCCTAAATTGTAAAAATGAAAAAAATTTATTGGGACAATGAAAAATAGCAAATGAGAAGATTATTTTAGGACGGAGGGAGTATCAAAATTTTTTAGAAAACCATTAAAAAGAAATTGCTATTCCATATTGAATGAAAAGCTAAGGAAAAAAACATGGCAAAGGACGTGAAAGGTTGACATGACAAAGAGAAGGAAGCTTTCGAAAATCCCTATGCAAATGTGGGGGCATCTCACGTGGGGTGGGGTCGATGTTTCTCGCTACCACGTGAACTCGTCGTTTCTTATTTGGTTATTTTTGTTTATCGTATTCTTCCATACAAGGCCGGCCTTTCAAGTCCAAATGGTTCGATCGACTAGGGCATAGGGATGGTCAAAACCGGTTTCGGGTCCGGTTCCGGTTCGGCAAAAGGGTGACCCTGAACCGGCCCGCGCTTATCCCGGTTCCGGTTTGGCACAATCCGGTTCCGGTTCGGTCCGGTTCCGGTACGGTTCCGGTCTCCCCCTTTAAAATTATTGAAAAACAAGGGATTTTCGGTCCAGTTACGGTTTCGGTTCCGGCCCGGTTCGGCATATATGTGACCCTGAACCGGCCCAGATGCCTTGCGGTTCCGGTTCGTCCGGTTCCGGTTTGCTCCGGTTCCGAGCTTTTCCGGTCCGGTTTTCCGGTTCCGGTCCGGTTCGGTTTGGCCATCCCTACTAGGGCCCCCAAAAATATACTCAATCCGTCCCGATTTAATTTTTTTAATTTGACTTTGTACGGAGATTAAAAAAAAAAATTATTGTGAGTATGAAAAGTAAAGTATGAGAGAGAAAGTGGGTAGAGAGTTTTTGTTGTGAGAATGACAAATGGATCCAATTGTCCATTTTAGGTAATAAAGTAAAGTAAGAACCTTAAATTGAGACAGACTAAAAAGGAAAATAAGAACCTTACAGCAAGACAGATGGAGTACAAATTTTATGGACTCCAAATTTTCCCTTATCTCTGCTATATAGTGATCCAATTTTAATCAATAATAACTATCCAATAATAGTTTTCACCAGCGCAAACTTTTAAGTTGCAACCCACTACAAACATAATAGATACAAGCCCACACTCAAATTCAATCCAAGTGTGATGAATTGCCTATTTCCTTTGGAAAATCTAATTCAACATCTCTAAACCCTATATAACTCCAATCAAAACGTTGAAACGCATAGTTAAAAAAAAAATGCCTTAAACTGTTCACTGTTCTGAAGAGTGAGGGAGTACAACCCCATGATCAATCGATCAATTCCAAGATTCCAAATTTCCGAATCAACAACAATTCTGTGCGTGGTAAGTTGAGGTAAGAATTTTACTTTTCTTATCTATTTAGTTGTGTTTTAATTGTTTGATTGTTTAATACGTTAAAATATTTTTATATGCTAGTATTTTTTATTGATCGTTTCTTTATTCATTTTCTTTGTAAATTTACGTACTTCAACTAAAGGCTCCGGATGAATAATTCGACTAGGGCCCAAAAATTAACAGGATCGGCCCTGCTTCCATTCCCACATGTGTGATACTGCTCTTGTTTTGTTTGTAAGAGTAGAGCGAGCGACTGAACGAACGTTATACTCCCCGTCTTATTTTAAATTTTAAAACTTCAAAAAAATAAAAATAAAGTACTTCTTTATTTATAGGCTTCACATGTTATATTCACAACAATTACCTACTACTCACTCTTCCTATCATACCATACCATTTACATTCATAACATATCAACTTTTTCCTAATTCTTGAACCTAAAAAATTTTTGGGCAAATTGCCAATTAGTTACCTGAGTTTGTCGTCAAGTTTCAATTAGTTACCCAGTTTGTGTTTCGGTCAATTTAGTTATTGAATTTGTCTTTTTGTTTCAATTGGTGTAAAATCCGTTTGTTTGTCAAAAAACTAACGAAAATTGATGAAAAACGTAACAAAGTTCTTTCAAAATTGCAATGATCAACCCTAAAGTTTAAATTATTCCATTACACCCCCAAACTAACGAATGTTAAAAGCTATCTTCTTTCTCAAAACCCGGTCATCACCACCACCCAAATCCGGCCACTACAATAACCACCTATCTTCTTTCCAGCGGCGATCCTTCCCCTGCACACCATATTTTCCGGCAATTGTCCATATTTTCCGGCGAAAAAAAAATCAAAAAATCGGACCAGAAAAAATACGATTCCTTCTTCGTTAACCGTTGGATCGTCTTCAAACTTCTGGGGAATGTTCGCATCACCTAGGCGCACCTTTTCACCGTTGGGATCTGCCAAAAAATCACCGGAACGGGAGATAAGTCCGCCGGAAAAAATCTGGCGAAAATCTCCCAAAAATCGCCTTTCTCTCGCTCCGGCGGACTTATCTCCCTCTCCGGTGATTTTTTGGCGGATCTCAACGGTGAAAAAGTTCACCTAGGTGATGCGAACATTCCCCAGAAGTTTGAAGACGATCCAACGGTTAACGAAGCAGGAATCGTATTTTTCTGGTCCGATTTTTTGCTTTTTTTTTTCGCCGTAAAATATGGTGTGCAGGGGAAGGATCGCCCGGATTTGGGTGGTGGTGATGACCGGGTTTTGAGAAAGAAGATAGCTTTTAACATTCGTTAGTTTGGGGGTGTAATGGAATAATTTAAACTTTAGGGTTGATCATTGCAATTTTGAAAGAACTTTGTTACGTTTTTCATCAATTTTCGTTAGTTTTTTGACAAACAAACGGATTTTACACCAATTGAAACAAAAGACAAATTCAATAACTAAATTGACCGAAACACAAACTGGGTAACTAATTGAAACTTGACGACAAACTCAGGTAACTAATTGGCAATTTGCCCAAAATTTTTTGAAGCTTAAATTTGGGCGGAGGGAGCATAGTACAAGCAAATATGACGTTTGAGCAAATTTTGTTCACAAACATTTATTTTTTATAATAGTGAGCTAATATTTTGCTCTTGAAAAATTTTTATTAGTTAAAAATAGAAAAATTAATATTAATATTTTTATTTGTAATATTCAAAATAAAAATTATTATTGAAATTAGTTTTTCATTAGTCCACATTAAAAAAAAGAATAAAAAATAAAGAAAAATATTATTTTCACTTTTACTGTATTACCGTAATTACTTATATTTGTAAAAGCCCACTCATAAATAAATAGTAATCTATATTTCGACCATCGTATTATTTGGGTGTAATGAATATGACCACCAAACTTCTATGTTTATAAATGTGTCATTTGTACTAACAATATATTGGCAAATGTCACCTAAATCAATAACATCCGCTTATTATTTAACTGACCTTACTGATTTAACATACAAACGTTAATACATTGCAAAACTAATTTAAAATCGCATTTTTTGTATATCTCATCCAACTAGAGGGTCTTTATGTAAAATAATAAAGTTAACGGTGAATATTATTAACCAGATGATGGGGTTTGGAATTTGGGAAATTGGCATATACTCCCTCCGTCCTAGCACAAGTAGGAATAGAGGAGTGAGCACAATAATTAAGAAAAAGTGATATATGTGTGGTAGAAAATGAAGAGAGAGAATGAGTGGGGTGAATAGTAGTGTTAGTTGAATAAATTGAGTGGTGAAAAATGAAGAGAGAGAATGAGTGGGGTTAAATGGTGGAGTAAAACATTTCTATTTTGGGCAGTCTCACTTGTAGTGGGACGGACAAAAAGAGAAAGAAGTCTCACTTCTGCTGGGACGGAGGTAGTATGTAACTTTATGAAATTATTGTTGGGTTAAGTTTTACTATTTCAAAGCTTACAGTTAATAAGTTCCTATCTATTAGGAATCAAGTAGATAGAGTTGAGTTTGAATTAGTCTACAAACAACCACCTTATGCTGTAGTTGTTACATTTGTTTTTGATATTTTCTTATCATGTATTGGCTATTTAAAGCCTTTTAGATTTCTTAATAAAATTATCCTTTTTTAAGAACTCTTTGTGTGCCTATCAAATTCTGGTATCAGAGCTACGAAAGAGATTGGTGACCTGTGAGTGAGTGAGAAATTGCAAAAGAGTGTTGTGAGTATAATGGCTGAAGCAGGCAGTTTCGTACAACCGTGCATTCCCAAGTTTGATGGGGATTATGATCATTGGAGTTTGGTCATAGAGAATCTCCTTCGATCGAAATAATACTGGATCGTTGTTGAGGAAGGTTACATAGAGCCAAAGGAAGAGGATGTATTAACACCGGCCCAAAGAAAGACTCTGGAAGAAATGAAGCTGAAGGATTTAAAAGCCAAAAATTATCTCTTCAGCTCCATTGACAAGTCCATTTTGAAAACAATCACTCAGAAGTGGACGGCCAAACTTCTATGGGACTCAATGAAGGTGAAGTATTAAGGAAATGCTCGAGTATAGCGTGCTCAGCTTCAAACTCTTCGCAGAGATTTTGAGCTCTTAGAAATGAGTCCAGTAGAGACGGTAACTGATTATTTTGGGAGAGAAATGGTGGTGGCCAGTGTTCTAAAAGACCACCGTCTAGGCCGTCTAGGCTCTAGGTATTCATGAAACGCCTAGGTCCCATCTAGGATATTATAGTTATTTCTGATTTATCGGCCCCGCCTAGCGATTTTTAGAACTTTGGCGGTGGCTAATGATATGAGAAACAGTGGTGAATACATGAAAGATGTCAAGATCGTTGAGAAGATTCTGCGTACTCTCTCTGAGAAGTTTAATTATATTCTTTGCTCGATTGAAGAATCGAAGGACATAGATGTAAGTACCCCAATCTGAAACCAACCAACCTTAGAGGTAATCTTAGGATCATCCAGGGATAAACTGATGAACTAGGACCTCACTAGGATAAACCTAAAATCCCAGGACTGCTCTGGGATTAAAATTGGAAAAATCCAGAAGCTCGCCAGGCTGAGCCGTACGGATGGTTTGGACGCGGGAGAGGCCTAGCCGTACGGCTGGTTTAGGCACCCTCAGTCCCTATAAATTGAGACCCTTGCTGATCATTTGAGGGGGGGGGGAGAAAATACAAATTCAGAGGGAAACTCTGCAGAATTTCAATCTGAAACAAACACCATTAAATCTTTGAGTGAAAAAGAGAGGAAGATAGGCCATAACCATCATAGGTGAAGCCTCCATCTCCCCATCTTCTCTCTATCTCAAAACTCTTTGTTCTTGTTCATATTACTTGCTTATTGGCATTTAAAAGCCTTGTCCTTGTCAATCATTTACATACATTGCAAGTCTTGTCCTTCAAGCACCTTTTATTCTTGTTATTCATATCTTGGAACCAAATCATGAGATGATCCAAGGTGCCCTCACATTCTTGTATGTGATCAAGGGTTAAAACCTAAGGGAGATCATGATTTGTTAGTTTATTGTCTTTAAATAACTTGATGATCCATTTTTTGGTGAAAGCATGTATCTTTATGCTAATAATGTTCATGTTTGGCCATGATGTTCATGTTGGGTGATAAAGTTCCAATCTTTATCATCCCAACCTTGATTTAGCCTTAAATCCCACATTTGGGTCATAAAGATTCAATCTTTATGTCATTTTGTTGTCCCTAAAGGCTTAATCTTGTTAAAGATACCATTTTTGATATAAATTTTACATCTTTACTCATCAAAATGGTTATCTTGGCTCAAAGGCCATTTTCATCACCTTTTTCAATTTTCTCCAATGATTGCCTTAATCACAATCAAAACCATGTATTTGAGGGCCATTTGGTGATTAATGTGCATAGGAATGATTTTAATCAAAGTTTGTTGGTTAACATTCAAACTGAAAGTAAACAGATCAGTCCAGTTTCAGCAGAATACTCTGTTTCTGCCTGAAACTGGACAATTTCTGGACAAACTGTAAAATCCCCGGAAAGACCCCTCTTAGCAGTACGGCTAAGTTGGGTCAGAGGGACTTTTTTCCTTTCTGTCATGTTTTGTCAATGTTTATGCAAACAAACCCTTTTTCCTCTGTTAAAATCAATAACCAGTTAAAACTGCAGTTTTCCGTTAAAAACACACACATACACACATGCACTTTTCGTTAACAAACATAAAGGAGACTCGGCTTTGTCCGAGGCAACTTGGGTGACGTAAAACTCTTCCCAAGTCGTAACCTGACCTCCGAACTCTTAAATCTCTAACCATTTTCATTTGTTGGGTTAAAAGTTAACAAATGTGGCGACTCCGTTAAATTTGTTTAGTTCACGTGTTTGGCTTTTCTTCCTTTGGGCGAGCCCGTGTTCGCCGTTCCGAGGGGGGAGGATCCTTACAGTGGCGACTCCGCTGGGGAATAAAGTGTTTACAAACTTCTTTTTAGAATCTTTGGGAATGCTTTTGTGTGGGTCAAACTCCCGTCCCCGTTTGTTGACTTTGTGCTTATTTTGTGTGTATGTTTCTGTTTTGATTTCTGTGAGTGAGATTGTTCTGGAAATTCAAATAAACTGGGGCTTGATGATCAGAAGCTGAAAGTTTGCAAAAAATAATGGATCTCCTGCTCTAGCCGTACGGCTAGTTTGTCTGGGCCCACAGAATGTTTCAAATTAATAATTTTGTGCAGGGCAGAAACATTCTGATGGTCCCCTTTGCTTCTTCTGGTCCAGGTTCCAATTTACAGCCTCTACTTGTGCACTTTTACCCTCTTTTCCTTAGCCAAAATTGGATTTTTAAAGTCTTGGTCATGCACAACATTTTTGGACATAAAATTGGGTTTTCAAAGCCTTATTGTGCATGATCCCTTTTCATAAAGTTTTGGTCTTCAAAATCTTTTGTTGTGCACAATCTTGTTTCATAAATGATTTTCAAAAGGTTTTTCCTTATTGTAAAGATTTTGGTTTCAATACCTTTGGTTGTGCACAATCTTTTCATGTACAAATTTTGATTCTTGCTTGTTAATATGCTTGTTTACTTGCTTGTGCAAATTGCTTGTTCATCATAATTGTTCATATAATTGCTCATGCAATGCTCATGGTATTAAAACGGACCGAAAATTTCTATTTTTACTCAAAAGGGAACATAGAAGGCTTCACACAACGCGCACTTAACCTTGTGCACGTTCCAAAAACCCTTTAAACTCGGAATGGATGCCACGATCCAGCTTGATTGGTGCTCTTGTGCCCTTCTCGCGTGCACGGGTCCATTCCACCTCCCCTTCCTAGCCGAGTCAACTACACATGTCCGTGACACACAAATACCGTGACCATGGTTGGTTTTTGTCTAGCTCACGTCATCACGTCCCTAATACGTGTCCAAAGTTAATTATGGCCAAGTTAACGCCCGAGTCACGACTCCTTGTGAAAGCAAGTGTGACTAAGGTCATCTTTGACCCGGTCCTTGACTTATGCGTTAATGTTAACCATAATTAACCAAAGTCATGTATTAAGGATAGGGTGACACCATGTTGTTAAGCCCTAATGTTTGGCCCGTCCTAATCATCCTTAAGCCCAAGGTTAAGGTCCAAGATCTCTCATTAAAATGGGATCATGCCGGAATTTCGTTGAAGCGTTAAGTCAATCTTAACCTTAACCGGGGCTTAACCATGATAAGAATGGCACATGCATTGGAGCTTTGTGACGCACTAGACCTTAGGAATGGTTCTTTTGGTCGGTGGAAGTCGCGTGCCCTATAGGACCCTCGCCCGGGATAGTCCGTCCTTGGGAGCGTACAATACAGGTGAAAAACGAGGGGCTTATAGATGTAGTGATGGCCTCCACTGATCCAGGATTTAGAGTAGTTGCGAAAAAGAAGAGAAATCTTTTCCAACCATTTAGGAATAAAAATGTGTTTTAAATAAACTTGAACGGATAATTAATTGCACATTGCTTGAATTTGCTCCGTTTTTGCTCCTCGTCTTTGACACTTCGTTTTCTTACGTTAACAAGCGTCATTTTGTTAAGTCTTTGGATGGATTCCCGTTATCCTCCAAGACTTCCGTTAAATCCTTAGGCGTAGTCCCTTAGGAACCCGTTAAGTCCTTGGAAGATCTCCGAGTCACCCGTTAAGTCTTTGGATGGATCCCTGTTATCCTCCAAGACTTCCGTTAAATCCTTAGGAATAGTCCCCTAAGAACCCGTTAAGTCCTTGGAAGATCTCCGAGACACCCGTCGATCTTTGGATGGATCCTCGTTATCCTCCAAGACTTCCGTTAAATCCTTAGGCGTAGTCCCCTAATAACCCGTTAAGTCCTTGGAAAATCTCCGAGACACCCGTTAAGACTTTGGATGGATCCCCGTTATCCTCCAAGACTTCCGTTTAATCCTTAGGTATAGTCCCCTAGGTCCCCGTTAAGATTCCCGTTAAATCCCTAGGAAGTCAGTCAAGTCCTTGGATGGATCCCTGTTATCCTCCAAGAAAGAAGTCCTTGGATGGATCCCTATTATCCTCCAAGAAGCCAGTCGAATCCTCGGATAGATCCCTATTATCCTCCAAGATCTCGTTAAGCCTTATGATTAGTCCCCTAGGTCCCCGTTAAATCCCTAGGAAGTTAGTCACTTCCTTGGATGGATCCCCGTTATCCTCCAAGAAGTCAGTCAAGCCCTTGGATGGATCCCCGTTATCCTCCAAGAAGTCAGTCAAGTCATTGGATGGATCCTCGTTATCCTCCAAGAAGTCAGTCAAGCCCTCGGATGGATCCCCGTTATCCTCCAAGAAGTCAGTCATGTTCGTCTTTTCCTCTTAGAATTCTAAACCCGGCCGAACTACGGCGACCTGAGCTCCTCAAACTGAGGGCAACGTAGGCAACTTCGGCCCGGTCAAATATCTCGAAATAGAGGATTCTAAGATACGTGCAAGCATTCACCCAGTATTTACCCAAGCCTAAAGCTACCTTTTGTCTTCCCCATAGCTCAGATGAAGTGGAAGAGAGCATCATGTCGCCGCCTAGTATGTGTGGAGTCAGAAAGTTCCCCGGTCACTACAACTTCTCTGATCCGGTACCTCAGAAAGATCACTTCGGTGGACAGTAGCTCGAGAAATGACACCGCAGATAATCCGGTTGGCCCAACGAACGAAGAGTCGCTCCAGGCTCTAGAAGCCTCCGGGGCTACGGAAGAAGTCATCACGGAATGCCGCAAAGAAACACAGAGTCCATTTGATGAGTCGATGAGACAAGGAGGTGTCACAGCTCTACTCCAAACTGAAGGGCTCTTCACCAAAGTGACCAATCACAAAGAAGAGGTGGAAGCCACCCAACCTCCGAATTGCAACCAAAGATTGTCCCCTCCATCTCACCAGAATACCGAGACCCCCATTTCTTTGACCCAACACGCCGTCATCCATAACGAGCCTCTCATTCAGACCCCCCTCACTCCGCCTCATCCCAAATCTAACATCTCCCACAGGACACCTCTTATAAAACCCCAAACACAATTCACTCAAAAGGCCCGCAAACCACTGTTCACACCAGTTACGCCTCGAGCACCATACCCACAACACTTTCCCAATCATATCCCTTCTCGGTTTAATGCCATCAACCAAGTCACCAGAGCTCAGTCACTGTTTAGACCATACATGGATACCCGAACAGGCATCACCAACTTGCCTCCACCAGATTTCCCGATGAGACTCCGGGGTGACCCGTATCATTTCTATAATCCAAAACCCTTTGGACCACAATCTCCTTGCATGCCTCCAATGTATATTCCTGCAAGCAACCAAGGTTATGGGTATGCCTACGCCCCTGCGCCTCCGCAAAACCCCCTCAGCCATCCATTGGGAAAGAGAAAGCAAATGGAAGCTAAGTTCGAAAGGACACTCAATAAGCACCCCTTTGCATTGAGAGATGGTGATTCTTGTCCCCGACACACTCTGGTCAACGATGAAAGAAAATCCAAATGCCAAGCCGAGCCCCGTCTCACAAAGTTTGAGGATTTTGAAATGCCCGTAAGCAAAATGTTTGAGGGATTGGTCAAACAAGGTCTCATGAGGCCCCTTGAAGATTTCCGGCCAAAGAATCCTGAGAAACGCCGGAGCACCACCAAGAGGTGTGCCTTTCGCAACTTCCATGGGCATAATACCGATGATCGCACAGCTGTGAAACGCATCATCCAGAAATTAATCGCGGAAGGGAAGCTTGAATGCCCTCGGTTGGGAAATTGGAAATGAAGCTACAGCTATGGTCAGAAGCGGAATGTCAAAAAACCTCTCCCATCCACCTCCCCTTAGAAAGAGTCTGTTTTCATCCTTAGGAAGAGTCAGTTGCTTTTAAGATGTGTGGTAAACCCTTAAGAAAGGTTAGTTAGGTTTAGAGTCTTGACTCCCCGGTTGATGCCACGTGGTGACTGTTTTGAGTCCATTGTCAGTTTTCTTAATAAAATTATTATTATTATTATTGCCTTGTCAAAAGTTTGAAAAATGTGTGTGAGCCTTTCACTCAAAACAAAAGTGTGTCTTTTAAAAAAAAAAATCTTAAAATAAAAGATCAAGTTTTTTTTCTAAAAAAGGCTAATCCTCTAATGAAGCGTTCTTCTCAAATCATGGTTATAATTTCACCTTGAGGTTTAATATGCTAAAGTCCTTCGCGGTTCTGTCCATTGGAGACATCGACCAGGGAGCCCACATCTCAATTGGCGTCCGAGACAACCATCCACATGAGCGAGGAGATCAAAAGGAGAGGCCTATGCTTCGGAAGACCAAAAGCGGCTACATCAAATGGAGATCTGTACCTTCACCGAGTGCCACGCACGAAGGTTACGCACCTTGAAAGGAAATCACCAAACGGACGCCAATGCAAACTCCCAACTCGTGAGTAGGAGAATCCGGCAATTACAACGCCAAGCCAAATGGAGACCTCGCGACATCTTTCCCGACGATATGGAACCCGAGTTCCCCGTGGAAGACATGGAATATGCCGCCGACAACCCCTCCAACAATTAAGGAAGAAAATGGATCATCGTGCTTCATGGGAACTCATCCCTAAAAAAAAAAAGAGTCTTCCAGCCTCGTAGGATCTAGACTTTCACCAAAATCCGTCCCGGACTGTGTCTTTTTATTTTTACAAAGGTCCATACTTGGACATGTATGTACAAAGTTATCTAAATAAAAGAGTCATTTTCATTATCTTCTCTCTAGACTTGAGACATTATTTGCAATATACATTTACTCTTGAAATTGCCTTGCTTGTTATTATCAATTGATTGCTACGTCCCTAAAATGATGAATTAACTTCTAAGAATACTAGTCAATGACGACTCATTAAGGACGAATGGACCTAACACAAATTAAAAATGCTGAATGCAAAAAATTAATCTTGATGTGAATAAATGTTGTAATCAATTGGCATGAAGAAACCATTAATGGAAATCCTTCCTCTATACACATCCCCGATACACAACCCGATACAATTTCCGATACAAAAGCATCCCGAGACAATGAAAAGGCAAGGATGTTGTTGCTCAACCACCAAAGATTCAACCGTGATCGCGTGTGCGAAACCAAGCAAAGGACTTCCCGGATCTTTAAAGTCAAAGTGAGAAGTGACAGACATTCCACCAAGGGGCTACAAATGAGCCAATGTCCAAGATAGCAAGTTGGGCTAATGTTTCCCCTCTCTCTCTCAAAAAAAAAAGATAAGAGAGAAAAGAAATGGATAATGGAAAGAAGAAAAGGAAATGAATATTGGTGAAGAGGAAGTTTACCTCCAAAGCTCACCAAGTTCACTGCAAAAGTCCACCTCAAGGAACATCCAGAGGAGTTCACCGCAAAGCGAAGCGATCTACATCAGCAAAGCAACAACATCCTTCAAAAGGACACCGACTTCAACAAAAGACGATCCATGGCCGAACTACGGCGACCTGAGCTCCTCAAAATGAGGGGAACGTAGGCAACTTTCGGGTCCGGTCACAACGTGAAACAAAACCATCAAACCATGGTCCTCTCAAAATGACCAAGTTTTCTCCCCTCAGTCCCATCAATGACCGATGTCGCAGACACACCTTCTTCTCCCGATCTTGCCATTGATCGAATCTTAATCTTAATTGATCACAACATTTATACATATTAAGGCTAATTGCTTGCTATAATCTTGACTTGATGACGAACATGGTACATTCAAGCAATCATTTGATGATATTAAATAAGGCAAATTTCAAATGTCTCAACAAGTCTTCTTCCCATTTCATTATACATTGCTCACCAACATAAAGGGACCCTCTCCCAAATAAAATGCCCTTGCATGCTTCCTCCAAGAAAATACTTTAAAGTCCCCGTTCTATCGAGTCGGCTGGATCACTCATAAAAAAAAGGAAAAAAAAAAAAGAAAAAGGCACCAAAAAAGTAGTCCGCTAGGTTGAAAACCCGTAAAGGCGGCCTAGACAAAAAACAGGGTGTGCCATAAAAGACGTAAAAGAGATGCCCGCTAGGTTGAAAACCCGAAAGGGCGGCCTAGGCAAAAGAAAGGGTACGTCATGAAAAAGGGATGGATTCCTAAGGTCAAAAGGTGGTATTGGGTCTACGCCAACATCAAAAGGCGAAGGACGACATTGGGGCTACCTCTCCATCAACGACAACAAGGACATGGGGCTACCTCCACATCAACGACAACGAGGAGATGGGGCTACCTCAACACCGACAAAGGCATGGGGCTACCCCGACATCAACAACAACAGGGACATGGGGCCACCCCGATATCAACGATAAAGGAGACAATGGGACTATCCCCCACTACAGTGACGAACATATTTCCTACCATCAGTTACTTCTCAACGAATGGACAAAATCCAAAGGACTTTATGCATAACAAACCTCACGGTTAAGTTAAAATCAAAAATTTGACTAAAATGCTTTGTTAAAAGACTTGCATTTAGGAATAAGCATTTCCAAAATTTGCCCTTTTTGGTATCATTTATCAAAGACCATGTTTCAAGCAAAATGCTTTTGATCTCATCTCAAAATGATTTTCCCAAAGTTTTGGACTCTTTCGTCCACAATGTGTCTTAACGGTTGCCCCTAGGCTCTTCCTCGGTGTCAAGAAAATGTGTCAACCGTCCCGTAGAGT
This sequence comes from Campanula takesimana, assembly GCA_026119855.1. Classification (NCBI taxonomy): domain Eukaryota; kingdom Viridiplantae; phylum Streptophyta; class Magnoliopsida; order Asterales; family Campanulaceae; genus Campanula; species Campanula takesimana. The sequence continues at coordinate 126,547 of JAOWBW010001782.1, forward strand.
AGTGTTGACCCAACCCAAGCTTTGACATAGAATAGTCATTATAGGTTGAAGCTGTCGTTCCCCAACCCGTGGTCCTACTTGGCCCCACGTTCGGGACACGCACGAAAGACGTCATAAAACATTTTAGGAAAATTTTTCGAAATGTACTTTCATAAAAGTTTCATATAACCAGCTCTTCAAAGGTGAAAACTTTGATTTCATCACACACAAACCATTTTACAAACACAAGTACCTTTCCCCAAAGGTTTACACACTTTTACAAAATTTACAATCACCAACATGTTCCAAAAATAGGTGATACAAGATGAAGTCACGGGTACACTACCCAAAAGGTTATACATTTACATAATGTAGCCTTTACATAACACATGTCCCAAAATGTCTTACCCAAAATCTCCAACACGACGTCCTCCCTTGTAAAGTGACCTATCCCCTGGGCTCTTATTTTTCTAAGGAAAACAAATAAACAAGGAACGGGGTGAGAATAAATCTCAGTAAGCTACTAAAATGCAACTACGTGACATGCTGAAATGATACTCATAATTGAACAATGTCAATAAGCACTCACATAGCACATAACATGAGAGGCAAAGCCAACTCATCATACTACACATAAGGTAGAAATTAAACACTCATAAATGGATACCGAGCCAAGGTTCTCGAATCAGCATAACCATCTGAGAGGTATCAAATGAGTAGCACAATGGCTGAAGCAGGTTCATGGGCCAAATAATAACAACAACAATAACGGGGGGAAAATGACACCAAGTCATAACCCAAAGTGCCCAACCTTTGGACCAAGGAAGGGGGTTAAAAATGGGAAACCAATGGTAGAAGCCTTACAATGAACTTGGCTCGTGTGCCATTATAATCCCTACCACTGCCCGATATCACAACAAGAAGTACCAGCTGGACTTTACACGAGAGCACAGTAATAAATACTTGCTTAAACAACAAACGGGGTATGATTCCAAAGTAGGGAACCACACAAGTGCATCACAAAGATGTAAACAAGTTACTCATAAAGAGTTCACAACATTGAAATTAAGTCACAACACAATCCTTTATTAATGACATTAAGTCACAACCACATCTTGCACACATGCACAATCAAGCCATTATCTACAATCTTAGCATCCCAAAACACCCCTCTAAGTGCTCTACACTAGGACCCAAAATATTGATAAGGATTGACTTCTAACTCATTTGGTTTAAACAAACTTTTGTCCAACAGGGGGCCTGGGCGGTCGCCCAACAGGGGACCGGGCGGACGCTCACTCTCACCCGGGCGCGCGCTCACTATAAAATTTTTGGAACCTCAAACCCTGCCAACATGCGCGGTCGCGCAAGGCCCATCTGGGCGGGTGCTCGGTCGGTTAGCAGGCGGGCGCTCGGTGCTAATTCCAGCAAACCCAAATTTCTTTCCCAGGCTTATAGTTGTCCGTCCCAATCGTAGGAGTATACTTTTACTAACAAACAAAGGCAATACTCAGGATATCAACATACTCAAAAACCTTCCTTCCCCTTTCATAACTACACCCATAACATGGTTATACTCCCTTTGTCCCAAATAAACAAGTATCACAAAATTTACCCAAATCACAAAATTAACAATTTCAAGTGTCAAATATAATATATATGACCATTTTAACATTTAAAAGGGGAATTAGTAACTTACCTACTACGGGGAAAGTATCGATGAAAATATGATTTGTTCGAATAGAAATGATCTACTCAATACCCTGAACATTTTGGTGTAATTAGATTTTGAAATAGAGAAGAAATTGAAAATAAAGAAGTCAAATTAGAGGAGGAACCCTACCTTTATCTTCTTCCTCCTAAGCCAGAGAAAGATTTGGGAATTTTAGCGTGTGTGTGTGTGAATGGCGCAGAGAGTGAGGGAGGGAGGGATAAGAATGAGGTTTTGATATTTAAAAGTTTCACATAAGCCCCTCTATTTCTAATTTAAACACATAAACCCATATACTTATAATTCCACAAAGGACCCTATAGTTTCAACTAATTCAATTATCTCCCATAACCATTATTACTACTAACTAAGTAAATAACACAATTAATCTAACAACATGTGCAAGTCATAAAATATGATGCAACACATAAAATGCACACATAAGTTCAAATTAAAATCCCCAAAAATATAAAATAAATAGGGACGGGTTTTGGGGTCGTTACAATCACTCTCCCGTAAAGAAAATTCGACCCAATTTTTTTTAGGGTACTTACCTAAATGATCAAACAACCAAGGATACTTCATTTCCATTTCTTCCCGAAGCTCCCAAGTAGATTCTTTAACATTATGGTTTTTCCTCACAACTCTAATAAGAGGAATAATTTTAGTTCTCAATTCTTGAACTTTAGAATCAATCACTTGAACTGGATGCTCCTCATAGGACATACTTGGTTCAATATCCTCAGGTATCTCAGATAACACATGAGATGGATCATACACATACTTTCGAAGCATTGAAACATGAAAAACATTATGAATCTTATCAAGAGAAGGAGGTAATGCAAGACGATAAGCTCGATCTCCAACCCTTTTTAAAATCTCAAAAGGCCCTACGAACCTTGGAGCAAGTTTCCCTTTCTTCCCATATATTTTAATTCCCACCTTTGGAGAAACTTTCAAAAACACAAAGTCACCCTTTTCAAACTCAAGGTCTCGCCTCCGATGATCTGCATAATTCTTCTGTCGACTCTGGGCAGTAGTCAATCGATCCCGAATAAGCTTAACCTTTTCAATTGAATCATTAACCATGTCAACACCCCAAATCTTTGCTTCCCCAAATTCATCCCAACAAATAGGTGAATGACATTTTCTCCCATACAATGCTTCATAAGGAGCCATCCCAATACTCGATTGAAAACTGTTATTAAAAGCAAATTCCACAAAAGGCAAATGAATATCCCAAGAATCTGGGAAATCAACTGAACAAGCCTCAACATGTCCTCAAGAATCTGAATGGTTCTTTCTGACTGACCATCTGTTTGAGGATGAAAAGCAGTACTAATCCTCAACTCTGAACCCAAAGCCTTCTGAAATGCTTACCAAAACCGAGAAGTGAATCTAGGATCACGATCAGAAACAATGCTAACAGGAACTCCGTGCAGCTTCACAATCTCATTAATATACAAGGTAGCAAGCTTTTCCATCGAATAACCTATCTCAATAGGCAAGAAATGAGAAAACTTTGTCAATCTATCCACAACCACCTAAACTGCATCATGCCTTCTCCGAGTACGAGGTAACCCTGACACAAAGTCCATAGTAACATGTTCCCATTTCCATTCCGGTATTTCTAAAGGTTGAATCAAACCTGCGGGTCTTTGATATTCATCTTTCACTTGTTGACAAGTCAAACACTTCAACACATAATCCGCTATCTCCCGCTTCATGTTGTTCCACCAAAAGTGTTGCTTTAAATCTTGATACATTTTGGTTCTCCCGGGATGAATAGTATACCTTGACTTATGGCCTTCCTTGAGAACTTAAATTTTAATCCCATCAACATTAGGCACACATAATCGACCTCTGAAAGTCAATACCTCTTCAGAACTGAGAGAAAAGTCTTCAAATCTTCCATTTTTGATTTTTCCCACTATCTTCACTAACTCGGGGTCATCTTTCTGAGCATCATTTATCTGTTGAATTAAAGTTGGTAATACTATGATATTCACAAATACATTCCCATGCCTCGATTCATAAGGACACCAATCTCGAGCATCTTCTAACATCTTCCATTCCCGTACCATCAATGAAGCTACATAAGACTTCCGGCTAATAGCATCAGCTACCACATTCGCCTTGCCCGGATGATAAGAAATGGTGCAATCATAATCCTTTAACAGCTCCATCCATCTACGCTGTCTATTATTCAACTCTTTCTGGGAGAAAAGGTACTTCAAAAGTCTGATGATCTGTGAAAATCTCAAACTTTTCTCTATATAGATAATGCTTCCATTTGTGTAGCGCAAAAACAATAGCTGCAAGCTCCATGTCATGGGTCGGATAATTCTGCTCACAAGGTGTTAACTTCCTTGAAGCATACGCAATTATCTTCCCACTTTGCATCAGAACACACCCCAAGCTTTCTTTTGAAGCATCACTATAAATCACCAAGTCATCATTCCCATTAGGCAGTGCAAGAATAGGAGCAGTGGTCAACCTCTTCTTTAGCTCTTCAAAACTAACTTGACATTTGTCATCCCACACATATGGCACATTCTTTCGAGTCAACTGAGTCAATAGTGTTGCAATTTTAGAAAACCCTTCAATGAATCTTCTGTAGTACCCAGCTAACCCCACAAAACTTCGAATTTCAGTAACTGATTCTGGCCTCTTCCAATTCACAATGGCTTATATTTTTAAGGATCCATAGATATCCCCCTATTCGAAACCACATGTCCCAGAAAAGAAACATCATCGAGCCAAAAAGCACACTTACTGAATTTTGCAAACAACTGCTTCTCCCGAAGAATAGATAGAATCATTCGCAAGTGTTGCTCATGTTCTTCTCGAGACTTAGAATAAACCAGGAAGTAATCAATAAACACAAACACAAAGGTATCAAGATAAGGTTTGAAAACCCGATTCATCATATCCATGAAAACAGCTGGAGCATTTGTTAACCCGAAAGGCATGACAAGAAACTCATAATGACCATACCTACTACGAAAAGCAGTCTTAGGAATGTCTTCTGAGTGAATCTTCAACTGGTGATACCCACTCCTCAAATCAAGCTTCGAAAAGACAATGGACCCTTGAAGTTGATCAAATAAATCATCAATATGAGGCAATGGATATTTGTTTCTTTACAATCACCTGATTCAGTTTTCTATAGTCGATGCATAGTCTCAAGGACCCATCTTTCTTCTTTACAAACAACACAGGAGCTCCCCACGGTGATACACTGGGTCGAATGAACCCTCTATCAAGTAACTCTTGCAATTGAACTTTCAACTCTTTTAATTCTGTTGGAGCCATTCTATAAGGTGACTCAGATATCGGGGTAGTACCTGGAAGTAAATCAATATAAAACTCGATCTCCCTATCGGGAGGCATAGAATACTCAGTAGAGAACACATCAGAAAACTCTTTTACAATATGCACATCCTCTACTTCAGGCAACTTTTTAGTAGTATCCAGAACACTGGCCAAATACCCCGTACAACCACGATGCAACAACTTTCTAGCTTTCACATAAGAAATAATACGAATTCCCTTACCCAAAGGAGCAGCCTCAAAAGTAAATTCAGGCACATCAGGAATAGAAAATGTAACCACCTTTTTATAAAAATCCACTAAAGCATGGTATTTACTCAACTAATCCATTCCCAAGATAATATCAAAATCTTGTAATGGCAAAACAACTAAATCAGCAAATAAAACATGCTCCCAAATATGCACATCACAACCACGTAACACCTTATTGGTCACCAAACACTCCCCTATAGGAGTAAACACCTCTAACACATAAGGTAGAGATTCAGAGGAGACATGCAATCGAGAAGAAAAATGCACAGACTCATAAGAATATGAAGAGCCAGGATCTATAAGTGCTCATGCCCTCAAACTAGACACAGAAATTATACCTCCTATCACATTAGAAGAATCTGAAGCCTGTTGTTGATTGATGGTAAAGACACGACCCTGCACCTTAGGGTTCCCTGAGGCATCCCTCTTCTGACCCTGAGATGATCCTGCTCCACCCCCATATGGTACATTCCTTGCTTTTGGACAATCCCTTTGAAAATGGCCAAGCTGACCACAATTCAAACACTTTTCCTGCTTCTTCCAACATCGCTCTTCAGAGTGCCCTTCCTTTTGACAATAGTTACAAATCCTTCTACTTTGATTTCCAGGGGTGTTACCTTGATTTCTGATAATTGGTTTCCCTCTAGATTGTGCTAATGCTCCTTGACCTCCCCGATTATCACCTCGCTGAGGCTGAGGTCTTCCTTGCCTTCCCACACCGGATAATTCCATTTTCATCAATATCATGCTCCACTTGATATGCTCTATCAACTGCATCCTGAAAATCTTGCAACTTTTGGGATACTAGCTGAGTTCTGATCACAGTTCTTAATCCCTTCACAAATCTGGTTGCCTTCCTTTCTTCAGTTGCAATTAGGTGTGTACAATACCTGGATAACTCTGTGAATTTGGATGTATAATGAGCCACATACATTGTATTCTGCTCCGAGTTGAGAAACTCCATTTCCTTCTTGTCTTGATCTACCCGAGGAATGAAATGTTCCTTGAACTTCTTCAGAAAATTCTCCCAAGTATAGGGTACATGAGTCTCATCCCAATTAGTTTTCAAAGCTTTCCACCAGTACTCAGCAGCTCCACTCAGTTTATAAGTAGCAAATCTGACTCGATCTTCATCAGAACATCTCAAGACATCAAATATTTTCTCCATCGATTCAATCCACCTCTTAACTTTTGTCACATCTGGTTCTCCTTCATAGCCTGTTGGTTTCATCTTTATAAACTGCTCTAAGCCATACGTCGGAGGTACTTGTTCCCCTCCTTGCCCCTGATCATTTAAAGTTTTCATTGCTGCTTCGAACATCCCTTGAAACATGATTTGGGCCTCTTCTCTGGCATCCCCTTGCCCTGAAGAACCAGCCTGATCTCTTTCAGTCTCAACCATTTTCAATAAGTACCTGCATAGGACACTCAACGTTACTCACTCTATACATAACTACCCTCCTAGGTCACTTTGAAATTCTAAACCATCTATAACCTAGCTCTGATACTAACTGTCGTTCCCCAACCCGTGGTCCTACTTGGCCCCACGTTCGGGACACGCACGGAAGACGTCATAAAACATTTTAGGAAAATTTTTTGAAATGTACTTTCATAAAAGTTTCATATAACCAACTCTTCAAAGTTGAAAACTTTGATTTCATCACACACAAACCCTTTTACAAACACAAGTACCTTGCCCCAAAGGCTTACACACTTTTACAAAATTTACAATCACCAACATGTTCCAAAAATAGGTGATACAAGATGAAGTCACGGGTACACTACCCAAAAGGTTATACATTTACATAATGTAGCCTTTACATAACACATGTCCCAAAATTTCTTACCCAAAATATCCAACACGACGTCCTCCCTTGTGAAGTGACCTTTTCCCTGGGCTCTCCTTTTTCTAAGGAAAACAAATAAACAAGGAACGGGGTGAGAATAAATCTCAGTAAGCTACTAAAATGCAACTACATGACATGCTGAAATGATACTCGTAATTGAACAATGTCAATAAACATTCACATAGCACATAACATGAGAGGCAAAGCCAACTCATCATACTACACATAAGGTAGAAATTAAACACTCATAAATGGATACCGAGCCAAGGTTCTCGAATCAACATAACCATCTGAGAGGTATCAACTGAGTAGCACAATGGCTGAAGCAGGTTCATGAACCAAACAATAACAACAACAACAACGGGGGGAAAATGACACCAAGTCATAACCCAAAGTGCCCAACCTTTGTCCTAAGGAAGGGGGTTAAAAATGGGAAACCAATGGTAGAAGCCTTACAATGAACTTGGCTCGTGTGCCATTATAATCCCTACCACTGCCCGATATCACAACAAGAAGTACCAGCTGGACTTTACACGAGAGCACAATAATAAATACTTGCTTAAACAAAAAACGGGGTATGATTCCAAAGTAGGGAACCATACAAGTGCATCACAAAGATGTAAACACGTTACTCATAAAGAGTTCACAACGTTGAAATTAAGTCACAACACAATCCTTTATTAATGACATTAAGTCACAACCACATCTTGGAAACATGCCCAATCAATCCATTATCTACAATCTTAGCATGCAAAAACACCCCTCTAGGTTCTCTACACTAGGACCCAAAATCTAGACAAGGATTGACTTCTAACTCATTTGGTTTAAACAAACTTTTGTCCAACAGGGGGCCTGGGCGGTCGTCCAACAGGGGACCGGGCGGACGCTCACTCTCACCCGGGCGCGCGCTCACTATAACATTTTTGGAACCTCAAACGCTGCCAACATGCGCGGTCGCGCAAGGCCCATCTGGGCGGGCGCTCGGTCGGTTAGCTGGCGGGCGCTCGGTGCTAATTCTAGCAAACCCAAATTTCTTTCCCAGGCTTATAGTTGTCCGTCCCAATCGTAGGAGTATACTTTTACTAATAAGAAAAGGCAATACCCAGGATATAAACATACTCAAAAACCTTCCTTCCCCTTTCATAACTACACCCATAACATGGTTATACTCCCTTTGTCTCAAATAAACAAGTATCACAAAATTTACCCAAATCACAAAATTAACAATTGCAAGTGTCAAATATAATATATGTGACCATTTTAACATTTAAAAGGGGAATTAGTAACTTGCCTACTACGGGGAAAGTATCGATGAAAATATGTTTTGTTCGGATAGAAATGATCTACTCAATACCCTGAACATTTTGGTGTAATTAGATTTTGAAATAGAGAAGACATTGAAAATAAAGAAGTCAAATTAGAGGAGGAACCCTACCTTTTTCTTCTTCCTCCTAAGCCAGAGAAAGATTTGGGAATTTTAGTGTGTGTGTGAATGGCGCAGAGAGTGAGGGAGAGAGGGATAAGAATGAGGTTTTGATATTTAAAAGTTTCTCATAAGCCCCTCTATTTCTAATTTAAACACATAAACCCATATACTTAAAATTCCACAAAGGACCCTATAGTTTCAACTAATTCAATTAACTCCCTTAACCATTATTACTACTAACTAAGTAAATAACACAATTAATCAAACAACATGTGTAAGTCATAAAATATGATGCAACACATAAAAATGCACACATAAGTTCAAATTAAAATACCCAAAAAAATAAAATAAATAGGGACGGGTTTTGGGGTCATTACAGAAGCCTTTGTCCCGGCCGTCCTTAGTCGGACGTAAGACCAGTTTTCCCGTCAAACTCCCCAAAGTGGAGTTGACCAAACCTTGACTCAGAATAGTCATTATAGGTTGAAGCCTTTGTCCCGGCCGTCCTTAGTCGGACGTAAGACCAGTTTTCCCGTCAAACTCCCCAAAGATGGAGCTTGACCAAACCTTGACTCGGAATAGTCATTATAGGTTGAGACCCTTGTCCTCGGAAGTCCTTAATCGGACATAAGACCAGTTTTCCCGTTAAACTCCCCAAAGTGGAGTTGACCCAAGTCAAACCTTGACTCTGAATAGTTATTATAGGTTAAGACCCTTGTCCCCGGCAGTCCTTAGTCGAACGTATGCCCAGTTTTCCCGTCAAACTCCCCAAAGTGGAGTTGACCCAAGTCAATCCTTGACTCAGAATAGTCATTATAGGTTGAAGCCTTTGTCCCGGCCGTCCTTAGTTGGACGTAAGACCAGTTTTCCCTTCAAACTCCCCAAAGATGGATTTGACCAAACTTTGACTCAGAATAGTCATTATAGGTGCCTTGTCCCCGGCCGTCCTTAGTCGGACGTAAGACCAGTTTTCCCGTCAAACTCCCTAAAGTGGAGTTGACCCAAGTCAAACCTTGACTCAGAATAGTCATTATAGATTGAAGCCTTTGTCCCGGCCGTCCTTAGTCGGACGTAAGACCAGTTTTCCCGTCAAACTCCCCAAAGTGGAGTTGACCCAAATCAAACCTTGACTCAGAATAGTCATTATAGGTTGAGACCCTTGTCCCCGGCCATCCTTAGTCGGACGTAAGACCAATTTTCCCGTCAAACTTCCCAAAGTGGATTTGTGCAAACCTTGACTCAGAATAGTCATTATAGGTTGAAGCCTTTGTCACGGCAGTCCTTAGTCGGACGTAAGACCAGTTTTCCCATCAAACTCCCCAAAGTGGAGTTGACCCAAGTCAAACCTTGACTCAGAATAGTCATTATAGGTTGAGACCCTTGTCCCCGGCCGTCCTTAGTCGGACGTAAGACCAGTTTTCCCGTCAAACTCCCCAAAGATGGAGTTGACCAAACCTTGACTCAGAATAGTCATTATAGGTTGAGACCCTTATCCCCGGCAGTCCTTAGTCGGACGTAAGACCAGTTTTCCCGTCAAACTCCCTAAAGTGGAGTTGACCCAAGTCAAACCTTGACTCAGAATAGTCATTATAGGTTAAGACCCTTGTCCCTGGCCGTCTTTAGTCGAACGTAAGACCAGTTTTCCCGTCAAACTCCCCAAAGATGGAGTTGACCAAACCTTGACTCAGAACAGTCATTATAGGTTGAGACCCTTATCCCCGGCAGTCCTTAGTCGGACGTAAGACCAGTTTTTCCCGTTAAACTCCCCAAAGTAGAGTTGACCCAAGTCAAAGCTTGACTCAGAATAGTCATTATAGGTTCAAGCCTTTGCCCCGGCAGTCCTTAGTCGGACGTAAGACCAGTTTACCATCAAACTCCCCAAAGATGGAGTTGACCAAACCTTGACTCAGAATAGTCATTACAAGTTGACCAAATCCCAGCATTCCAAAACGATGTAAGACCATCCTTTTAGTCAACCCTCTCCATAGAGCCAAGTTGACCATGTCCCGCCTCTGCCTCGCTAAGAGTCATGCTTCCTTATGAAAGTCAACCCTCTCCATAGAGCCAAGTTGACCATGTCCCGCCTCTGCCTCGCCAAGAGTCATGCTTCCTTATGAAAGTCAACCCTCTCCATAGAGCCAAGTTGACCATGTCTCGCCTCTGCCTCGCCAAGAGTCATGCTTCCTTATGTAAGTTAACCCTCTCCATAGAGCCAAGTTGACCATGTCTCACCTCTGCCTCGCCAAGAGTCATGCTTCCTTATGAAAGTCAACCCTTTTCATAGAGACAAGTTTACCATCAGAACTCTTTTTGTGCCTATTAAATTCTTGTATCAGAGCTACGAAAGAGATTGGTGACCTGTGAGTGAGTGAGAAATTGCAAAAGAGTGTTGTGAGTATAATGGCTGAAGCAGGCAGTTTCATACAACCGTGCATTCCCAAGTTTGATGGGGATTATGATCATTGGAGTTTGGTCATAGAGAATCTCCTTCGATCGAAATAATACTGGATCGTTGTTGAGGAAGGTTACATAGAGCCAAAGGAAGAGGATGTATTAACACCGGCCCATAGAAAGACTCTGGAAGAAATGAAGCTGAAGGATTTAAAAGCCAAAAATTATCTCTTCAGCTCCATTGACAAGTCCATTTTGAAAACAATCACTCAGAAGCAGACGGCCAAACTTCTATGGGACTCAATGAAGGTGAAGTATTAAGGAAATGCTCGAGTACAGCGTGCTCAGCTTCAAACTCTTCGCAGAGATTTTGAGCTCTTAGAAATGAGTCCAGTAGAGACGGTAACTGATTATTTTGGGAGAGAAATGGTGGTGGCCAGTGTTCTAAAAGACCACCGTCTAGGCTCTAGGTATTCATGAAACGCCTAGGTCCCATCTAGGATATTATAGTTATTTCTGATTTCTCGGCCCCGCCTAGCGATTTTTAGAACTTTGGCGGTGGCTAATGATATGAGAAACAGTGGTGAATACATGAAAGATGTCAAGATCGTTGAGAAGATTCTGCGTATTCTCACTGAGAAGTTTAATTATATTCTTTGCTCGATTGAAGAATCGAAGGACATAGATGTAAGTACCCCAATCTGAAACCAACCAACCTTAGAGGTAATCTTAGGATCATCCAGGGATAAACTGATGAACTAGGACCTCACTAGGATAAACCTAAAATCCCAGGACTGCTCTGGGATTAAAATTGGAAAAATCTAGAAGCTCGCCAAGCTGAGCCGTACGGATGGTTTGGACGCGGGAGAGGCCTAGCCGTACGGCTGGTTTAGGCACCCTCAGTCCCTATAAATTGAGACCCTTGCTGATCATTTGTTAGGCCCAATTGGTAGGAAAATAGGCTAGAGGGGGGGTGAATAGCCTTTTTAAAACTTTTCAAGAAACACTTTTATAAATGCAAAGTCACTTATCAGTTTGCAAACTATTATCAGTAAGCGCAGCGGAGAAGATATGACTAAGTTTTAACTCACACTTAAATCGTTAAGAAATGGTTTTCAGAGCTTAGTTTAAACACAAAGTTGTTTGCAAAAGTTCAATGCAGTTTCAAGAGATTGGTCAAAGGAAAATACAATGAATCAGTTTGAACAGTTAGATCAGCTGGTGAGAGATTTTCAACCGGCAAGAATAAAGTAGCTGACAAGAGACACAGAGATTTGGAGAGGTTCACAGTGTAAATACTGCTACGTCCTCTACCAAGTTTGGTCAGAACTTGGATTTGGGTTAAGAGTACTATTAGATATTTCTAGTCTATTACAAGCATGGCTTTGCCGGTATACAAAGACTAAGTTCTAGAAATTTCTAATGGATCGTAAAACAAATACTGACCAAGTGTTTTTTTAGCGGCAAGTTCAAAAGAACTTATCTCACTCAGGTGGGTATGTGAATAACTCAATCACAATATTCCTTATATAAGTCTAATTTGGGAATATTAACAAAGTGATGAGTTTGTGCACGAGTGTATGTCCTATTAATGTCTAATGATAATCTGGACGGAATGTTGAGCTTCAATGAATGCTTCAACAATCAACTCTCTTCAATGCACCAACCTTCTTCAATGAAGCAAGTCCTCTATTTATAAGAGGAGCAGATGTCTTAGCTTGTTGAAGAAGGATAATATTTGAATTTTCAGCTGGGCAGGTGAGGAGCATTTAATGTGGTATCTTGAGCATTAATGACGAAGATTTATTGTACACGCATGCTTGGAAAAGTCTGATGGGTAAAGACCCCTTTGTCTCAACCAGTTACCTGCAAAAGGAAGTAGAGACAGAGTATAGCTAAAAGTAGCTATGTGTCAGACGGCGCAGTAATCACTACAGAGCAGGTAAACTACTATTTGATAAAACAGTATGAAAGGACAGGGACAATCAGCAAGGTTGACTTTAAGATGGAACGATGTAACCTGACTGACAGTACAGACTGTCTTTTTTATCGGCATGTTGAGAATGGAGTTGATCGGCAACTTGTGTATCAAGTTGATCGGCAACTTGTCGCACGTTGAGAATGGAGTTGATCGGCAACTTGTTTACTGGTCTGCTGATTTGCTTCCTCTTGCTGGTTTGCCTTGTTTGAAGAGATGTAATACACATGTGCAGGTCACAAAGAATCCTAAGGGTACCTAAAGAGGTTCTAATAAAATTTGGGGATCCTAAGTGTAGACATGATTGGGATTACATAATTCTAGTGACTAGGAATCTATTTGAATAACATCATTTCAGAGGGGGAGAAAATACAAATTCAGAGGGAAACTCTGCAGAATTTCAATCTAAAACAAACACCATTAAATCTTTGAGTGAAAAGGAGAGGAAGATAGGCCATAACCATCATAGGTGAAGCCTCATTCTCCCCATCTTCTCTCCATCTCAAAACTTTTTGTTCTTGTTCGCTTATTTGCATTTAAAAGCCTTGTCCTTGTCAAGCATTTACATACATTGCAAGTCTTGTCCTTCAAGCACCTTTTATTCTTGTTATTCATATCTTGGAACCAAATCATGAGATGATCCAAGGTGCCCTCACATTCTTGTATGTGATCAAGGGTTAAAACCTAAGGGAGATCATGATTTGTTAGTTTATTGTCTTTAAATAGCTTGATGATCCATTTTTATGGTGAAAGCATGTATCTTTATGCTAATAATGTTCATCTTTGGCCATTATGATCATGTTGGGTGATAAAGTTCCAATCTTTATCATCCCAACCTTGATTTAGCCTTAAATCCAATATTTAGGTCATAAAGATTCAATCTTTATGTCATTTTGTTGTCCCTAAAGGCTTAATCTTGTTAAAGATACCATTTTTGATGATAAAGTTTACATCTTTACTCATCAAAATGGTTATCTTGGCTCAAAGGCCATTTTCATCACCTTTTTCAATTTTCTCCAATGATTGCCTTAATCACACTCAAATCCATGTATTTGAGGGCCATTTGGTGATTAATGTGCATAGGAATGATTTTAATCAAAGTTTGTTGGTTAACATTCAAACTGAAAGTAAACAGATCAGTCCAATTTCAGCAGAATACTCTGTTTCTGTCTGAAACTGGACAATTTCTGGACAAACTGTAAAATCCCCGGGAAGACCCCTCCTAGCCGTACGAATAAGTTGGGTCAGAGGGACTTTTTTCATTTCTGTCTTGTTTTGTCAATGTTTATGCAAACAAACCCTTTTTCCTCTGTTAAAATCAATAACCAGTTAAAATTGTAGTTTTCCGTTAAAAACACACACACACACATGCACTTTTCGTTAACAAACATAAGGGAGACTCGGCTTTGTCCGAGGCGACTTGGGTGACGTAAAACTCTTCCCAGGTCGTAACCTAACCTCCGAACTCTTAAATCTCTAACCATTTTCATTTGTTGGGTTAAAAGTTAACAAATGTGGCGACTCCATTAAATTTGTTTAGTTCACGTGTTTGGCTTTTCTTCCTTTGGGCGAGCCCGTGTTCGCCGTTCCGAGGGGGGAGGATCCTTACAATCGATAAACTTTCAGTCGATTCTTTACAAAGCTCACTGTTGGTTCATGAGCAGAAGTTTAAAAGAAACGGTGGGGAGGAACAAGCATTGAAGGTCTCTTATGAGGAGAGAGGAGTTGCAACGAGAGGTCGAGGCAGAGGGAGGCCGTTGAACAAGGAGACTATTGAGTGCTTTAAATGTCATCAACTGGGACATTATAAATACGAATGTCCTAGTTGGGAAAAGAAAGCAAACTATGCTGAGGTTGACGAGGAAGAAGAGATGCTGTTGATGGCTTATGTAGAAACCAACAATGTAAAAGGAAGTGAGGTATGGTTTTTGAATTCAGGCTGCACTAACCACATGTGTGGGAACAAAGAGTGGTTCTTGAACTTTGATGGTACATATATACATTATGTGAAGCTGGGCAACAACACAAGAATGGAAGTGATGGGTAAGGGAAACATACGGCTGGAAATCAATGGCATATTTCAAGTGATTACTGATATTTTTTATGTGCCAGATTTAAAGAACAATTTACTTAGCATAGGTCAGCTTCAAGAAAAAGGATTAGCTATTCTCATACAATATGGAGAATGCAAGCTCTTCCATCCAACAAGGGGTTTAATTATGAAGACACGGATGACAGAAAATTGGATTGCATTGATGACTTGTGTGGTATCGGAAAGCTATACTTGCTTCCAAATTGTAGCGGAAGATGAATCACAATTATTGCATAAAAGATACGGACATCTCAGCTATAAGGGTTTACGTACACTGAAGTATAGAAGCATGGTAAAGGGAATTCCTCTCTTGATAGCTGCAACTAAATCATGTTGGGTTTCGTGCAATCATGCGCAGCGGAAGATAGACATGAATAAAACCCAATAGCCTAGATTCACTATGAACAATAATTCATAATAACAAGATTAAAGAAACTAACCCTTGTAGATCGTTATGTAAAACTTGGATTAAGCGTTAAGATAAATGCCCTCTACCGGTGATCCACACAACGAACAGATTTCAAGAACGCTTTCTTGAACTTGACTGCTAGGTCTTCGGATTGATCAACAATGATGAAGAACGATTCTTGAAAGCTCCCAATTATTATTGTGACTTGATGATTAGGAATAATTAATCACAATAACCCAAGAATATAATGTGTGATTTCTCTCTAAAAAAAAGACTTTGGAATTGATCAAATCAACAACTAGGGAACAATTCCCGTCAGTGTGTATTTATATTAAAGGGGTGTCCAAAACCCTTTTGGACTTAGGTCTTCTTGTCCAACAAGAACTGCTTTAATTAACCTGATTTACGGGCACACCGCCGTACGGCGCCTAGATAGGTATATGCCGCCTGTCAAGCCGCACGGACGTCCTGTTCAGTTTCCTCGTTTTTTGCTCCTTTTAATTATCCGTTCTGCGTGTGTGACCCAAAAGGATTATACTAAGTTGGCAACGAGTCCGAACCAATCAAACCTCGTAAGTCATAAGCGTACTCTAGCAATCCATTATGACTACCCAATTAGTATAACTTTGGAATCCAAAGTTTCCTAAAATAGAACTGTAGACACCCCGCTTTGGACCTCTCACCCCGATTGCATACATAGTATTTTTATTTAACTTGTTTTTGTTAATTTCTGTTACTTCTGTTAAGTTCCTAACTGATTCCGTTAGTTTTGGACTAAACTGCATAACAGAGTTAACTTTTAAAGTCATTCTGTTATTTTCACCCGCGGGCGCCTCACGTAATGGTCATGGGGCGCGCGCGCGTTTGGTCCAATAGGCCGGACTCGCGCGCTTCCCACTTTGACTGTTACGGATTGCAGCCTTTTCCCTCCATTTTTAGAATCAAAAATATCTTTTTATCACATGTCTTAATCTAGCATTAACCCCGTTTTATTTTGTAACCTCCCAATCCCATATTCTTAGCTTTTTCCCAAAAACTAAATATTTCTTTTATTTATTATTTGATTTTCTTTTATTTATTTTATTTCTCTTTATTTTTCTATTGGTTGAAACACCATATTTTCCTCTCTTTTCTACCTATTTAAACCCCCTTCTTCTACCTTAGAAAAGGGACCTCAACATTTTCTCTCTAGCCAAAAGACTCTCTTTTTGGACCTTGAACTTTGAACTTTCTCCCTACACAAACTCTACACCATTCTCCATACATAAATTTCCCCAACAAGAGTTCTAGCAACTAAACTCTTCACAAATTTCTACACAACAATTTCTCTACAACAACTCCAAGTCAAAGTTTGAAGTCCTCTTTTCTAAATGTACACTTCTTCTTCTTCTATTTTATTAATTCTTTTTAGATGTATGCAATCCCCACCAAATGGGACATGACCAAATGACCACTTTATTACATTAAAGTTGGTCGAGGTCATCTCCCTACATTTCAATCTCTACTTTAATTTCCTATCCATTTCTTAATGTAATTATTTAGTATAATTGTTACATGTAATCTTTAGCATAAATTAATAAATAAAATAATTCTCTTTTATTTCTCTTTTATTTTCCCCTTTCTTTTCATTTAATTGTTAGCACTTTTTATTGAAGGACATTTAACATTAGAACACCAAAAGTAACAAGACCCGCGTAAGCGGGGCGGAGTGGGTGTTTAAGTACTTCCCACTCCGTCACCTAACCCCCGAACCCTTCTCTCCCGAATCTCTGGTTTCGTACAAAAATTGGCTTTCTTTAGGTTTTCTCGCGTTCCTCTAAAAACGCGGGTGGCGACTCTTAAAATAAAGTAGACATCCTAGGATAATTCACCGCTCTAGCCAAGCCGTGGTTCCCCGGGGTATCTACAGTGGCGACTCCACTGGGGACATAGAGGGTTAAGCTTGCATTTTCTGCTTTTGGTGTTCTTATATCTGTGTTCTGGGCATTTTGGTAAAAAGGGTAGGAAGCGCGTGCCTCCGGCCTTCTTGGCCTAAAGCGCGCGCGTCCGACCCTTATTACCAGAATCGCCCACCTTCCATCTTGTCCTTCAAATTTCATATTTCTATGCTAACAAGTTTCTGCAGGTGTAAGGATCCCGTCCCCGGGGCGAAACAATCAAAGTTGGCACGAGGAAGGAAATGCTAAACACGGGTAACTTTCCTAACGAAAAAAGAAACGGAGTCGCCACATTTGTTAATTTTAAACCAAACAAATGAAAATGGTTAGAGAAGGTGAGTTCGAAGGTCAGGTTACACTTTGGAAAGAACATATTTGCGGTTCACCCAAAGTGCCTCGGAAAAACCGAGTCTCCCTTGTTAGTTTGAAAATGTGCATGTGTGTGTGTGTATTTAACGGAAAAGTTTCTGTTATTGGTCTTGTTTGGAAAAACTTAACTGAAAGGGTTTGTTTATTAAGAAAATAGGGATCAGAGGGAAAAACAGACATTTAGCCGCCTGTTCCCAACATAGCCGTACGGATGGACATGTAGTTTCCTAGGACCTTACGGTTCAGTCAAGAACAGTCCAGTTTCAGAGCAGAAACAGAACATTCTGTTGAAACTGGACATAACTGTTTTGATTCTAGTTTGTTTGAAACACTTTATAAGTTTAAATACAACATTCCTATGCTAAATGATCATCACTTGGTCCCCAAAACAAGTATTTGGGTGTGACCATAAGCAATCTTTGGAGAAAATTGAGAAAAGTTGATGAACATGCCCTTTGGGCCAAAATTGACCTTTTGGTGATTAAAGATTGAAACTTTATCATCAAGATGGCATTTTTAGGACTTATTAACCTTTAAGGAATCAAATTAACACATAAAGATTGAATCTTTGTAACCCCAAAGGGGAATTTAGAGCTAGATCAATGTTGGATGATAAAGATGGAAGCTTTATCATCCAAAATGATCATCATTGCCAACAAAAGTATCATTTTAACTAGACAAGAATGTAAATGACAATCAACAAGCCATGATCATCTAGGTTTGAACCTCTTCCACACAAGGTATGGAAGGCACCTTGGATCATCTCATGGGTTGGACAAGAGAAATATAGAGTAATATATGTATATTTGCTTGAATGGACAAGTCTTGCATAAATGTAAAGTTGCTTGAATGGACAAGTCTTGCAAGTAATATAAAGTTGCTTGAATGGACAAGTCTTACAAGTAATGTAAAGATCAACATAAACTTAAACAAGGATTAAAGAAAAAATAGAGTTATAGATGAAGAGAAGGGAGGGGGAGAAGGTGGCTTTACCAATTTTGGTTTAGCCAATCTTCCTTTCTCTCTTTCACTCTTTGTTTCACTCTTCTCTCACACTGCTGGAGTGATTTCGACAGAGTAATCTTTCTTGTGTTGTTTCCCCCCCTGGAATGATCAGCAAGGGGTTTAATTTATAGAGGCTGAGGGTGCCCAAAGTAGCCGTACGGCTAGGGACCTCATGTGCCCAAACCATCCGTACGACTCGACTTGGCGAGCTTCTGGATTTTTCCAAGTTTAATTCCAGTTCAGTCCTGGAATATCAGGTTTATTTTAGTGAGGTCCTGGCCCATTGGTTTTATCCCTAAATGGTACCAAGAATTCCTCTAAAGTAAGTCGATTTCAGATTGGGGTACTTACAGCAGGGGAAAGTTACATAATTTGGGACCAGGGCAATCCCCTGAGTCCGCGGTTTCTTCTGACATTCTGACAGGTTCCCCTGATGCGCGCGCCTCTCACATTCATGGCGAAATGCGCGCGCTTCCCACGTAACTGCCCTGAGTCGCGCGCTTCTGGGCCATTTTCCAGAACAGAACAGTAAACAGAACAGTGAACAGAGAACAGAATGGGCAGTTTTGACAGTGTGTGGGCACCGGGCCTGCATACACCCCCTTTTACTTTTGTTTATTCATTTTTATCTGTCACACGGGTGATTCGAAAGTTGTAAATTACGTGCTTATTTGTTTTTTTTTATTTCCTTTGAAAAACAATAATATTTTGTCACTTGTTAGACTTCACACTACGCGCACAATTCTTATCAACTGCTCACTATCGAGTCTTACAAGTCCAACCCCAAACCCGTCGAGGCCCGTCCTAGGAAGTTTCAAGCTCCACCCGACCTTGACTCTTCCGAAGCGGTAAACCTCAGCCCGTGGCGTAGTTCACGACTACATGCCGGGGGTGACCTTTAAGCCTCTCTTTAGCCGAGCACAAGCCACACAATTCTATTCTAGGGTCTAACACTTTGTGACTCAAGTCGGTTTCCATGTGCCGAGATTTCCCTAAACTAATGTCTTCAAATAATACATGCCACTCATTGTTATGGACGAAATAAAAATCCGTCCCCAAGTGGTCATAATGGACGCAAATAAAAAATCCGTCCCCGCATGTATGCTTTACTACATTAATTTAGTTTAATCTCGACACATGTAGGATTCACAAGCGTGGTGGAATCCGATGAGTATATGGGATCGCGAGAAGGTCTATATACTAGTGTGATGATTCCACTATTTTTCTAGAAACCCCAAAAAGGACTACGTCCTTCCGACTTTTGTAAATAAATAAAAAAAAAGAGTCATTTTTCTTATGTGGTTGAGTCTTTTTCCTTTGTTTGTGGGTTAATTATTTTACTCAAAATATGTTTGTGGGGCCAACCTAAGATCGACCGTGTTCTCTCAATAGGTCCAATGGTTTCCAACGGCAACAACAACAAGGGTGAGAACATCTCCGTGTCCAACGAAAGGCTCTTCAACATAATAAGAGCCATGGGGGAACAAATGGATAGACTTGTCGAGGATGCCCGCCGTAAGGATGATTTGTGGCAAGACCGTCATGATCTCGAGAGGAAAATTCACAAGGAAGAAGTGTCCGAACTTAAGGCTCGTTTGCAAGAGCTCACCGACAGCAAGGTAAAGGTCCACGGTAAAGCACGCTCAAGTGGCTCATCCCTCAAAAGTCACAAAGGTGCCACCAACGATCGTGTCTATACCCCTCTCAATGGCATGACCATCACCGAGACCTACGAAGCTCTCAAAACCAAGAGACAAGTTTCTCCTCTCCAAGGGTACAAGCAACCACAACCATTACGTCGCAACCATGTCCACCACAAGTGGTGTGACTATCACCCATGCAGCGGTTACCTCACCGAGGATTGCTTCTCCCTCCGCGACATCATCCAAGATTCGATTGACAATGGTGAGTTTACCGTGGTTGAAGAACAACAGTTAGAGAGTGAGAACATGCAAGAACTCATCAAGGAAGGGGCTCAGATTTGAAATAGGGTCTCAACAAGAGATCATGCCGCAAGGAAGGCTACAACGACAATGGGGACTACAGCAACAATCTCCGTTTCTCTTTCTCTACCTAGTAATAGGAATAAAAAAAAGAGTCAAAGTCCTCTTTAGTGTGCATTAAAGTTTTCTCTCGTCCCATGTTCAAGGTCGAGTCTTATTATCAAATAAAAGTCATTCTTTTCCTCATACACTCCTCCAAGTTGTTCAATTTAATTCTTGGCAAAATGATGAAAAAATGTCTAAACACGTTTTAGAACGAAGGCCATCGCTTGAACGCCTAGGGGCTAAACATCAATGACGGAACGAAGACATCAACAATGACGAAATCAAGACAAAGAAAGGTGGAGCAACAATCATGAAGCAAAGTTTTCAAGAGGGGATAAAAAAAAAAAAAGCTCGCTAGGTTGAAATCCTCAAATCAACCTAGGCAAAAGTTAGAGCCAAAAAAAAAAAAAAAAAAAAAGATCCCCTTCATTCAAAGAAGTTCACAACAACAATATCATTCCACCAAACGAAGGACGAAGCAACATAGACAACAATCACGACGAAGCAACAATTCATCACGGCGAATGGAGAATCCACAAGAACTACGGTGACCTGAGCCTCTACACTGGACGAACGTAGGCAACCTGTGGGTCCGGTCTCATGCAAGAAAGAAGATATGTTTAGCCCTAGCGCGTTATGGTGATTGGCCTTCATCTCGAACTTCTCAAGACATTTTTGTACGATTCATTTGCCAATGAATTAATCACCAAAAGGATTGAACAACTTTCTTAGATTTGGAATCACTTTCTGTTCCTTGTCGAGTCTAGGAGCTTCTTTTGTTTCTGCTTCACTCCCAGTTTCTTGCAATCAAATTGGGGCTTTCTTTCTCTTCTCTCTTAATGACTTACTTGCCTTCGTGAGTCATTCAAAAAATATACATACATGAAGTCAATACTAGGGACACTTCCCTAGTCGAGTCAATGTCACTCATCTTTAGTGACAAGAGGTCTTCACCGCAAAATCACATGTCTTATCTCCCCAGCCAGAGTCAATGCACACTTCCTCATTAATCGAGTCGAGTCAAAAAACAAAAAAAAAACGCAAAAGAGATGCCCGCTAGATTGAAAACCCGAAAGGGCGGTCTAGGCAAAAAACAGGGTGCGTCATAAAAAAAAATGAGAGAGTGAGAGAGAGAAGGGAAAGAGAAATGGAGATCTCCGGCCTCTAAGGAAGACATCTACACAAGTTCTACATTTGATCTCCTCAGCAAGTCAATCCCCACCGAGTCAACTTTGGGATTGCAAAAGGCTCGACAAGATATGGCACCATCAAAGGTTGTCTTGGGTTATCGACATCATTCTCCAGCAGTGTGCATTTTTGGGTTCATGAAAAGAAGGCCCGTGGTAACCAAGACCCATCCGAGAACGAAATCATCATAAAAGGGCACGAGGTTGCACAAATAATCCCTAGCTAGTCAATTGGCTTGGGCAGCAAATAGCAAAGCTTCTTCAAGTATGTGCTTCTAAAGTACGCCGAAAGGCTCCCGAGAAATGGAGTAGCTCTTGTCATGTCCTCTCATGTTTGTTCCCTCGCACGAGGATGAGTCACTCTTGCTTTGCTCAATAAATGGTGACGCCCTACGGGCTATGTGACTCAAGAACAAGGGCTTCTTTTGCTTCATTTGACAATCAATAAGCCCTAGGGGCTATGCTCAAGAAAGATGTGTGAGATTATCCTCAAAGTCTCTCAAAAGGGATATCAAAAAGCCCTCTTGTCATGTGTGTGCCCGTTCCCCCAATCAAGGATAGACCTTTCTCGCAATCAATGATGGCACTCTAGGGGCTACGGTCAAGTCTTAAAGGCTCCCTCGGCAAGAAGAAATTCACTTCAATGTCCCCAGCAACATTTGAAGCTCTATACCGAAAGGTCTCAAGGGGCTTCGCAATCTACAATCTTTTGGGCTACGGCATTACAGTGATACAAGCAAAGGGCAATATTGGGGCTTTGTAATTAACAAGCTTTTGGGCAGTGGTACCCGAGCAATGCAATTTGGGAGTAGTCTTATGGCTCCATGAAAGGGATCAAACTTCAATGGTCCCTCAACACTTCCAGTCAAAAGGCCTCTTGGTTTTAAATGAAGGCTCCGATGATATGAATGAATTTGATGATTCTTGTTAGAACTCACAGCGAGATTCTGAAGGAAGTCTTAGAGAAAAGGAAAAAGATTCAATATGCTAGACTCACCCGGCTGAGTTATGGCGGGCAATGCCAATATGTTAACTCTATAAGCAGAGTTACGGCCAATCCCAATGTTTCTGCAATACAGCACCCCCTTCTCCAAGATCAAAAGCACAGGCTGCATCCGAAGATCCGCCGTTGGTTCAACTCAAGAAGACTCGAGCAAACATACCGTTCGAGACTTTATCATACCAAGACCTTATCATCTGCAACAACATCACCATCTCCCACGAGACGTCTCCCAAAAACCGTACTACATTTTCAACATGGACCTTCCGACATTCGGGTATCACCCACAAAAAAGGGCCATCCATCTCCAAGCAAGAGAAAGAAGGAGATCGCCTTCAAGAGTTCTTCCCAATAGCGCCATCCGCTCCCAACATAATGCTAAGCCGATTCCAAGAAAATTTGAGGCTTCACACCGAAAGGTCTCCACATCCCACCATCTAGAAACTTGATAAGCCCATGACATTTGGGGCTTAGCGATCTCCCGAAGCTTGGTATTAATAATCTTCTCTTGGGGTTTGCTCTCGTCAACATCAAAAGGCGATTTATCATAGGGCTATGCAAGATTGGCATCAAGGGCATTATAGGGGATTTTAAATCAACAACCCCTTATCTCGGCATCGAAAGTCTTTTGAAGCCCCATAATCGACAAATCTCTTGGGGCTAGACATCAATTTCGTTGGACACCACGGCAACGACGACAGAATTCAAAGCGAGGCAATCCGGACTTCGATCGAACATGACTTGATCTTGGGTTGGCTTTACAAACACACAATGGTTAAAATGGTTCACCCACGAACTAAAATAATAATCTTTTTGTCACATGTGTGCATATTCTTTCCCTTCTAATCTAAATAAAAAAAATCTTTTTCTTTTTCTCCTTCTATGTGCAAAAGTATGTGCTTTACTTTGCTTTGCTCCTAGCTTCACCCCCAGCATTCTTCATCATCCTTTAACTACGCTGGTCTGATTCCTTTCAAGGGATACGTAGGCAGCCTTTTGGCACGACCAACCCACCATCCAGAATACCATCTCACCGACACTCCTTCAAAGGTAAGAACAATTCATCACCATCAACATCATCATTCTCCATCCAAAGCATGGACATTCTTCATCAAAAGCATCAACATCCTTCAGCAATCCATCCCCAATCAAGCGGCAATGGTAAGTGAAGGTATGAACATCATTCATCTCAAGCAATCACCATCAACACCACAAGCCCAATTTCCCTCATAATGTCACAAGCACATATACCTGCAAAGCACATACTTAACAGGTGCCACCACAAGGTCAACAGCATCTGCAACTCAAGGCACTTCATCCCCAGCAGAAAGTGATCCGCCGTCAACTACGCCTGCATCCCACAGAGTCAAAAAATTATAGTTAAATGACAACAACTCGGTCCATGGTGAGCCGCAAAATCACCACCTTTCCATCAAGCAACACAACAATATCACATATAGGCAGACGGAGCCTCAGATCCCGCCATCAGCAAGATGGATCCCGCATCAGCAAACGGATCCCGCCTTAGCAAATGGATCCCGCTTCAGCAAACGGATCCTGCTTCAACAAACGGATCCCGCATCAGCAAACGGATCCCACCTCAGCAAACGGATCCCGCATCAGCAAACGGATCCCGCCTCAGCAAACGGATCCCGTCTCAGCAAACGGATCCCGCATCAGCAAACGGATCCCGCTTTAGCAAACGGATCCCGCCTCCAGCAAACGGATCCCGCCTTAGCAAACGGATCCCGCATCAGCAAACGGATCCCGCCTTAGCAAACGGATCCCGCCTCCAACAAACAGATCCCTCCTCCAGCAAACGGATCCCGCCTTAGCAAACGGATCCCGCCTCCAGCAAACGGATCCCGCATCAGCAAACGGATCCCGCATTCAGTAAACGGATCCCGCATCAGCAAAAGGATCCCGCATCAGCAAACGGATCCCGCAATCAGCAAACGGATCCCGCACTAGCTAACGGATCCCACACCAGCAAACGGATCCCGCCATTAGCAAATGGATCTTGCATCAGCAAACGGATCCCGCATTCAGCAAACGGATCCCGCATTCAGCAAACGGATCCCGCCTCAGCAAACGGATCCCGCATTCAACAAACGGATCCCGCTTCAGCAAACGGATCCCGCTTCAGCAAAACGGATCCCGCCATATCCTTTCTATATCAATAAAACCGCTCACACAGGGAGCGCACCCCTATCCTTCACAAATTTCAAATTCATGTTTTATCGAGTCTTTGTTTTCTCTTGTCGATGTCCTCGGCGGTTGTCTTTCTTTCATCGACGCGTTTTGCTTTGCAATCCACGTCGCCGAGGGGATCTGTAGACACCCCGCTTTGGACCTCTCACCCCGATTGCATACATAGTATTTTTATTTAACTTGTTTTTTTTAATTTATGTTACTTCTGTTAAGTTCCTAACTGATTCTGTTAGTTTTGGACTAAACTCCATAACAGAGTTAACTTTTAGAGTCATTCTGTCATTCTGTTATTTTCACCCGCGGGCGCCTCCCGTAATGGTCATGGGGCACGCACGTGTTTGGTCCAATAGGCCGGACTCGCGCGCTTCCCACTTTGACTGTTACGGATTGCAACATTTTCCCTCCATTTTTAGAATCAAAAACATCTTTTTATCACATGTCTTAATCTAGCATTAACCCCTTTTTATTTTGTAACCTCCCAATCCCATATTCTTAGCTTTTTCCCAAAAACTAAATATTTCTTTTATTTATTATTTGATTTTCTTTTATTTATTTTATTTCTCTTTATTTCTCTATTGGTTGAAAGACCATATTTTCCTCTCTTTTCTACCTATTTAAACCCCCTTCTTCTACCTTAGAAAAGGGACCTCAACATTTTCTCTCTATCCAAAAGACTCTTTTTTTGGACCTTGAACTTTCTCCCTACACAAACTCTACACCATTCTCCATACATAAATTTCCCCAACAAGAGTTCTAGCAACTAAACTCTTCACAAATTTCTACACAACAATTTCTCTACAACAACTCAAAGTCAAAGTTTGAAGTCCTCTTTTCTAAAGGTACACTTCTTATTCTTCTATTTTATTCATTCTTTTTAGATATATTCAATCCCCACCAAATGGGACATGACCAAATGACCACTTTATTACATTAAAGTTGGTCGAGGTCATCTCCCTACATTTCAATCTCTACTTTAATTTCCTATCCATTTCTTAATGTAATTGTTTAGTATAATTGTTACATGTAATCTTTAGCATAAATTAATAAATAAAACAATTCTCTTTTATTTCTCTTTTATTTTCTCCTTTCTTTTCACTTTAATTGTTAGCACTTTTTATTGAAGGACATTTAACATTAGAACACCAAAAGTAGCAAGACCCGTGTAAGCGGGGCGGAGTGGGTGTTTAAGTACTTCCTACTCCGTCACCTAACCCCCGAACCCTTCTCTCCCGAATCTCTGGTTTTCGTACAAAAATTGGCTTTCTTTAGGTTTTCTCGCGTTCCTCTAAAAACGCGGGTGGCGACTCTTAAAATCAAGTAGACATCCTAGGATAATTCATCGCTCTAGGCAAGCCGTGGTTCCCCGAGGTATCTACAAGAACATAACACAATCTCTTTGTTACACGATGTCTATTGAACGTAAGCCATGGTCAATGGTCAATTTACATTTGTTCAATGCTTTCTCGATCCCGAATGTATTGATAATTCAAATCATATTTGAGCACGGCCATGCATTTTATCAATACCATTCATCGAGTGGCCAAAGCTTGACATCTCTCTTGACGAGGAACAAATCCCATCTTGACTTATTACTCTTCCCTACATGATTCCGATTTCGCCAATCATATTCTTTATAGCTATCCAGTTAGGGATAACGTTTGAATATGTCAAACGTAATGTTCACCATGTGGAAGACTGTAATAACCTCAGGTCTAGAGATTTCAGTGATATAAATATATGAGACTTAATTATGACATTGTGACCATGGCATAAATCTCATAGGGGTCAGTACAATATTTGTTCTCCAACAAATATCCATAAGTCTAATTATATCCCATACACCATAATCATCATATGATTATATATTAAACTTATACTAATAATTAATCATAATTATCATGTACGGAGATTATTACAATAAACATGCAAAAGATATAATAATCAAACATTCAATATCTTTATAAATAATAACATTAATTTTACAAACAACATGCCTAGGGCATAACACCAAAAATCTCCCACTTGCACTAGGCCTAATTAATGTATCGAATACCCATAGACCTAACATGACCATCATACTTTGCTTGCGGAAGACCCTTTGTAATTGGGTCTACAATATTATCATCACTTGATACTCTGCATATATTTATGTCTCCTCTATCAATGATCTCTCGAATGATGTGAAAACGTCTAAGTATGTGTTTGGATTTCCGATGCGATCTATGTTCCTTTGCTTGAGCAATAGCACCATTATTATCACAATAAAGGTCTATTGGATTAGCAATGCTAGGAACCACCTCTAGTTCACCAATGAACTTCTAAATCCAAACAGCCTCTTTAGCAGCATCAGATGCAGCAATATACTCAGATTCAGTTGT
The DNA here is from genome assembly GCA_026119855.1 of Campanula takesimana. Taxonomy (NCBI): domain Eukaryota; kingdom Viridiplantae; phylum Streptophyta; class Magnoliopsida; order Asterales; family Campanulaceae; genus Campanula; species Campanula takesimana. The sequence goes on from JAOWBW010001782.1 coordinate 154,100, forward strand.
AGAATCTGCTACGGTACTTTACTTAGAACTCTTCCAGCTAACAACACCTCCATTAAGCACAAATACAAATCCAGATTGCGATCTAGAATCATCCTTGTCGGTTTGGAAGCTTGCATCTGTGTAACCATTTACAACAAGATCTTCTTTCATACCTCCATACACCAAGAACGAATCTTTAGTCCTTCGCAAGTACTTAAAATCGTCTTGACTACAATCCAGTGACTCTCACCAGGATCTGATTGGTATCTGCTCGTCATGCTCAAAGCATACGAGACATCGGGTCTAGTACATATCATGGCATACATGATTGATCCAATTGCAGAAGCATATGGAATCCCAATCATTATCTCACGCTCATCAGTCGTCTTAGGACACTGATTCTTGCTTAGAGTTATGCTATGGCCTACTGGCAAATTTCATCTCTTAGAGTTTTCCATGCGGAATCTCTTAAGAACTTTGTCAATATATGTATCTTGACTTAAACCAATCAATTTCTTGGATCTATTACGATAGATCCTAATGCCAAGGATGTAAGCGGCTTCTCTCATATCTTTCATTGAAAAACACTTTCCTAACCAAGTCTTTACAAACTGCAGTGCAGGAATGTCGTTTCCAATGAGCAATATATCATCAACATATAGCACAAGAAATAGTACTACGCTCCCACTAATCTTCTTGTATACACAAGGTTCATCTTCGTTCTTGATGAAGCCAAATTCTTTGACCGATTTATCAAATCGAAGATTCCAACTCCTAGAGGCTTGCTTCAATCCATAAATGGATCTTTGCAACTTGCATACTTTGTTAGAATTTTCTGGATTTACAAAACCTTCAGGTTGTTTCATATAAACATTCTCAAGTAAGTTTCCGTTAAGGAACGCTGTTTTGACATCCATTTTCCATAACTCATAGTCAAAATATGCGGCTATGGCAAGTAAAATTCTTATAGACTTGATCATTTCTACGGGCGAAAAAGTTTTATCATAGTCGATTCCATGAATCTACCTATAGCCTTTCGCTACAAGTCTAGCTTCATAAGTATGCACCTTTCCATCCATGTCAGTTTTCTTTTTTGAAAACCCATTTGCATCCTATGGTTTTTACACCTTCGGGCGCAACAATCAAGTTCCAAACTTGATTATCATACATGGACTTAATTTCAGATTCCATGGCTCCAAGCCATTTATCTGAATCAGGAGCGGACATCGCTTCTTGGTAGGAAGTGGGTTTGTCATCAACTATGACTTCCATTTCATTGCTATCCGTCATGAGAAATCCATATCTCTCTGGTTCGGATCTTACCCTACCAGTTCCGTGAGGAACTTGAGTATTCTGAATAGGTTCCACAACTCCTTGTGAAACTTGTTCAGATCCAACGATTTGTTCCATATTATTTTCGGGTTCTCGAACCTCTTCGAGATTAATTTTACTCCCACTAATTCCTTTGGAGAGAAACTCTTTCTCTATAAAGGTACCATCTCGAGCAACAAACACTTTGTTGTCCGTGTGGTTGTAAAAATAATATCCCTTAGTTTCCTTAGGGTAACCCACGAAAATACATTTGTCAGATTTTGGTGCAACTTTGTCAGAGATCATTCTCTTAACATAAGAATCACAACCCCAAATCTTCATGAAAGGCAAACTAGGTTTTCTTTCATTCTACATCTCATATGGAGTCTTTGGAACAGATTTAGTTGGAACTCTGTTTAGTGTAAGAGCAGCAGTTTCTAGTGCATGTCCCCAAAAGGATAAAGGATTATCAACTTGACTCATCATGGAGCGGACCATATCTAATAAAATTGTGGTGTTCCAGGTAGAGTTAATTGTGAAACAATTCTACAATCTTTAAGATGATTGTCAAATTCTTGGCTTAAGTATTCTCCACCACGATCGGATCGAAGTGCTTTAATAGTTTTGCCAAGTTGATTTTGTACTTCATTTTGAAATATTCTAAATATCTCAAAAGACTCACTTTTATGTTTCATTAAGTAGACATAGCCATATCTACTAAAATCATCAGTAAAAGTTATAAAGTATTGATATCCTCCCCTAGCACTGCTGCTCATTGGTCCACACACATCAATATGTATGAGTCCCAATAAGTCACTAGCCCTTTCACTACTCTTAGTAAAAGGTGTCTTTGTCATTTTTCCAAGTAAACATGACTCACAAGTTTATATGATTCAAAATCACGTGAATCTAAAAGTCCGTCCCCATGGAGTTTTGGGATACGCTTCTCATTAATATGACCAAGACTGCAATGTCACAAATAAGTATGATTGATATCATTAGGTTTGGATTTCTTATATACATTATAATATTTTTATTATTTCCATTCTCAACATCAAGAACATAAAGGCCATTAAATGAACATGCAGTACAATAAAGCATATCATTTAAATAAATAGAAAACTTCTTATTTTTAATAAGAAAACTATAACCTTCATTATCTAAACAAGAAACTGAAATAATATTTCTACTCAAATCCGGAACGTAATAACAATTGTTCAAACAAGAATTAATCCGCTAGGTAAAATGACATCATATGTTCCTACGGCTAATGCAGCAACTCTCGCTCCATTCCCCACGCGTAGGTCCACTTCGCCATCTTTGAGTAGCCTCCTATTCCTTAGTGCCTGCACATTCAAACAAATGTGAGATCCACATCCGGTATCTAATACCCAGGAACTAGAAGTAGAATATCTATAACATAGATACCTGAAGTAGACGCAGTCCCACTGCTCTTCTTCTTCTTTAACTCTTCCTTGTAAACCTTGCAATTTCTTTTCCAATGACCAATCTCATTGCAGTGGAAACAGATTGCATCCTTTTGGGGAGTAGGTTTAGCCACATTAGCATTGTTAACAATTGCCTTGCCAATCTTGGGTTTGACAACCTTTGCCTTACCCTTTCCTTTGCCTTTCTGACCCTTTCCTTCCTTAGACACTATGAGCACAGGAGCAGCCTCTTTACCAATTTTCTTTTCCACTATCTTAAGCATCCCATGCAACTCAGACAGGGACTTATCCATCCCATGCATATTAAAGTTCATGACAAACTGATTATAGCTTTTGGGCAATGAATTAAGAATAAAATCAGTGGCCAACTCAACATCAATCGGATGGCCAAGCCTCTCTAGATGCTCAAAGTGAGCCTTCATCTTAAGAATATGAGGGCTCACAGCCTGCCCTTCGCTCATCTTACATGAGACCAAGGCAGCTATAGTGTCGAACCTCTCCTGCCTTGCTTGTTCTTGAAACATATCTTTCAACTGAACAGCAAGGTCAAATGCCTCCAAGTGTTCAAGAGTCTTCTGAAGCTCAGAACACATGGAAGCAAGCATGAGACAACCCACCTCACGAGAATCACTCTTGTGCTTCTTGTAGGTGTTTCTCTCATCATTGGGTGCATTGGAAGCAGGTTCCTCTTCAGGAACGGGGTCATCAAGAATATAGAGCTTGTCTTCATTCTTTAGAACAATTCTAAGGCTATGGATCCAATCCGTGAAGTTAGCTCTATTTTCTTGTAGCTTTTCCTTCTCAAGGATAGATCGCAATGATAAAGAACTTGAATTTTGAGCCATTATCTACAATTATGCAAACATGTAATCACATATAAGTACCAACTTAATTAAAAATATTATAAACATTAGTATTTCACAAATACTCCTACTAAATTATATAGCCTTCAAATACATCCAATGTATCATATAATTTAAATGGGCTAAGATCCAACTTTAATTTAATTTCAAGTCTGTTTTGGCGATACTGCTCAAAATTAAATTAATTAGGTAGACAACTCCTTGTCAATCATATCGTATATGACTCTTAGATCCTTTATGAGATTTAGACATCATATGTCTAACACGTTTTAATCTCATCTGTGCCTTAGGCCCAAAACTTTGTCTTTTGATAGCCCAATTAAGTCAAGCCATTTTAAACGTATAGGAATCACTCTTTCCTCATCTTGCTCATAGATGAATAGAATTAATACACCTCGCTTTGGCAGAGCCCGCATAAAACTACCCATGTACTCACAAGTGTTTAATCATGGATTGGCACATAACTTAAAATTTTAAGAAGGTTCACACATATAAAGTTAATCAATTAACCGAATTAATTTTATGTGACATTAGTTGCGCTAGTTAAGGATTAAAGTCTGAAACTTTGAGATCACGCCAATCTTAAACTCCTTTAAGATTCTAATCTCAATGTCTGGACTTCTGAACTTACATCTATTTTAGGAAACACGGTTTCAAAAACCAGCCATCTGAAATGGATCAAATCAGTATAGACCGAACCATTCGCAGAGCAACTTGAAATTGAGAGCACAAATCGTACGATTGAAACTAAGCCAAAAGGCATCCACATTCCCGTACTAGGATCAAGAAACCAAGCAACTTCTCTATACGGTCGAAACTAAGCCAAAAGGCATCCACATTCCCGTATAGATTGGCCACTTATCTCAAGATCTTTCATTGTCTCTTAATCTCACAGATTACAACAATTCTAAACTCTTTAGAACTCTGATTTCTGCAGTCACTCTGAGTTCTTTACAGAAAACTGTTTCAGGAAACACGGTTTCAAAAACCAGCCGTGTAACGACCCTAAAACCCGTCCCTATTTATTTTATATTTTTGGGGATTTTAATTTAAACTTATGTGTGCATTTTATGTGTTGCATCATATTTTATGACTTGCACATGTTGTTTGATTAATTGTGTTATTTACTTTGTTAGTAGTTATAATGGTTAAGGGAGTTAATAGAATTAGTTGAAACTATAGGGTCCTTTGTGGAATTTTAAGTATATGGGTTTATGTGTTTAAATTAGAAATAGAGGGGCTTATGTGAAACTTTTAAATATCAAAACCTCATTCTTATCCCTCCCTCCCTCACTCTCTGCGCCATTCACACACACACACACACTAAAATTCCCAAATCTTTCTCTGGCTTAGGAGGAAGAAGAAAAAGGTAGGGTTCCTCCTCTAATTTAACTTCTTTATTTTCAATTTCTTCTCTATTTAAAAATCTAATTACACCAAAATGTTCAGGGTATTGAGTAGATCATTTCTATCCGAACAAAACATATTTTCATCGATTCTTTCCCCGTAGTAGGTAAGTTACTAATTCCCATTTTAAATGTTAAAATTGTCATATATATTATATTTGACACTTGCAATTGTTAATTTTATGATTTGGGTAAATTTTGTGATACTTGTTTATTTGGGACAAAGGGAGTATAACCATGTTATGGGTGTAGTTATGAAAGGGGAAGGAAGGTTTTTGAGTATGTTGATATCCTGGGTATTGCCTTTGTTTTTTAGTAAAAGTATACTCCTACGATTGGGACGGATAACTATAAGCCTGGGAAAGAAATTTGGGTTTGTTGGAATTAGCACTGAGCGCCCGCCTGCTAACCGACCGAGTGCCCGCCCAGATGGGCCTTGCGCGACCGCGCATGTTGGCAGGGTTTGAGGTTCAAAAAATGTTATAGTGAGCGCGCGCCCGGGTGAGAGTGAGCGTCCGCCCGGTCCCCTGTTGGGCGACCGCCCAGGCCCCCTGTTGGACAAAAGCTTGTTTAAACCAAATGAGTTAGAAGTCAATCCTTGTCTAGATTTTGGGTCCTAGTGTAGAGCACCTAGAAGGGTGTTTTGGGATGCTAAGATTGTAGATAATGGCTTGATTGTGCATGTGTGCAAGATGTGGTTGTGACTTAATGTCATTAATAAAGGATTGTGTTGTGACTTAATTTCAACGTTGTGAACTCGTTATGAGTAACGTGTTTACATCTTTGTGATGCACTTGTGTGGTTCCCTACTTTGGAATCATACCCCGTTTGTTGTTTAAGCAAGTATTTATTACTGTGCTCTCGTGTAAAGTCCAGCTGGTACTTCTTGTTGTGATATCGGGCAGTGGTAGGGATTATAATGGCATACGAGCCAAGTTCATTGTAAGGCTTCTACCATTGGTTTCCCATTTTAACCCCCTTCCTTGGGCCAAAGGTTGGGCACTTTGGGTTATGACTTGGTGTCATTTTCCCCCCGTTGTTGTTGTTGTTATTGTTTGGTTCATGAACCTGCTTCAGCCATTGTGCTACTCAGTTGATACCTCTCAGATGGTTATGTTGATTCGAGAACCTTAGCTCGGTATCCATTTATGAGTGTTTAATTTCTACCTTATGTGTAGTATGATGAGTTGGCTTTGCCTCTCATGTTATGTGCTATGTGAATGCTTATTGACATTGTTCAATTACGAGTATCATTTCAGCATGTCACGTAGTTGCATTTTAGTAGCTTACTGAGATTTATTCTCACCCTGTTCCTTGTTTATTTGTTTTCCTTAGAAAAAGGATAGCCCAGGGGATAGTCACTTCACAAGGGAGGACGTCGTGTTGGAGATTTTGGGTAAGACATTTTGGGACATGTGTTATGTAAAGGCTACATTATGTAAATGTATAACCTTTTGGGTAGTGTACCCGTGACTTCATCTTGTATCACCTATTTTTAGAACATTTTGGTGATTGTAAATTTTGTAAAAGTGTGTAAGCCTTTGGGGCAAGGTACTTGTGTTTGTAAAATGGTTTGTGTGTGATGAAATCAAAGTTTTCAACTTTGAAGAGTTGGTTATATGAAACTTTTATGAAAGTACATTTCAAAAAAATTTCCTAAAAATGTTTTATGACGTCTTCCGTGCGTGTCCCGAACGTGGGGCCAAGTAGGACCACGGGTTGGGGCACAACAGTTGGTATCAGAGCTAGGTTGTAGATGGTCTAGAATTTCAAAGTGACCTAGGAGGGTAGTTGTGTATAGAGTGAGTAACGTTGAGTGTCCTTTGCAGGTACTTATTGAAAATGGTTGAGACTGAAGGAGATCAGGCTGGTTCTTCAGGGCAAGGGGATGCCAGAGAAGAGGCCCGAATCATGTTTCAAGGGATGTTCGAAGCATCAATGAAAACTTTAAATGATCAGAGGCAAGGAGGGGAATAAGCACCTCCGAGGTATGGCTTAGAGCAGTTTATAAAGATGAAACCAACAGGCTATGAAGGTGAACCAGATGTGACAAAAGTTGAGAGGTGGATTGAATCGATGGAGAAAATATCTGATGTCTTGAGATGTTCTGATGAAGATCGAGTCAGATTTGCTACTTATAAACTGAGTGGAGCTGCTGAGCACTGGTGGAAAGCTTTGAAAACTAATTGGGATGAGACTCATGTTATACTTGGGAGAATTTTTTGAAGAAGTTCAAGGAACATTTCATTCCTCGGGGTAGATCAAGACAAGAAGGAAATGGAGTTTCTCAACTTGGAGCAGAATACTATGTCTGTGGCTCAGTATACATCCAAATTCACAGAGTTATCCAGGTATTGTACTCACCTAGTTGCAACTGAAGAAAGGAAGGCAACCAAATTTGTGAAGGGATTAAGAACTGCGATCAGAACTCAACTAGTATCCCAAAAGTTGCAAGAATTTCAGGATGCAGTTGATAGAGCGTATCAAGTGGAGCATGATATTGATTAACACAAGAAGAAAATGGAATTATCTGGTGCGGGAAGGCAAGGAAGACCTCAAAGTAGAAGGATTTGTAACTATTGTCAAAAGGAAGGGCACTCTGAAGAGCGATGTTGGAAGAAGCAGGGAAAGTGTTTGAATTGTGGTCAGCTTGGCCATTTTCAAAGGGATTGTCCAAAAAGCAAGGAATGTACCATATGAGGGTGGAGCAGGATCATCTCAGGGTCAGAAGAGGGATGCCTCAGGGAATCCTAAGGAGCAAGGTCGTATCTTTGCCATCAATCAACAACAGGCTTTAGATTCTTCTAATGTGATATGAGGTATAATTTATGTGTCTAGTTTGAGGGCACGAGCACTTATAGACCCTAGCTCTTCGCATTCTTATGTGTCTGTGCATTTTGCTTCTCGATTGCATGTCTCCTCTGATTCTCTACCTTATGTGTTAGAGGTGTCTACTCCTATAGGGGAGTGTTTGGTGACCAATAAGGTGTTACGTGGTTGTGATGTGCATATTTGGGAGCATGTTTTATTTGCTGATTTAGTTGTTTTACCATTACAAGATTTTGATATTATCTTGTGAATGGATTGGTTGAGTAAATACAATGCTTAAGTTGATTGTTATAAAAAGGTGGTTACATTTTCTATTCCTGATGTGCCTGAATTTACTTTTGAGGCTGCTCCTTTGGGTAAGGGAATTCGTATTATTTCTTATGTGAAAGCTAGAAAGTTGTTGCATCGTGGTTGTACGGGGTATTTGGCCAGTGTTCTGGATACTACTAAAAAGTTGCCTGAAGTAGAGGATGTGCATATTGTGAAAGAGTTTCCTGATGTGTTCTCGGCTGAGTATTCTATGCCTCCCGATAGGGAGATCGAGTTTTGTATTTATTTACTTCCAGGTACTACCCCGATATCTGAGTCACCTTATAGAATGGCTCCAGCAGAATTAAAAGAGTTGAAAGTTCAATTGCAAGAGTTACTTGATAGAGGGTTCATTCGACCCAGTGTATCACCGTGAGGAGCTCTTGTGTTGTCTGTAAAGAAGAAAGATGGGTCCTTGAGACTATGCATCGACTATAGAAAACTGAATCAGGTGACTGTAAAGAACAAATATCCATTGCCTCACATTGATGATTTATTTTGATCAACTTCAAGGGTCCGTTGTCTTTTCGAAGCTTTATTTGAGGAGTGGGTATCACCAGTTAAAGATTCACTCAGAAGACATTCCTAAGACATTCCTAAGACTGCTTTTTGTAGTAGGTATGGTCATTATGAGTTTCTTGTCATGCCTTTCGGGTTAACAAATGCTCCAGCTGTTTTCATGGATATGATGAATCGGGTTTTCAAGCCTTATCTTGATACCTTTGTGGTTGTGTTTATTGATGACATCCTGGTTTAATCTAAGTCTCGAGAAGAACATGAGCAACACTTGCGAATGGTTCTATCTATTCTTCGGGAGAAGCAGTTGTTTGCAAAATTCAGTAAGTGTGCTTTTTGGCTCGATGAAGTTTCTTTTTTGGGACATATGGTTTCGAATAGGGGGATATCTGTGGATCCTTCAAAAATAGAAGCCATTGTGAATTGGAAGAGGCCAGAACCAGTTACTGAAATTCGAAGTTTTATGGGGTTAGCTGGGTACTACAGAAGATTCATTGAAGGGTTTTCTAAAATTGCAACACCATTGACTCAGTTGACTCGAAAGAATGTGCCATATGTGTGGGATGACAAATGTCAAGTTAGTTTTGAAGAGCTAAAGAAGAGGTTGACCACTGCTCATATTCTTGCACTGCCTAATGGGAATGATGACTTGGTGATTTATAGTGATGCTTTAAAAGAAGGCTTGGGGTGTGTTCTGATGGAAAGTGGGAAGGTAATTGCGTATGCTTCAAGGAAGTTAACACCTTGTGAGCAGAATTATCCGACCCATGACATGGAGCTTACAGCTATTGTTTTTGCGCTACACAAATGGAAGCATTATCTATATGGAGCAAAGTTTAAGATTTTCACAGATCATCAGAGTTTGAAGTAACTTTTCTCCCAGAAAGAGTTGAATAATAGACAGCGTAGATAGATGGATCTGTTGAAGGATTATGATTGCACCATTTCTTATCATTCGGGCAAAGCAAATGTGGTAGCTGATGCTATTAGCCGGAAGTCTTATGTAGCTTCATTGATGATACGGGAATGGAAGATGTTAGAAGATGCTCGAGATTGGTGTCCTTATGAATCGAGGCATGGGGCTGTATTTGCTAATGTCAGAGTATTACCAACTTTAATTCAACGGATAAAGGATGCTCAGAAAGATGACCCCGTGTTAGTGAAGAAAGTGGGAAAAATCAAAAATGGAAGATTTGAAGACTTTTCTCTCAGTTCTGAAGAGGTATTGACTTTCAGAGGTCGATTGTGTGTGCCTAATGTTGATGGGATTAAACTTCAAGTTCTCGAGGAAGGCCATAAGTCAAGGTATACTATTCATCCCAGGAGTACCAAAATGTATCAAGATTTAAAGCAACACTTTTGGTGGAACAACATGAAGCGGGAGATAGCGGATTATGTGTCGAAGTGTTTGACTTGTCAACAAGTGAAAGCTGAACATCAAAGACCCGCAGGTTTGCTTCAACCTTTAGAAATACCGGAATGGAAATGAGAACATGTTACTATGGACTTTGTGTCAGGGTTACCTCGTACTCGGAGAAGGCATGATGCAGTTTGGGTGGTTGTGGATAGATTGACAAAGTCTTCTCATTTCTTGCCTATTGAGATGGGTTATTCGATGGAAAAGCTTGCTACCTTGTATATTAATGAGATTGTGAAGCTGCACGGAGTTCCTGTTAGCATTGTTTCTGATCGTGATCCTAGATTCACTTCTTGGTTTTGGCAAGCATTTCAGAAGGCTTTGGGTTCAGAGTTGAGGTTTAGTACTGCTTTTCATCCTCAAACAGATGGTCAGTCAGAAAGAACCATTCAGATTCTTGAGGACATGTTAAGGGCTTGTTCAGTTGATTTCTCAGATTCTTGGGATATTCATTTGCCTTTTGTGGAATTTGCTTATAATAACAGTTTTCAGTCGAGTATTGGGATGGCTCCTTATGAAGCATTGTATGGGAGAAAAATGTCGTTCACCTATTTGGTTGGATGAAGTTGGGGAAGCAAAGATTTGGGGTGTTGACATGGTTAATGATTCAGTTGAAAAGGTTAAGCTTATTCGGGATCGATTGACTACTGCCCAGAGTCGACAGAAGAGTTATGCAGATCACCGGAGGCGAGACCTTGAGTTTAAAAAGGGTGACTTTGTGTTTTTGAAAGTTTCTCCAAAGGTGGGAATTAAAAGATATGGGAAGAAATGGAAACTTGCTCCAAGGTTCGTAGGGCCTTTTGAGATTTTAGAAAGGGTTGGAGATCGAGCTTATCGTCTTGCATTACCTCCTTCTATTGATAAGATTCATAATGTTTTTCATGTTTCAATGCTTCGAAAGTATGTGTATGATCCATCTCATGTGTTATCTGAGATACCTGAGGATATTGAACCAAGTATGTCCTATGAGGAGCATCCAGTTCAAGTGATTGATTCTAAAGTTCAAGAATTGAGAACTAAAAGTATTCCTCTTATTAGAGTTGTGTGGAGAAACCATAATGTTAAAGAATTTACTTGGGAGCTTCGGGAAGAAATGGAAAGGAAGTATCCTTGTTTGTTTGATCATTTAGGTAAGTACCCTAAAAAAATTCGGGTCAAAATTTATTTAAGGGGGAGTGATTTTAACGACCCCAAAACCCGTCCCTATTTATTTTATATTTTTGAGGATTTTAATTTGAACTTATGTGTGCATTTTATGTGTTGCATCATATTTTATGACTTGCATATGTTGTTTGATTAATTGTGTTATTTACTTAGTTAGTAGTAATAATGGTTAAGGGAGTTACTTGAATTAGTTGAAACTATAAGGTCCTTTGTGGAATTTTAAGTATATGGGTTTATGTGTTTAAATTAGAAATAGAGGGGATTATGTGAAACTTTTAAATATCAAAACCTCATTCTTATCCCTCCCTCCCTCACTCTTTGCGCCATTCACACACACACACACTAAAATTCCCAAATCTTTCTCTGGCTTAGGAGGAAGAAGAAAAAGGTAGGGTTCCTCCTATATTTTGACTTCTTTATTTTCAATTTCTTCTCTATTTCAAAATCTAATTACACCAAAATGTTCAGGGTATTGAGTAGATCATTTCTATCCGAACAAAATATATTTTCATCGATACTTTCCCTGTAGTAGGTAAGTTCCTAATTCCCCTTTTAAATGTTAAAATGGTCATATATTATATTTGACACTTGCAATTGTTAATTTTGTGATTTGAGTAAATTTTGTGATACTTCTTTATTTAGGACAAAGGGAGTATAACCATGTTATGGGTGTAGTTATGAAAGGGGAAGGAAGGTTTTTGAGTAAGTTGATATCCTGGGTATTGCCTTTGCTTGTTAGTAAAAGTATACTCCTACGATTGGGACGGACAACTATAAGCCTGGGAAAGAAATTTGGGTTTGCTAGAATTAGCACCGAGCGCCCGCCTGCTAACCGACCGAGCGCCCGCCCAGATGGGCCTTGCGCGACCGCGCATGTTGGCAGGGTTTGAGGTTCCAAAAATGTTATAGTGAGCGCGCGCCCGGGTGAGAGTGAGCGTCCGCCCGGTCCCCTGTTGGGCGACCGCCCAGGCCCCCTGTTAGACAAAAGTTTGTTTAAACCAAATGAGTTAGAAGTCAATCATTGTCTAGATTTTGGGTCCTAGTGTAGAGCACCTAGAGGGGTGTTTTGGGATGCTAAGATTGTAGATAATGGCTTGATTGTGAATGTGTACAAGATGTGGTTGTGACTTAATGTCATTAATAAAGGATTGTGTTGTGACTTAATTTCAATGTTGTGAACCATTTATGAGTAACGTGTTTACATCTTTGTGATGCCAAGTTCATTGTAAGGCTTCTACCATTGGTTTCCCATTTTTAACCCCCTTCCTTGGGCCAAAGGTTGGGGACTTTGGGTTATGACTTGGTGTCATTTTCCCCCCGTTGTTGTTGTTGTTATTGTTTGGTTCATGAACCTGCTTCAGCCATTGTGCTACTCAGTTGATACCTCTCAGATGGTTATGTTGATTCGAGAACCTTGGCTCGGTATCCATTTATGAGTGTTTAATTTCTACCTTATGTGTAGTATGATGAGTTGGCTTTGCCTCTCATGTTATGTGCTATGTGAATGCTTATTGACATTGTTCAATTACGAGTATCATTTCAGCATGTCACGTAGTTGCATTTTAGTAGCTTACTAAGATTTATTCTCACCCCGTTCCTTGTTTATTTGTTTTCCTTAGAAAAAGGAGAGCCCAGGGGATAGGTCACTTCACATGGGAGGACGTCGTGTTGGTGATTTTGGGTAAGATATTTTGGGACATGTGTTATGTAAAGGCTACATTATGTAAATGTATAACCTTTTGGGTAGTGTACCCGTGACTTCATCTTGTATCACCTATTTTTGGAGCATGTTGGTGATTGTAAATTTTGTAAAAGTGTGTAAGCCTTTGAGGTAAGGTACTTGTGTTTGTAAAATGGTTTGTGTGTGATGAAATCAAAGTTTTCAACTTTGAAGAGTTGGTTATATGAAACTTTTATGAAAGTACATTTCGAAAAAAAATTCTAAAATGTTTTATGACGTCTTCCGTGCGTGTCCCGAACGTGGGGCCAAGTAGGACCACAGGTTGGGGCACGACAAGCCGTCTGAAACCAGTTTCTGTTTCCAGATTCGAATTCCGTAAAAAATTTACAGAACAATCTGGACACCAGAAAACGGAGCAACATTCTGGAAAAATGTACAGGCGTCGTACGGCTTGGACCTAGGCGTACGCCGTCTGTCCAGGCGTACGGATGCCATGATCAGTTTCTCCAGATTTCCAGTTTTTTCAGAAATTCGATCAATCCATTATCGTATTCATACATAATCAGATTACAGAAATATGAAAAATACTGAATACGAATTTTAACCCACTTTATTCATACAAACAATAACCAATTTATTCCTCATACAAATAAGATCAATATTATCAACGATCATAATCCAATTATATCATGATAATCTAAGCATGCGATCATACATATTAATCAAATCAATATTACAACCACATCAACTAGCATGCATATTTCATATCTCATATAAAATTCATCACATAAATTCATCTTTCTCATGATCATATAAATTAAATAATCACATTAAATAATTGTATCATGACTATATTAGAATTATTGATCATCAACGGGGCTCTGATACCACTGTTGGGTTTCGTGCAATCATGTGCAGCGGAAGATAGACATGAATAAAACCCAATAGCCTAGATTCGCTATGAACAATAATTCATAATAACAAGATAAAAGAAACTAACCCTTGTAGATCGTTATGTAAAACTTGGATTAAGCGTTAAGATAAATGCCATCTACCGGTGATCCACACAACGAACAGATTTCAAGAATGCTTTCTTGAACTTGACTGATAGGTCTTCGGATTGATCAACAATGATGAAGAAAGATTCTTCAAAGCTCCCAATTATTATTGTGACTTGATGATTAGGAATAATCAATCACAATAACCCAAGAATATAATGTGTGATTTCTCTCTAAAAGAAAGACTTTAGAATTGATCAAATCAACAACTAGGTAACAATTCCCGTCAGTCTGTATTTATATTCAAGGGGTGTCCAAAACCCTTTTGGACTTAGGTCTTCTTGTCCAACAAGAACTGCTTTAATTAAACTGATTTACGGGCACACCGCCGTACGGCGCCTAGATAGGCGTACGCCGCCTGTCAAGCCGTACGGACGTCCTGTTCAGTTTCCTCGTTTTTTGATCCTTTAATTATCCGTTCTGCGTGTGTGACCCAATAGAATTATACTAAGTTGGCAACGAGTCCGAACCAGTCAAACCTCGTAAGTCATAAGCGGACTCTAGCAAGCCATTGTGACTACCCAATTAGTATAACTTTGGAATCCAAAGTTTCCTAAAATAGAACATAAAACAATCTCTTTGTTACACGATGTCTATTGAACGTAAGCCATGGTCAATGGTCAACTTACATTTGTTCAATGCTTTCTCGATCCCGAATGTATTGATAATTCAAATCATATTTGAGCACGACCATGCATTTCATCAATACCATTCATCGAGTGACCAAAGCTTGACATCTCTCTTGACGAGGAACAAATCCCATCTTGACTTATTACTCTTCCCTACATGATTTGAGCTTTTCGAATTCTATTCGCACCTGGAATTACTTCTTCTGTTGCATCTTGTTCTTGAGAAGTAATGTTATTTGGAAAGACAATACCATCTTCGTTCAGAGCATCGTCGTCATCTCCTTAAGTGTTTGATTCTTCATAATCTTCCCGTATCAATACATTGAGTCTGACTTCTTCTGCAGTCCTTTCCCAGTTCCAGCCCTTATCTTCTTCAAAAACCACGTCTCGGCTGACTACAATCTTCTTGGTTGCTGGATTATACAAACGGTATGCTTTTGACTCGTCACTAACTCCAAGTAGTACACAAGGGAAGCTTTTATCATCCAACTTCTTTCCTTTATGCACTGGAACATGAACATGAGCTAGACACCCAAAAACTCTAAAGTAATCTACCTGTGGTTTGACTTTACTCCATATCTTTTCTGGGGTTTTTTTCTTTTATTACTGATGCCGAACTTCGATTAAGAACATGTGATGTCCACCTTGCAGCTTCTGGCCAAAAACTTTTAGGTACAGCTTTATCACTCAGCATACACCGAACCATATTCATAATTGTTCTGTTCTTGCGCTTCGCAACACCGTTCTGTTGTGGGGTATACGCAGCTGTGAGTTGCCTACGTATACCATTATCTTCACAAAAAACATTAAACTCATCGGAGGTAAATTCCCCTCCCCTGTCCGTGCGTAAAAAACATATAGATGTTCCAGACTCTTTTTCAACAATACTCTTAAAAATTTTAAATTTTGTAAGTGCCTCAGACTTTTCATAAAGAAAATATATCCACAACTTTCTACTGAAATCATCATTGAAAGTTAAAATATACCTCTTTCCACTGTTCGAAACTGGTGTAATTGGACCGCAAATATCAGAGTATACGAGCTGCAGTTTCTTAGACGCACGCCATTGACATTTTTTTGGAATGGGCACTCTATGTTGTTTTCTTGCCAAACATTCTGCACATGATTGGTTGTTGTTATGCCCTAGGCATGTTGTTTGTAAAATTAATGTTATTATTTATAAATATATTGAATGTTTGATTATTATATCTTTTGCATGTTTATTGTAATAATCCCCGTCCCTGATAATTATGATTAATTATTAGTATAATATTAATAGATAATCATATGATGATTATGGTGTATGGGATACAATTAGACTTATGGGTATTTTTTGGAGAACAAATACTGGACTGGCCCCTATGAGATTTATGTCATCGTCACAATGTCATAATTAAGTCTCATATAGTTATATCACTGAAATCTCTAGACCTGAGGTTATTACAGTCTTCCACATGGTGAACATTACGTTTGACATATTCAAACGTTATCCCTAACCGGATAGCTATAAAGAATATGATTGGCGAAAGCATACTTGCAAGATTATGTATCAGGAGAAGGACTCTCTGAAGAAGATGAGATGAGCAATCTTGTCATGTTCGCTTTGTCTGAAGATCCCAATTCCTTCCGAGAAGCGGTACTAGCAGAAAAATGGAGAAACGCTATGGATTCTGAGATTGAGTCTATAGAATGGAATAGTACGTGGCAACTTACAAAACTACCAGCAGGTGCAAGGAAAATTGGTGTGAAGTGGGTTTTCAAGACTAAGTTGAATGAAAATGGTGAAGTGGACAAGCACAAAGCCCGTTTGGTACCCAAGGGCTATGCTCAGAAACATGGGATCGATTACAATGAGGTCTTCGCTCCAGTAGCTAGATGGGATACAATTCAAAAGATTTTGGCAGCAGCAGCAGAACAAGGCTGGAGTGTGTACCAACTTGACGTTAAAAGTGCATTTCTTGATGGAGAGTTGAATGAGGACGTGTATGTAGAGAAACAATTGGGATACGTACGTGAAGGTGAATAAGAGAAAGTTTACAAGCTTCAAAAGGCACTTTATAATTGAAGCTTATTTTGTCAAAGAAGGGTTTGCAAGGTGTAACTACGAGCATACACTCTTTGTCAAATAATTCTAGCATGTTTGAAGACTTTAAGAACTCCATAAAAGATGAGTTTGATATGAAAGATTTAGGGAAGATGAAATACTTTCTTGGTGTTGAGGTTATGCAAAAATCAGAAGGTATCTACCTAAGTCAAAGGAAATATGCTAGTGAGTTGTTGGGAAGGTTTCACTTGTAGAATGAAAATCCAGTTAAGAATCCAATTGTTCCAGGTGCTAAACTCTCAAAGAAAGGATGGGGAAATATGGTAGACGCAACTGTCTATAAGAAATTAATTGGAAGTCTCATGTATATTACTGCTACAAGACCAGACATGATGTATGTGGTGTGTTTGTTGAGTAGATACATGGCTAGTCCCACTGAAGTGCACATGCAAGCAGCAAAGAGGGTGTTGCGTTATTTGAAGGGTACTTTATCGCTGGGACTATTGTACAAGAGAGGGTATGTGAAGGAATTGTTGGAGAATTAAACCAAATTGCTGGATACATTCACTAAGGATTAGTTATGAGACTGATTCATTTCTCATGGGTGATTCATGCTTCTAGAGAGTTATAGATTCATGCTTTTAATAATGTGTCTTTTCATTTTATGTACTGAGATGGCTATATAAGTCGTGGTGTAATCCAAGTTTTAAATATGAGAAAAAATAAAAACTTCAGAACAAAAGTTCTAGTGTTCCTTCTCTTTCAAATATCTAAAACAATTTGTTTTATCCATCTCCTGCTCTTGTACTAAGATATCTATCAAACTGGTATCAGAGCCTGGTTTATCCAAATTTGAAACAGCAAATAGGAGGAATGGCCAGCAGCAGTATTATCTCTACAATTCCTCGCTTTAAGGAGAAAACTATGATTATTGGAGTTGCAATATGAAGGTGTTGCTGAAATCAAAAGAGTTGTGGAAGATTGTACTTGAAGGTTATGAAGAACCAGAAGACGAAGAACAATTGTCGGCTGCACAGAAGAAAACTTTGTCTGATAATAGGAAGCAAGACAGCAGAGCACTCTATGAAATTTACCAAGCAATTGAGATGCCGGTGTTTTGAAAGAATTTCCAAAGCTGAGACAGCAAAAGGAGCCTGGGATATCATTCATGCCGCATATAAAGGAGAAGCAACAGTCAAGAAAGTCCGTCTTCAATCCCTACGATCAGATTTTGAAAGCTGGAGATGAAAGAAAGTGAAGACATCTCAAATTATTTCACAAGGGTTAATTCCATTGTGAATCAAATTGCGTCAAATGGGGAGAATTTGGAAACTGAAAGAATTGTTCAGAAAATTCTTCGGAGTCTACCACAAAAGTTTGACTATGTTGTTGTTGCTATAGAAGAATCAAAGGATCTATCGACTCTATCCGTGGAGGAGTTGCAAGGAAGATTGCTAGCCCATGAAATCAAGATCAATAAAAGGAATCCCCCTACTTCTCAACCTGATAAAGCTCTAGCCTCACAAATTACTAATGATGGTGGTCATGGTTCATCTCGAGGACGAGGAAGAGGAAGAGCTCCAAGGGAAGAGGTTCAAATTTTCAAGGAGGTAGAGGCTTTCCCAGAAATTATGAAGAACAAAATCAGAATTCAAGAGGCGCGGCTATAATCACGAAAGAGGAGGTCATGGTTATAGAGGAGGACAAGGAAATCAAAGGGGGAGAGGACGTGGCTATCAAAGAGGACGTGGTCGTGGCTATCTTGAATGTCGTCTTTGCCACAAATCAGGCCATACAATTAATGATTGCTGGTACAAGGATGATTACAGGAACAAGGAGGATTACAAGCCTATAGAGGCTGGATTGGTGCATGATAACAAAGGTGAAGAAGAAACCTTGTTGCTCGTTTGTCAAGGTGAAACAACAAATGGTGGAGCATGGTATGTGGACAGCGGAGAAAGTAAACATATGACAGGTAACAAAATGATTTTCTCAAGTTTAATTGAATCTGATTTTGGCAAATTAGAGTCGGAGATGGAAAAGCATATGAAATTAAAGGTGTTGGAGAAGTTGAGTTTAAAATGAAGACAGGACAAGAGAAAATTTCAGAAGTTTACTTTGTACCTGGCTTGAAGAATAATCTGCTTAGTGTTGGCCATCTTTTGAAAAAGGGCTATGATGTTCATTTTCGAGAAGATTCTTGCTATTTGTCAAGACAAAATCAGCTTGTTGCAAAGATCGGTGGCTACAAATAATTTGTTCCCTCTCAATCTCCAAGTTCAAAACTTAGCCTGCTTAGCAAGTGGTGAAACAGAGATTTTCAGATTATGGCACAAGAGGTACGGACACTTGAATTATGAAAGTCTGAAATTGTTATCAAGAATGACAATGGTTGAAGGGCTGCCCCGAATTGATCCTGTGAAAGAAGTTTGCGAAGAATGCCAGCTTGGAAAGCAACATCGAAATTCTTTTCAATCCAAATCTGTCTGGAAAGCAAAGCAGCCATTGCAACTTATCCATTCAGATTTGTGCGGTCCAATGTCGGTGTCATCGCTTGGAGGTAATAACTATTTTATTTCATTCATTGATGACTACTCGAGAAAAATTTGGGTGTATATGTTGAAAGAAAAGTCTGAAGCATTTCAAGTTTTTAAAGAATTTAAAGCTGAAGTGGAAAGGAAATCTGGTTTTTGATTAAAACTTTAAGGACAGATCGCGGAGGCGAATATCTCTCAAATGAATTTGAGGATTATTGTAAATCTCTTGGAATAAGGCATGAATTGACGGCTCGATACACGCCACAACAAAATGGTGTTGTGAAAGGAAGAATCGCACAATTGTAGAGATGGCACGGTGCATGCTAAAGGAGAAGAGATTACTTAGAAAATTCTGGGCAGAAGCTGTTTCTTGTGCGGTTTATCTTCTAAATAGATCGCCTACTAAGATTTTGATGAGTGTCACACCGCATGAAGCCTGGTATGGATCAAAGCCTGATGTTAGTCACTTAAAGGTGTTCGGAAGCATTGTGTATGCGCATGTCCCAAGTGCGATACGTAACAAACTAGATGATAAAGCAGAAAAGTGCATTTTTATTGGCTACAGTGAGAGAAGCAAGGCTTTCAAGTTGTTTAATCCAAAAACGGAGAAGATTGTGATCAGTCGTGATGTCCGCTTCGATGAAAAGGCTTCATATGAATTTGAAGAAAATGATGGAAGATTGCCAATCCTTAATAATGATTATCAAGAAAATATTTATGAAGATGAAGATAGATCACAAACTTCACCTCCGGAAAAAATGAGGAGTTTGCAGGAACTATATGAAGTCACAGAGCAAGTTGATCAAGAGGATGCTATTTTCTTTGCTTTCTTTGCAGGAGAAGATCCAATTTCTTTTGATCAAGCACATAAAGATGAGAAGTGGATGCAAGCAATGAAAGAAGAGATTGGAGCTATTGAAAGGAACAACATATGGGAGCTTACAGACTTGCCTCCACATAAGGAAGCGATTGTGTGAAATGGGTCTACAAAACAAAGAGGAATCCTGACGGCTCAATCAACAAATTCAAAGCTAGACTTGTTGCGAAGGGGTACAAACAGAAGGAAGGAAAAGACTACAATGAGGTATTCGCTCCTGTTTCAAGACTTGACACCGTCCGTTTAATCATTTCACTCGCTGCTCAAAATGGTTGGAATATTCTTCAAATGGACGTTAAGTCAGCCTTTTTAAATGGCACACTCAATGAAGAAGTTTACTTGGAAAAACCTCCCGGTTTTGTGAAAAAGGGAGATGAGAAGAAAGTTTACAAATTACAAAAGGCGTTGTATGGATTGAAACAATCTCTGCGTGCTTGGTATAGCCGCATCAATTCTTATTTTGAGAAGAATGGTTTCCAAAGATGCCCATATGAGCATACTTTGTACACCAAGGTCAAGCCATGTGGGAGCTTCATACTCGTAAGTCTCTATGTTGATGATCTAATTTTCACAGGAAATAGCTTGGAGATGCTGGATGATTTCAAGCTTTCTATGATGCAAGAATTTGAAATGACGGACATGGGAAAGTTACATCATTTTCTTGGTATTGAAGTTGTTCAATCCAAGAATGGAATATTCATCTCTCAAGAGTCGTATGCCAAGGAAATCTTGAAGAAGTTCAGAATGGAAGCAGCGAATCCTGTGTCAACTCCGTGCATTACAGGATTAAAATTGAGCAAGGAAGGCGAAGGCAAGCTCATAAACTCCACAATGTTTCGGAGCTTGGTTGGAAATCTGATGTATTTGACCGCTACAAGACCTGACATTGTTTATTCTGTCAGCCTAGTTAGTAGATTTATGGAATCACCTCATTCAAGTCATTGGGAGGCTGCCAAAAGAATTCTGCGATATGTCAAAGGAACTTTGGACTACGGAATTTTCTATCAAGCAAATGTTCCAGTTAATCTTATTGGTTATACAGATAGTGATTTTGGAGGCAGCGTGGATGATAGCAAAAGCACCTCTGGTTATGTTTTCAACCTTGGCACAGGTGTTGTATCATGGAGTTCAAAGAAACAACCTGTTGTTGCTCTATCTACTACCGAAGCGGAGTACATCGCAGCCTCTTCCGCTGGATGTCAAATTATGTGGTTAAGAGGAGTGCTGGAAAGTCTCAAGCAAAAACAGAAGGGTCCAACGACGTTGTTGTGCGATAACAGTTCAGCTATTTCTGTTGCAAAAGATCATGTCCTCCATGGAAGAACAAAGCACATTCGAATTCGTTTTCATTTTCTGAGGGAGCTCGTGAATACAAAGATAATTCACGTTGAGTATTGCAAGACACAAGATCAAATGGCAGACATATTCACAAAGCCGCTTAGTGCACAATGTTTCAAAAAAGATGCAGCAAGATTGGGTGTCATAAGCAAATTTGGTTTACGGGAGAGTTTGTTGGAGAATTAAACCAAATTGCTGGATACATTCACTAAGGATTAGTTATGAGACTGATTCATTTCTCATGGGTGATTCATGCTTCTAGAGAGTTATAGATTCATGCTTTTAATAATGTGTCTTTTCATTTTATGTACTGAGATGGCTATATAAGTCGTGGTGTAATCCAAGTTTTAAATATGAGAAAAAAATAAAAACTTCAGAACAAAAGTTCTAGTGTTCCTTCTCTTTCAAATATCTAAAACAATTTGTTTTATCCATCTCCTGCTCTTGTACTAAGATATCTATCAGGAATTAGTTGCCTTTACAGATAGTGATTACGCTGGAGATGCAGATGTGATAGGAAAAGTACAAGCGGATATGTATTCTTGATGAATGGAGGGGAAGTGTCTTGGGCTTCAAAGAAGCAACCAGTTGTGACATTGTCCACCACGGAGGCTGAGTTTGTTGCAGCTGCGTTTTGTGCTTGTCAACGTGTCTGGATACGAAGGGTCTTGGAGCAAGTTGGTTATTTCCAGTCACAATGCACAACTATATTTTGTGATAATAGCTCAACAATCAAATTATCAAAGAATCCAGTATTGCATGGCAGGAGCAAACACATTGATGTTAGGTTCCATTTCTTGAGGGATCTTACAAACGAAAAAGTTATGAAGCTTGTACAATGTGGAACTAAGGATCAAGTAGCTGATATAATGACCAAGCCCCTGAAGCTTGCTGCATTTTTTGAAGCTGCGTGAAGAACTTGGAATGTGTGAGGTACCGTTGAGTTTAAACTGAAATGCTACAACTTTCAGTTTAGGGGAGGCATTGTTGGGTTTAGTTTTACTATTTCAAAGTTTACAGCTAATAAGTTCCTATTTATTAGGAATCAAGTAGATAGAGTTGAGTTTGAATTAGTCTACAAACAACCACCACAATTTGTGTTGTAGTTGCTACATTTGTTTTTGATATTTTCTTATCATGTATTGGCTATTTAAAGCCTTTTGGATTGCTTAATAAAATTATCCTTTTCAGAACTCTTTGTGTGCCTATAAATTATGGGGTTTGGAATTTGGGAAATTTTTCATAATTTGAAAACTATGCAAAACCAGGGATGGAGGTTGGATCTCCCCAATCATAAAACTGAAATGAACATGGTATTGGAAGGCTCTTTATGATTTGGAAAGGAAAAGAATGGGTGAAAGGAATTTGAATTCATTAACCAGATGATGAAATATTGTGGTGGAATGTCTTGCTCCGATTGTTTAACTTTTAGCTTGATTTCTGTTGTTAATTTCTTAGTTTTTGTTTTGAATAAATCTATATATATATATATATATATATATATATTAAAGTTGGTGAGGAGAGCCATGATGTTGTCACATAGACAAGTCTTAGAAAAATGTTGCATTTGGTGTTGCCACATCATTACCACTCTTATAAATAAGAGACTTTTCAAATTCCTTTTCTTAGCTAATAGCATTAGCTAATAGTATTAGTTACTATATAGGGTAACTATTATAGTTAACTACTATAGTAACTAATATTTATAATAGTAATAGTTACTATAATAGGTAACTATTATAATAGGTAACTATTATAGTTAACTACTATAGTAACTAATACTTATAATAGTAATAGTTACTATAATAGGTAACTATTATAGTTAACTACTTTAGTAACTAATACTTATAATAGTAATAGCTTATAATAGGTAACTATAATAGTTAACTATTATAGTTAACTATTACTTCCTACGTCCCAAAGTAAGAGTCATACTTTCTATTTTGGTACGTCCCAGAATAAGAGTCTCTTTCCTAAAATGGCATAAAATATTTACTATTCATCTCACTCGTTCTCTCTCATACTTTACTTTTATACTCACAAAACCAATCAACTTATTATTCTCTCCCACTCATTATCTCTTCAAATTTACTTTTACACCCACAACACTTACTTTACTTCCATCATTTCTTAATCTCCATGTAAATACGAGGTAGGACTCTTACTCCGGGACAGAGGGAGTAATATTTAATTATTATAACTAACTAATACTATTAATAGTATTAGTTAGTTATAATAGTTAAATATAATTGTTAACTATAATAGTTACTATATAAATTAATTATTATTATTAATAGTATTAGTTAATCATAATTGTTATAATATATATTAACTATTACTATTAATTATATTATTTAATCATAATAGTTAATATATATGTTAACTATTACTATTAATATCATTACGTTTTTTTTTAAATATTCATACAACAAACTTAAATGTACTTCTAAATTAATTAAAAAACATATTTATTACAACTATGTACAACCAAAGCTATGAAAATGTTTTGATTTATTTAAAATATACATATATTTTTAAATAAAATTATTATGTTAATTTATCAATTAAAAACATCAAAAAATGAAAATACAAAAATATTAACGGAATAGTTTTTCGTGCGGAGCATGGGTTACCTACTAGTATTAAATAAAGAAGATTGACCTGAAAATTTGATGGTAGACTGAAGAGTTTAAAAGTATTAACGTTTTCTAGTTATAGTTATCAAAACACGTTAAGTAATTAAATTCGATTTGGGTGATGTTTGCTAATAAAATCATTAGTACAAATATCACATTTGTAAACTTAAAAGTTTGGTAGTCAAATTGATGGCGCCTAAATTGTACAATGATTAGAAATATAAATTACTCCATAAATAAACGTGAATTTTGATACTCATAACTTTATAAACATGAAAACAATAACTTAATATACCAGACATATATGATAATATAGGTGTGCATGTAACACCCCGAATTTTCTTAATGTATCTTGAGCATTTAATGGCATTTAATATCCATAAATAACAATAATAAATACTTCAATTTAGGGTTCACAACAGCCCCTTTATTAACCATAATTTCAAAACAATAGCGGAAGCGTAACTTAAACATGTCTTGGTAGGCAACAACCTTAACCTTCAATGTACTTCAACTTACATCAAATAAATAAGCGTACTTAAAACTACTAAATCAAGAATCTTCAATCCACCGTCTTCCCACGGCTACTTTCCTTGTCTTGTCCTTCTACTTAAATCCTGAAAACAAAATTTATAGAGAAGGAATGAGCGAACGAATGCTCAGTAAGTTCATACGTGGCCTCTCCGGTTACTAAGGAGAGACGACCAGAACGAATACTTAGAATAACTTTTCAAAGATAGGTTCAGTTACTTTTGGATTCAAGGCTGCAGAACAATACAGTCTTATTACTTTTAAGATTTCACTTTCAAAGGATTATGGCACTACAATCCAAAGGGATTCATTCAAGTTTCCGTCAATTCCTTGGTAACGTACATTATAACCTCAATGCCAAAGGTACAATTTGTACACCTAGCTTCTTCAGCCAATAGTGTGGGTCGAAACATATATGGTATCCACACACATATGCTCGGGGTCTAGAATCATCCTTGTAATCAGACAATTCCTGAGAGAAGGCATGTGATCACTCATGCAATCCCTAGTTTAAGGACAAGTCTTTTCTAACTGGACTGTCCGTCAATGTCTTTTCTAACTGGACATTGGCCACTCTAACAAGTAAGCTTTTCGACTTACAAGTTAGAATGAGAACATACCAAGGTACAGGTATGTGATGACAAGTTTCAAACTTCGATACTTAGTAGATCGATGGGGACATCACTAAGTATAGATCATTTCAAGGAACGTTCATTAACGCAGAGTTCATTCAAATACTATCATGCCATACTGATAGTTGTCTTTAGAAAGAAATACCGAATTCCAATAAACAGGAGTTCAAATACTGTAAGGAACGTAATCCCTTACCTGAATTGCTTTTCCTCGCAATCTCCTCCCTGTGCAAATCTACAAGGCACGGAGTAATTTACTTTAGTACTCTCTACATTGTTAACTATTTCTTCTTAGTTAACTGAGAGATGCAGTTTAACTTCTTTACTTCGTTACTTCTTTCTTTACGTTTAAGTTTCTGACTTTGATTTACTAGTCAGTCCTTTAACTTTGATATAATTGCAATTAAGTCCTTTAACTTTGGGTTAATTACAATTTGGTCCCTCAACTTTGGGTTAATTGCAAATTGGTCCTTCAACTTTGGATTAATTGCAATTTAGTCCTTCAACTTTAGTTCAATTACAATTTAGTCCTTCCACTTTGGATTAATTGTAGATTAGTCCTTCAACTTTAACTCAATTGCAATTTAGTCCTTCTACTTTGGATTAATTGCAGATTAGTCCTTCAACTTTCCTTTAATTACAGAAAGGTCCTTGGACTTTGGTTTTGTTCATAAGGTTCCCCAAGTTTCTCTTTTCAATCACTTAGGCCCCTCTAACTTCAAAGTTTCCCTTTTCTTCCTCCTACTTTAATTCTTTTCAGTTTAGCCCTTTTCTGTTAGGAAACTAACTGAAATTTCTAATCTTTTTCTTTCTCGTTAACTTTTTAACTGTAAAGGTTTTCCAAGTAACTATTACATCCTTTCAAGTTAGTTTTCTAACTTTCTAACACTTCTATTAAAGATTATGTTTTCTTTTCATTATAAACTTAACGAAAATACTAACTTTCCGTCCCAATTCTTAACATTCTCAATTAAGAATCAACACCCAGATTATATAGCTTTTAGGATTTTCATCAATCGCATGAAACACTATTCCAACTCAGTTCACTATTCACAGCGTAAATTACTATTCATCGCAGATTACTATTCACAGCTTTTTAAACTCAGTTTACTATTCACAGCGTAAATTACTATTCATCGCAGATTACTATTCACAGCTTTTTAAACTCAGTTTACTATTCACAGCGTATTTTACTATTCATCGCAGATTACTATTCACAGCTTTCTTAAAATATGAATTCCTCCCTTTCATGATCATAGAATCAACTTAAAATAAAGCTAAGCATTTAACCATTAAAATTCCCACCATTAATTGACTAGCATGCAAAACCCTAATCTTTGTATTCTTAATCCATGCCTAACTTATGATTTACTAATCCAAATTCAACGAAATAAATTTTGGAGAGTAGGATTTAGCATTACCTTGAGAATGATCGGATTGTGTCTCCAAAACAATGGCCGGAATTTTCTTCTCCTCCCTCTCTAGGTTCGGCCGGCGGCTATGGGGTAGGCTAGGGTTTGTTCTTTTTTTTTTTTTTTTGAGTTTATGATAATAAAGAATTCCCAAGTTGACTAACTCAATAATTTATACCTTGGATTGATTCCTAATTGGGTTGGGTTTACTAATATAATTTCGGGCCAATCCAAATTCCTTGGGCCCACTTCTTTCAATTACCTTATAACTCTAATTATCATTTAATTAGTTTAACAAAACCGAAAATAAAATAAATAAATAATTTAAAATTTCCGGTTTTTACATTCTTACCCCTTAAAAGAAGTTTGTCCTCAAACTTTGACAATTCTTAATCCGAGAAGATGTCCGGGTACAATTCGCGCATTTCACTTTCTTGTTCCCATGTCGCTTCTTTTTCTGAGTGATTGCTCCATTGCACTTTTACATAGGGAACCGTGCGCTTTCTTACGACCTCGTCTTTTCTGTCGACGATCTTGATTGGTCGTTCATCGTACGTCAAATCTGCCCGAACTCTTAACGGCTTGTATTCTATCACATGACTCGGATCATGAATATACTTCCTTAGCATGGAGACATGGAACACATTATGTACTCCAGCTAATACCGGCGGTAACGCCAATCGGTAAGCCACTTCCCGATCTTATCAAGAATTTCGAATGGTCCCACATACCGTGGACTTAACTTTCCCTTAATCCCAAAACGCATAACTCCCTTCGTGGGTGATATCCTTAGGAATACTCGATCCCCTGGCTGAAATTCCAGTTCTCGCCTTCTATTGTCTGCGTAAGATTTCTGCCTACTTTGCGCAGTCTGTAGCCACTTTCGAATCTGTTGTACCTTATCTGCCGTGACTTGTACAAGTTCCGGTCCACTTAATCTCCTCTCGCCGACTTCGTCCCAAGATGCCGGTGATCTACACTTCCTCCCATACAATGCTTCATATGGTGCCATCCCAATACTGGCATGAAAGCTATTGTTGTATGCGAATTCCACTAACGGTAAATGTTCGTCCCATGCATTTGGCCAATCTAACGAAGTAGCCCTCAGCATGTCTTCCAGTGTCTGGATAATCCTTTCCGATTAGGGCTTCTCTCACCTCGTTTACCTCTTATGCCTCTTTAATCCTGCCCAACAGTGCAGGCTGTAACGTCAATCTAGCCAAATATCCATTTACCTTCACCACTAAGTTCACCTCCTTGACATCATTCCACATACTTACCCCCTTAGAGATCAACGTCGCCAACATTCCGTGATTCTTTCTACTTAAGGCATCTGCCACCTTGTTAGCTTTCCCAGGATGGTACAATATTTCACAGTCGTAATCCTTGAGAAGCTCCAACCATCTCCGTTGTCTCATGTTCAACTCCTTCTGAGTGAAAATGTACTTAAGGCTCTTGTGATCTGTAAAAATCTGGCATTTCACGCCATACAAATAATGTCCAAATTTTCAAGGCAAACACTACTGCTGCTAACTCCAGATCATGGGTCGGGTAATTCCTTTCATGTACCTTCAACTGCCTAGATGCATAAGCTATTACCTTCTCATTTTGCATCAGTACACAGCCTAATCCTTTCAACGACGTATCACTGTAGATAACAAAACCTTCCGTCCCTGTCGGTAGTGTTAATACTGGTGCAGATACCAGTCTATTCTTCAATTCTTGAAAACTTCGTTCACATTCTTCTGACCAAACAAACTTAGCTGCCTTCTGCGTCAGCTTCGTCAATGGTCCAGATAACTTCGAAAATCCCTCTACGAACCTTCTATAGTAACCAGCTAAACCCAGAAACTTCTTATTTCGGTTACCGTAGTAGGCCTTTCCCAATCCATTATTGCTTCTACCTTCGTCGGGTCCACCGAAATTCCTTCCTTCGACACTACGTGCCCCAAAAATGCTACTTTCTCCAACCAGAACTCACATTTCTTGAATTTAGCATATAACTTCTGCTCTCTTAAAATCTGCAGTACTAACCTTAATGCTCTTCATGTTCTTCCTTGGTCCTCGAATACACCAAGATATCATCAATGAATACAATCACACACTTATCCAGAACTTCTGAAATATCCTATTCTTAAGTTCCATAAACGCTGCCGGTGCGTTAGTCACCCACACGGCGTCACTACAACCTCATAATGACTATACCTTGTTTTAAAGGCTATCTTAGCTATATCATCCTTCTTCATTCTTAGTTGATGATAACCAGACCTCAAGTCTATCTTCAAGGAATAACACGCTCCACGACGTTGGTCAAACAAATCATCTATTCTGGGCAACGGTTATTGGTTCCTTACCGTCACACGGTTCAATTCACGATAGTCGATACATAACCTCATCGACGCATCCTTCTTCTTCACAAATAATACCGGTGCACCCTATGGTGATACACTCGTTCTAATCAAGCTCTTATCCAACAACTCTTACAGTTGCTCCTTTTATTCTTCAATTCTGACGGAGCCATTCTATACGGCGCCTTCGATATTGGTGAAGTCTCAGGTACCAAATCGATAGAAAAATTTACTTCTCCTTATGGAGGTATTCCCGGTAAATCCTCAGGAAACACGTCCTTGAAATATCTAATCACAGAAAGTGATTCTACGGTTACTTCCTTCTTGCTCGTATCACCAATGTACGCCAAGAATCCTTCTCATCCTTTCTTTAAAAGATTACGAGCCTTCATTACCGATATAAGGTTCGATCGGGTTCTAGGTTTCGTTTCTTGAGAACATCACTCTTCTCTAGGTAGTAATCTAAAGTGGACTTCTTTCTTTAAAACAATCCACATGGGCATGGTATTCAGTCAACTATAGTCCATTCCCAAGATTACATCAAATTCTTCGATGTCCTAAACTAATGAGATCAACCTCAAGTTCTTCCTCGTCCATTTTCAAAGGACATTCCTAGATATAGACGTAATAGGGATCGATTCTCTAGTTTGAATACCCATAACTAAAGAATTCTCTAACGCCTCATGAATTAAATACATATTCTTAGCCAAGCAATCATTTGGCACTTCTTATCAGAACCTTGCCCTTTGACGTCGTTCTTATTACCATCATTTCTATTGCCGTAGCCTTTATTCTGGTACTTACTTGTACTACCTTCCTTTTTTTGCGATCGTCAGTAGCCTTCCTTTAGATTCAGTCGACACTTTCTTAGTTGACTCTTCTTCTCTTTTCGCTTACTGCGATACTTATCAGATTCTTTCTCCACTATCCTTGTCCTAGCCAACACTTAATCCTAGGTTGGTAGTATTAATGGAGTGATTCTATATCGGATTTGGTTGCTCAAACCATCTTCAAATCCTCGAGCCTTTTGCGCTTCATCATCGAAGAGTGTTAGGGTAAATTCTAGCAATTCGATGAATCTAGTACCATAGTCGTTCACCGTCCTACTTCCTTGAGTTAGCATCAAAAACTTAGCCTCTCTGGCGTTTCAAACACTTGCCGGATAATATGGTACTATCATTAGTTATCATGAATACGAGACTTTTTCACGCACTCTCATACTATAGCTCGTCTCTACAGACTAACATTCAATTTATAGGTCATTCACTAAACCACTGGTCGTTTCAACAGACCATCACTATCTTCATTAGTCAACTTTACTAGACGTATGGGTCGCTTCATTAGACCATTTCTATTTTCATAGGTCATTTCAATAGACCATAATCACTTTCATTGGTCGTTTCAATAAACCATTCTTACTTGTTCCAGGTTAACTCGCACATTTAACACTATTACTCACGTCAACCCAAGCATTGTACTATGCCTAATACTTTCACATAAATATGCCGTCCCCAAAAGACGTAACTTTTACAAAAGATCGGTCTACTAGATTTCTGGTCGTTCCAATAGACCAGTTCTACTTAGGGAAGTCATTTCACTAGAATTTACTTATTAATCATAGGTCGATTCACTAGACCTACTCTCATTCACACTTGGCCGTTTCACTAAGCCTATTACTCTTAACCGTTTCAATAGGTTATTTTATTCTTTCTTACTTGACCGTTTCAATAGGTTACTTTGGCCGTTTCCGTTATTTCCACTTCTGGTATTCATCTGCAGATTTACTTTTATTTTAGAACAGGTTCGTGTTCTAGCAACATTCATCACGATACAATACGTGCAGTATTCATGGTCTATTTAACATTACTATTCTTTTACTAACAGGTACTTGTTAGTTTTGAATCGTGTTCGTAGGTCTTTCGTACTAGACCGTTATTCAGATTTGGTTAGTTTACTTTAACCTTTCTTCTCCGGTTCAGGAGTTTTCATACTTCATAATTTACAACCGTTTTACTTGGTTGCTTATTATTTCTTTACTTCACTAGTTTTTTATTACTTAACTAGCTTTAACTTGTTCCAATGGTCGTCTTACTTCGTACCATGGTTACGGAGATTATTTCAAATCACTCCGATGCTTTCCCTTGTCTTTTCTCGACAAGTTAACTTTTGTCTACATAACAATAGTAATTTCAAAATTTTGGGTATTTAAATTAAATAATTAACTTTATTCAACTGAGGTGTGAGATTTAAACATCTCAAATACCCCAAAATTCAATCTTTAACATAAGAAAATCCTAACTGTATTACTCCACTAATAATAAGTAAAAGAATCTATTCTTATAACTATCTGTCATTAATTGCATCACTTCCCACAGTGTGCGTGTTCTGCTGCAAGTTGGTCATATTTCTCTTGCAACTCTAACTTCTCAGCCCAAATCTGATAGCCTGAAGTCCTAAGCCCTTCCTCATAAGCTTCTTGTTCATCTATCTTCTTTTTCAGTTCATTGTTTTGTTCTATCTCCTCCACCAGTTGTACACTGATTCGATTCCATTCACGGTTAGCTCTAACCACATGGCTTTCTAGGCTTTTGACCTTCTTTAGCTGTACTGCTAACTTTCCTTCCACATACATTATGTCCTCATCGCGTTCTTTGATGACATTCTGTAGACTGCCGACTCCTCGAGTCTCATTCCTAAGCTCTCTTTTAACTGAACGAAGTTCTTTAGTTAGCTGCTTAATAATCTCCTCTTTGGCTTCTATTTCTTCCCTTAGGGTAGCACTGTACCTTACCGACTTCATGGGTCTCCTCGGCATGATCCTACACACACCAATAGTAAACTTAATTCGTACATAGCCCCAAGATTCCATTATAACATATTAGTAGAATATAAATAGACATGCAATGAAGAGGTTTCTATTTCCCCAAGTATATTCATACTTTATGTACACTCTTAGTATCATTCCTAGAGTTAGACTTTATCACTTGAACTTCCTCAAGTAAGATCTTATTTAAGTCAAGTACTAAGTTCTCCCATTAGTCCTAACTTCTAGTTTTCTCCCATAAGACCTAAAGCCATTGCTCTGATACCAACTGTAACACCCCGAATTTTCTTAATGTATCTTGAGCATTTAATGGCATTTAATATCCATAAATAACAATAATAAATACTTCAATTTAGGGTTCACAACAGCCCCTTTATTAACCATAATTTCAAAACAATAGCGGAAGCGTAACTTAAACATGTCTTGGTAGGCAACAACCTTAACCTTCAATGTACTTCAACTTACATCAAATAAATAAGCGTACTTAAAACTACTAAATCAAGAATCTTCAATCCACCGTCTTCCCACGGCTACTTTCCTTGTCTTGTCCTTCTACTTAAATCCTGAAAACAAAATTTATAGAGAAGGAATGAGCGAACGAATGCTCAGTAAGTTCATACGTGGCCTCTCCGGTTACTAAGGAGAGACGACCAGAACGAATACTTAGAATAACTTTTCAAAGATAGGTTCAGTTACTTTTGGATTCAAGGCTGCAGAACAATACAGTCTTATTACTTTTAAGATTTCACTTTCAAAGGATTATGGCACTACAATCCAAAGGGATTCATTCAAGTTTCCGTCAATTCCTTGGTAACATACATTATAACCTCAATGCCAAAGGTACAATTTGTACACCTAGCTTCTTCAGCCAATAGTGTGGGTCGAAACATATATGGTATCCACACACATATGCTCGGGGTCTAGAATCATCCTTGTAATCAGACAATTCCTGAGAGAAGGCATGTGATCACTCATGCAATCCCTAGTTTAAGGACAAGTCTTTTCTAACTGGACTGTCCGTCAATGTCTTTTCTAACTGGACATTGGCCACTCTAACAAGTAAGCTTTTCGACTTACAAGTTAGAATGAGAACATACCAAGGTACAGGTATGTGATGACAAGTTTCAAACTTCGATACTTAGTAGATCGATGGGGACATCACTAAGTATAGATCATTTCAAGGAACGTTCATTAACGCAGAGTTCATTCAAATACTATCATGCCATACTGATAGTTGTCTTTAGAAAGAAATACCGAATTCCAATAAACAGGAGTTCAAATACTGTAAGGAACGTAATCCCTTACCTGAATTGCTTTTCCTCGCAATCTCCTCCCTGTGCAAATCTACAAGGCACGGAGTAATTTACTTTAGTACTCTCTACATTGTTAACTATTTCTTCTTAGTTAACTGAGAGATGCAGTTTAACTTCTTTACTTCGTTACTTCTTTCTTTACGTTTAAGTTTCTGACTTTGATTTACTAGTCAGTCCTTTAACTTTGATATAATTGCAATTAAGTCCTTTAACTTTGGGTTAATTACAATTTGGTCCCTCAACTTTGGGTTAATTGCAAATTGGTCCTTCAACTTTGGATTAATTGCAATTTAGTCCTTCAACTTTAGTTCAATTACAATTTAGTCCTTCCACTTTGGATTAATTGTAGATTAGTCCTTCAACTTTAACTCAATTGCAATTTAGTCCTTCTACTTTGGATTAATTGCAGATTAGTCCTTCAACTTTCCTTTAATTACAGAAAGGTCCTTGGACTTTGGTTTTGTTCATAAGGTTCCCCAAGTTTCTCTTTTCAATCACTTAGGCCCCTCTAACTTCAAAGTTTCCCTTTTTCTTCCTCCTACTTTAATTCTTTTCAGTTTAGTCCTTTTCTGTTAGGAAACTAACTGAAATTTCTAATCTTTTTCTTTCTCGTTAACTTTTTAACTGTAAAGGTTTTCCAAGTAACTATTACATCCTTTCAAGTTAGTTTTCTAACTTTCTAACACTTCTATTAAAGATTATGTTTTCTTTTCATTATAAACTTAACGAAAATACTAACTTTCCGTCCCAATTCTTAACATTCTCAATTAAGAATCAACACCCAGATTATATAGCTTTTAGGATTTTCATCAATCGCATGAAACACTATTCCCAACTCAGTTCACTATTCACAGCGTAAATTACTATTCATCGCAGATTACTATTCACAGCTTTTTAAACTCAGTTTACTATTCACAGCGTAAATTACTATTCATCGCAGATTACTATTCACAGCTTTTTAAACTCAGTTTACTATTCACAGCGTATTTTACTATTCATCGCAGATTACTATTCACAGCTTTCTTAAAATATGAATTCCTCCCTTTCATGATCATAGAATCAACTTAAATAAAGCTAAGCATTTAACCATTAAAATTCCCACCATTAATTGACTAGCATGCAAAACCCTAATCTTTGTATTCTTAATCCATGCCTAACTTATGATTTACTAATCCAAATTCAACGAAATAAATTTTGGAGAGTAGGATTTAGCATTACCTTGAGAATGATCGGATTGTGTCTCCAAAACAATGGCCGGAATTTTCTTCTCCTCCCTCTCTAGGTTCGGCCGGCGGCTATGGGGTAGGCTAGGGTTGTTCTTTTTTTTTTTTTTTTGAGTTTATGATAATAAAGAATTCCCAAGTTGACTAACTCAATAATTTATACCTTGGATTGATTCCTAATTGGGTTGGGTTTACTAATATAATTTCGGGCCAATCCAAATTCCTTGGGCCCACTTCTTTCAATTACCTTATAACTCTAATTATCATTTAATTAGTTTAACAAAACCGAAAATAAAATAAATAAATAATTTAAAATTTCCGGTTTTTACATTCTTACCCCCTTAAAAGAAGTTTGTCCTCAAACTTTGACAATTCTTAATCCGAGAAGATGTCCGGGTACAATTCGCGCATTTCACTTTCTTGTTCCCATGTCGCTTCTTTTTCTGAGTGATTGCTCCATTGCACTTTTACATAGGGAACCGTGCGCTTTCTTACGACCTCGTCTTTTCTGTCGACGATCTTGATTGGTCGTTCATCGTACGTCAAATCTGCCCGAACTCTTAACGGCTTGTATTCTATCACATGACTCGGATCATGAATATACTTCCTTAGCATGGAGACATGGAACACATTATGTACTCCAGCTAATACCGGCGGTAACGCCAATCGGTAAGCCACTTCCCCGATCTTATCAAGAATTTCGAATGGTCCCACATACCGTGGACTTAACTTTCCCTTAATCCCAAAACGCATAACTCCCTTCGTGGGTGATATCCTTAGGAATACTCGATCCCCTGGCTGAAATTCCAGTTCTCGCCTTCTATTGTCTGCGTAAGATTTCTGCCTACTTGCGCAGTCTGTAGCCACTTTCGAATCTGTTGTACCTTATCTGCCGTGACTTGTACAAGTTCCGGTCCACTTAATCTCCTCTCGCCGACTTCGTCCCAAGATGCCGGTGATCTACACTTCCTCCCATACAATGCTTCATATGGTGCCATCCCAATACTGGCATGAAAGCTATTGTTGTATGCGAATTCCACTAACGGTAAATGTTCGTCCCATGCATTTGGCCAATCTAACGAAGTAGCCCTCAGCATGTCTTCCACTGTCTGGATAATCCTTTCCGATTAGGGCTTCTCTCACCTCGTTTACCTCTTATGCCTCTTTAATCCTGCCCAACAGTGCAGGCTGTAACGTCAATCTAGCCAAATATCCATTTACCTTCACCACTAAGTTCACCTCCTTGACATCATTCCACATACTTACCCCCTTAGAGATCAACGTCGCCAACATTCCGTGATTCTTTCTACTTAAGGCATCTGCCACCTTGTTAGCTTTCCCAGGATGGTACAATATTTCACAGTCGTAATCCTTGAGAAGCTCCAACCATCTCCGTTGTCTCATGTTCAACTCCTTCTGAGTGAAAATGTACTTAAGGCTCTTGTGATCTGTAAAAATCTGGCATTTCACGCCATACAAATAATGTCCAAATTTTCAAGGCAAACACTACTGCTGCTAACTCCAGATCATGGGTCGGGTAATTCCTTTCATGTACCTTCAACTGCCTAGATGCATAAGCTATTACCTTCTCATTTTGCATCAGTACACAGCCTAATCCTTTCAACGACGTATCACTGTAGATAACAAAACCTTCCGTCCCTGTCGGTAGTGTTAATACTGGTGCAGATACCAGTCTATTCTTCAATTCTTGAAAACTTCGTTCACATTCTTCTGACCAAACAAACTTAGCTGCCTTCTGCGTCAGCTTCGTCAATGGTCCAGATAACTTCGAAAATCCCTCTACGAACCTTCTATAGTAACCAGCTAAACCCAAGAAACTTCTTATTTCGGTTACCGTAGTAGGCCTTTCCCAATCCATTATTGCTTCTACCTTCGTCGGGTCCACCGAAATTCCTTCCTTCGACACTACGTGCCCCAAAAATGCTACTTTCTCCAACCAGAACTCACATTTCTTGAATTTAGCATATAACTTCTGCTCTCTTAAAATCTGCAGTACTAACCTTAATGCTCTTCATGTTCTTCCTTGGTCCTCGAATACACCAAGATATCATCAATGAATACAATCACACACTTATCCAGAACTTCTGAAATATCCTATTCTTAAGTTCCATAAACGCTGCCGGTGCGTTAGTCACCCACACGGCGTCACTACAACCTCATAATGACTATACCTTGTTTTAAAGGCTATCTTAGCTATATCATCCTTCTTCATTCTTAGTTGATGATAACCAGACCTCAAGTCTATCTTCAAGGAATAACACGCTCCACGACGTTGGTCAAACAAATCATCTATTCTGGGCAACGGTTATTGGTTCCTTACCGTCACACGGTTCAATTCACGATAGTCGATACATAACCTCATCGACGCATCCTTCTTCTTCACAAATAATACCGGTGCACCCTATGGTGATACACTCGTTCTAATCAAGCTCTTATCCAACAACTCTTACAGTTGCTCCTTTTATTCTTCAATTCTGACGGAGCCATTCTATACGGCGCCTTCGATATTGGTGAAGTCTCAGGTACCAAATCGATAGAAAAAATTTACTTCTCCTTATGGAGGTATTCCCGGTAAATCCTCAGGAAACACGTCCTTGAAATATCTAATCACAGAAAGTGATTCTACGGTTACTTCCTTCTTGCTCGTATCACCAATGTACGCCAAGAATCCTTCTCATCCTTTCTTTAAAAGATTACGAGCCTTCATTACCGATATAAGGTTCGATCGGGTTCTAGGTTTCGTTTCTTGAGAACATCACTCTTCTCTAGGTAGTAATCTAAAGTGGACTTCTTTCTTTAAAACAATCCACATGGGCATGGTATTCAGTCAACTATAGTCCATTCCCAAGATTACATCAAATTCTTCGATGTCCTAAACTAATGAGATCAACCTCAAGTTCTTCCTCGTCCATTTTCAAAGGACATTTCCTAGATATAGACGTAATAGGGATCGATTCTCTAGTTTGAATACCCATAACTAAAGAATTCTCTAACGCCTCATGAATTAAATACATATTCTTAGCCAAGCAATCATTTGGCACTTCTTATCAGAACCTTGCCCTTTGACGTCGTTCTTATTACCATCATTTCTATTGCCGTAGCCTTTATTCTGGTACTTACTTGTACTACCTTCCTTTTTTTGCGATCGTCAGTAGCCTTCCTTTAGATTCAGTCGACACTTTCTTAGTTGACTCTTCTTCTCTTTTCGCTTACTGCGATACTTATCAGATTCTTTCTCCACTATCCTTGTCCTAGCAACACTTAATCCTAGGTTGGTAGTATTAATGGAGTGATTCTATATCGGATTTGGTTGCTCAAACCATCTTCAAATCCTCGAGCCTTTTGCGCTTCATCATCGAAGAGTGTTAGGGTAAATTCTAGCAATTCGATGAATCTAGTACCATAGTCGTTCACCGTCCTACTTCCTTGAGTTAGCATCAAAAACTTAGCCTCTCTGGCGTTTCAAACACTTGCCGGATAATATGGTACTATCATTAGTTATCAATGAATACGAGACTTTTTCACGCACTCTCATACTATAGCTCGTCTCTACAGACTAACATTCAATTTATAGGTCATTCACTAAACACTGGTCGTTTCAACAGACCATCACTATCTTCATTAGTCAACTTTACTAGACGTATGGGTCGCTTCATTAGACCATTTCTATTTTCATAGGTCATTTCAATAGACCATAATCACTTTCATTGGTCGTTTCAATAAACCATTCTTACTTGTTCCAGGTTAACTCGCACATTTAACACTATTACTCACGTCAACCCAAGCATTGTACTATGCCTAATACTTTCACATAAATATGCCGTCCCCAAAAGACGTAACTTTTACAAAAGATCGGTCTACTAGATTTCTGGTCGTTCCAATAGACCAGTTCTACTTAGGGAAGTCATTTCACTAGAATTTACTTATTAATCATAGGTCGATTCACTAGACCTACTCTCATTCACACTTGGCCGTTTCACTAAGCCTATTACTCTTAACCGTTTCAATAGGTTATTTTATTCTTTCTACTTGACCGTTTCAATAGGTTACTTTGGCCGTTTCCGTTATTTCCACTTCTGGTATTCATCTGCAGATTTACTTTTATTTTAGAACAGGTTCGTGTTCTAGCAACATTCATCACGATACAATACGTGCAGTATTCATGGTCTATTTAACATTACTATTCTTTTACTAACGGTACTTGTTAGTTTTGAATCGTGTTCGTAGGTCTTTCGTACTAGACCGTTATTCAGATTTGGTTAGTTTACTTTACCTTTCTTCTCCGGTTCAGGAGTTTTCATACTTCATAATTTACAACCGTTTTACTTGGTTGCTTATTATTTCTTTACTTCACTAGTTTTTTATTACTTAACTAGCTTTAACTTGTTCCAATGGTCGTCTTACTTCGTACCATGGTTACGGAGATTATTTCAAATCACTCCGATGCTTTCCCTTGTCTTTTCTCGACAAGTTAACTTTTGTCTACATAACAATAGTAATTTCAAAATTTTGGGTATTTAAATTAAATAATTAACTTTATTCAACTGAGGTGTGAGATTTAAACATCTCAAATACCCCCAAAATTCAATCTTTAACATAAGAAAATCCTAACTGTATTACTCCACTAATAATAAGTAAAAGAATCTATTCTTATAACCTATCTGTCATTAATTGCATCACTTCCCACAGTGTGCGTGTTCTGCTGCAAGTTGGTCATATTTCTCTTGCAACTCTAACTTCTCAGCCCAAATCTGATAGCCTGAAGTCCTAAGCCCTTCCTCATAAGCTTCTTGTTCATCTATCTTCTTTTTCAGTTCATTGTTTTGTTCTATCTCCTCCACCAGTTGTACACTGATTCGATTCCATTCACGGTTAGCTCTAACCACATGGCTTTCTAGGCTTTTGACCTTCTTTAGCTGTACTGCTAACTTTCCTTCCACATACATTATGTCCTCATCGCGTTCTTTGATGACATTCTGTAGACTGCCGACTCCTCGAGTCTCATTCCTAAGCTCTCTTTTAACTGAACGAAGTTCTTTAGTTAGCTGCTTAATAATCTCCTCTTTGGCTTCTATTTCTTCCCTTAGGGTAGCACTGTACCTTACCGACTTCATGGGTCTCCTCGGCATGATCCTACACACACCAATAGTAAACTTAATTCGTACATAGCCCCAAGATTCCATATAACATATTAGTAGAATATAAATAGACATGCAATGAAGAGGTTTCTATTTCCCCAAGTATATTCATACTTTATGTACACTCTTAGTATCATTCCTAGAGTTAGACTTTATCACTTGAACTTCCTCAAGTAAGATCTTATTTAAGTCAAGTACTAAGTTCTCCCATTAGTCCTAACTTCTAGTTTTCTCCCATAAGACCTAAAGCCATTGCTCTGATACCAACTGTAACACCCCGAATTTTCTTAATGTATCTTGAGCATTTAATGGCATTTAATATCCATAAATAACAATAATAAATACTTCAATTTAGGGTTCACAACAGCCCCTTTATTAACCATAATTTCAAAACAATAGCGGAAGCGTAACTTAAACATGTCTTGGTAGGCAACAACCTTAACCTTCAATGTACTTCAACTTACATCAAATAAATAAGCGTACTTAAAACTACTAAATCAAGAATCTTCAATCCACCGTCTTCCCACGGCTACTTTCCTTGTCTTGTCCTTCTACTTAAATCTGAAAACAAAATTTATAGAGAAGGAATGAGCGAACGAATGCTCAGTAAGTTCATACGTGGCCTCTCCGGTTACTAAGGAGAGACGACCAGAACGAATACTTAGAATAACTTTTCAAAGATAGGTTCAGTTACTTTTGGATTCAAGGCTGCAGAACAATACAGTCTTATTACTTTTAAGATTTCACTTTCAAAGGATTATGGCACTACAATCCAAAGGGATTCATTCAAGTTTCCGTCAATTCCTTGGTAACATACATTATAACCTCAATGCCAAAGGTACAATTTGTACACCTAGCTTCTTCAGCCAATAGTGTGGGTCGAAACATATATGGTATCCACACACATATGCTCGGGGTCTAGAATCATCCTTGTAATCAGACAATTCCTGAGAGAAGGCATGTGATCACTCATGCAATCCCTAGTTTAAGGACAAGTCTTTTCTAACTGGACTGTCCGTCAATGTCTTTTCTAACTGGACATTGGCACTCTAACAAGTAAGCTTTTAACTTACAAGTTAAAATGAGAACATACCAAGGTACAAGTATGTGATGACAAGTTTCAAACTTCGATACTTAGTAGATCGATGGGGACATCACTAAGTATAGATTATTTCAAGGAACGTTCAATAACGCAGAGTTCATTCAAATACTATCATGCCATACTGATAGTTGTCTTTAGAAAGAAATACCGAATTCCAATAAACAGGAGTTCAAATACTGTAAGGAACGTAATCCCTTACCGAATTGCTTTTCCTCGCAATCTCCTCCCTGTGCAAATCTACAAGGCACGGAGTAATTTACTTTAGTATCTCTACATTGTTAACTATTTCTTCTTAGTTAACTGAGAGATGCAGTTTAACTTCTTTACTTCGTTTTTTCTTTCTTTACGTTTAAGTTTTGACTTTGATTTACTAGTCAGTCCTTTAACTTTGATATAATTGCAATTAAGTCCTTTACTTTGGGTTAATTACAATTTGGTCCCTCAACTTTGGGTTAATTGCAAATTGTCTTCAACTTTGGATTAATTGTAATTTAGTCCTTCAATTTTAGTTCAATTACAATTAGTCCTTCCACTTTGGATTAATTGTAGATTAGTCCTTCAACTTTAACTCAATTGCAATTTAGTACTTTTACTTTGATTAATTGCAGATTAGTCCTTCAACTTTCCTTTAATTACAGAAAGGCCTTGGACTTTGGTTTTGTTCATAAGGTCCCCAAGTTTCTCTTTTTTATCACTTAGGCCCCTCTAACTTCAAAGTTTCCCTTTTTCTTCCTCCTACTTTAATTCTTTTCAGTTTAGTCCTTTTCTGTTAGGAAACTAACTGAAATTTCTAATCTTTTTCTTTCTCGTTAACTTTTTAACTGTAAAGGTTTTCCAAGTAACTATTACATCCTTTCAAGTTAGTTTTCTAACTTTCTAACACTTCTATTAAAGATTATGTTTTCTTTTCATTATAAACTTAACGAAAATACTAACTTTCCGTCCCAATTCTTAACATTCTCAATTAAGAATCAACACCCAGATTATATAGCTTTTAGGATTTTCATCAATCGCATGAAACACTATTCCCAACTCAGTTCACTATTCACAGCGTAAATTACTATTCATCGCAGATTACTATTCACAGCTTTTAAAACTCAGTTTACTATTCACAGCGTAAATTACTATTCATCGCAGATTACTATTCACAGCTTTTTAACTCAGTTTACTATTCACAGCGTATTTTACTATTCATCGCAGATTACTATTCACAGCTTTCTAAAATATGAATTCCTCCCTTTCATGATCATAGAATCAAACTTAAAATAAAGCTAAGCATTTAACCATTAAAATTCCCACCATTAATTGACTAGCATGCAAAACCTAATCTTTGTATTCTTAATCCATGCCTAACTTATGATTTACTAATCCAAATTCAACGAAATAAATT
>JAOWBW010001783.1:0-81858 GCA_026119855.1 Campanula takesimana
CCAAAATACAACAATCATTTCAATACACCATAAAGGGTCATGCATCATGAAGTTGATCATTAGAATTCTTCACGCTCTTGTCTTGCAGACAGAAGGCATCTCTTTCTTCTTCCAGCATTCTTCTCATATCTGGTTCAACCCCTCTGTAATAGAATTCATTGTTCCATCCCAAGTCATCCTGTCATCATACTTGAAGGAGTCATCTTCCCTTGCTCTGAGCTGATCCTTCCTCAGTGGCATTTGGTCATTTCTGATTCTCATTGACCCCACAAGTGCTTTTGCTTTCTTCTTGCTGTCTTCTCTTGCTTGGGCATAGAGATGGGCCAGGTTGGGTGAGTTGGTGCTTGAGGTTCAGGGGAAGTATGAGAGGATTGCTGAGGAGGGCTTTTGGTGGTAGGAGATGGAATATTGATTGGTGAGTCTGCATTTGGGCTTGTAGCATTATCATCATCATTATTTCCAGAGTTGTCAGAGTCCTGAAGGACATCAATAATATCATTGACTCTGTTGTGGCTGACAGCTAAGGATTCCCTGAACTGTTTGATCTCTGGGAATGATTTCTTTCTCATGGAGATGGAATTGACATTGGGAGAGTTAAAAGTAAGGGATCAACAGAGATTGGATTTGAAAGAAGTGGCTCAATTCCTGGGTGAAGGACTGGATGAAAGATATTGACTCCTCCTTTGCTTATGAAAAGCATAGTGCAAACTTTCTCTCAAACAGAGAATAATAGAATTTCTTGGCAAGATCAATGCACAAGGAGTAGACTAGTCCCAGATGCATATAGAGGCAGGAATATAGTGATGGAGAGAAGAGTTGGCTAAAGAGTCTTTCCTAATCAACAAGTGTATTTGGAGTGATGAATTTTAGGGAGAGATGGGATTTGATGGACAAAATTGGAGGTGGAGGCTGTTCTGGACTTTTTCCATTCTTCATAGGCAAAGAAAACCAGTCCTGCAAGGTTTCTTGCCACTAAAATCAGTCCATTTCTGGACAATTCCAGAATTTATGATAAGTGAAGGGATTAGCAATTTCTGGGATGTGAAAAACATCTTCTAACTTATCATTTGCCTTTTTGATGGATGAGTAGAAAAATCAATGCCACATTTTAGCATCCAGGGTTCTCTTTTGGGAGAAAGAATTGATTGAGAATTGGAGGGCTTGAATGAGATGGAGAAATGTCATGACTGTCAAGGCTAAGAGGACTGTCAGATGGGTTCACTGTCAGAGATATCTTGGCCATGTCCAGCCAGGTTTGGGCTATGAGAGGGTTCTTGAAAGGGTTCATTTCCAGGGATTGAAGGGATGGGCTTGGAAGGAGCAGAGAGATTGGTTAAAGGTTTGGAGAGAGAGTGAGGTGATGGATCAGGATAGTTCATATGAAGTTCATCTATGAAATGGGCTTTGAGGTAGTTCAAGGCTCCACTGACATAAGATTTGGCTATTCTCTTTCAAGCTCAAGAATAAGAGCTTTTTCATTTTCTGGGGTTCCATCATAAGTAAGCCCTTTACATGCTTTCAAGAACAATTCTCCCTTGAAACTCTTTGGGATCAATCTCATGTCCTTCTTTGTTTAATCTTTGAATCACTTCATGTATTTAACTAACATTCCCCTATCACTTTGAACATTTGGAGCAGGCTCATTCTCAGCCTCTTTATCAGGTATGGAAGGGATGGAATGAGTATCAGTTTCCATAGCTGTCTGACTGGGATGACTGGATGATTCTCCTGGACCACTTCTCTCTTTCATTAGCCTAATCCTAAGTTCTTCTATGGATATCCTTATCTCACATTCATTCAACACTTGATTAAGATGAATGAGAACAGCTTTTTCAGTATTAGGATGTCCATCCAATCTAATAGCTTCAATAGCACTTAGAATTTTGGCTGACACTGAGGTTGGGCAGATGGAATATTCTCATCACTATTCCCCCTTAAGGTTGCTCTCCTAATGGTTCATTGAGATTTAGGATTGATTCTACAGCAGAATGATGGTCAGAGCTAGATTGTCTTGGAGGTTGATAATGATTTTTTCAATAGAAGGACTGACAGTTGTTGATTTTGGAGAAGGGGGAGGGGTATTTTGTTTGGTTTTCTTGGGTTTTGGTATCTGTCTTTTCTGGTTTTCTTTTTTGAGGCAAGACAGTAAAGGAAGGGGAGAGGAAGATGTTACCTGTGATCTTGTGACAGCTTTCCTGGTGGGGATGGCTGTCAGAGGTTGCTTGCCT
Source organism: Campanula takesimana (assembly GCA_026119855.1). Taxonomy (NCBI): domain Eukaryota; kingdom Viridiplantae; phylum Streptophyta; class Magnoliopsida; order Asterales; family Campanulaceae; genus Campanula; species Campanula takesimana. Next base: position 2,229 of record JAOWBW010001783.1, read on the forward strand.
TTCTGCTTTATTTTGGACAAGTCAATAGCTGCCTGGATTTCTTGGGGATCTATATCAGCATCACCAACATCAGCTTGACCTGTGTTTCATCCTTATGACTGTCAGCAACATCCATTTCTTCATCATCTTTTCCATGGCTGTCAGATACAGTCTTCTCACTGTCAGCTACATGATCAGCCTTTTCTTTTCCTTTCTCACCAGTTTTGGCAGGAGACACAACATTCTTCTTAAAAACTCCAGTTTTCTTGATTTGTGTTTTTGCAATCTTCTTTCTTCTCTTGTAAACTTCTTCTTTTCCACTTGTACCCAATGCTACCAAGTCCTTCCAGTGTGCTATCTTTCTTTGTATTCCTCTCTTTCCTTTTCTAAGGCATCATTGAAATCTCTAGTGCTTCCATCATTAGCACCTTCACTACACCTCCTTTCTTTTGCTTCAAGACAACTGTTCTGTCATTGAAGCATCTTGTCTCAGACAGCTTCACTGTTTTCAGCCATTTCTTGTTAACAGAAGGTTTAAGTCTTGGGATCAAACCTCAAGGATTCCACTCATAAATCTGAAGTTGTTCATCTTTCCAGTTTGCTTTTGAACTTGAGAGAGGATATTGAGGAGACAAGTTGGAAGTTGTGAGGAGAACAGTGCACCAGTTTGTATCTGTTGTCATCAGCTCAGCATCTGCTTCCATTCATTTGCTCCCATTTGGTCAAATGAAGATTGCTTCCCATCAATGGCTTTGTTGACCACATCCATGAGGGTTTGATTTGAAGATGTCAGACTTGTCTTTGGTAAAGCTTTGTCCTGTACATCCTTAAACCATGGACTTCAACACAAAGAACTTTTCATAAACTGGCTTCAATCTTTCTGAATTTCTATTCCAAATGTTCTTCTCTGCTTCTTGTTTGTTGGGGATTCCATAGACTTCGTGAACCAAATCCTGAGTGATGATTATCTCTGTGTTGTCAATGGTGGCTGTGATTGAGTTGTCCTCCTTGTTTCTTTTTCCCAAAAGGTAAATCTCTCTGCATAGCTCTTCATAAATTGGGGGTCTGCTCCCATGAAATCAAGCAGTTCATTCCTCAAGTACTCTTTTATGAGGGCCCCAACATCAGAATCATAGAATTAGGTTTTATGAAATAGCTTGTGAGCATCTGGGTAAATAGCTTTTGATTCTGCCATTGATGATTGAAAGGATTAGGTTTTGAAGGAATCTGTTGGTTGAAAGGATGAAGAACGGAAATGGATTATGAAAGAGCGGTAATGCGACAGGGGTTTGGTTTTGAAAAAGAGAGAGTGGAGGGAATGAGGGAGAGTGGGTTTAAATGAATTAATGCGCATTGGGGGTTCAAAAGTTTAGTACTGTTCATTGAACAGTTACTTTTGCCTTCCCCACGTTACAACCATTAACTTCCACGAAACATGGGAAACATTCTTTTTTTCAAGGCTTTTGCAGGGGAATAGACATCTGAGTTAATGAACTTTGTGAGCTATTAACACAAATTCTTATCCACAAGTTAGAAATCCATCAGATCACCATAGCTGTCAGATATAATTTAAGAGATTTTGACACTTAGACTACAGATAGCTATGATGGCTGTCTAGGATAACTATGGATAATTTTGCCTATAAAACAATGAAAAACTTTGATGAAATTCATTCAGTTCAAATCACAAACATACATGGGTAAATTTGCATCAAAGTTTAATCCCATAAAAATGGCTCAGACAGCTAAGCAACTGGTTTTTGAGAGATCTCATGGTGATGACAAGGGTAAGAATAAAGAGTGAGAGTAGATCAGGATGATGGTTCAAGAGGGATAGCTGTTAGAGAGGGAATTGATAGTGGAGATGGAGAGGGATAGGCTTTTGAAAAAACATTAGGTTGAACAGGGTGAGTCTAGAAGACAAAAGATATGGTAGAGAGGGTTTATACACTGGGAGAATTGATTAGGCAGGACAGGGTTCAGACAGCTATTGACAGGGGCTTAGCTATCAAGCAAAAAGTTGAGTCTGAGAAGAAGTACACAGCAGTGACCAGGGATTCACTTCTCCTGGAGTTAGTTTGTTGGAGGGTAGAGGTGATAACTTTGCTGGGATGCATGTATCTCCTTCTTCAACCATATCTCATCTTGTCAACCAGTTCATAGGTTGTTTTAGCCCTGTCAGAGTTCCAGCTGAGGAAAGAGATGAGTCCAGACCTAGCCAACCATTTGCTATTACTGGAAATGGTTCTTCTGGAGATTTCAGCTTTGTGACACCACTGGAAGGTTTGCTTCAGCCTTATGATGCAGTGGAAGAGTGGTGGCCAAGAAGAGCTAGTCCTTCTCTTCAGTACTCTGTCACATCAATTGATCCCTTTCTAGAGAGGCATCCAGTGTGGTTGCAAAGGTATCATCAGACCTTGCAATCAACTCAGGAGGCAAGATGTGGTGGAATGAGTGCAGGTGGAGGATCTGGAGAGACAGTAACATTTCCAGGAGATGTCTGACAGCTGAGAGTGAAGATTTGAGAGAGAGCTGGATTTGAAGGTTTGTGTGAGTTTTGGTTAGTTTTTGGTATGGAGTGAAGGCTTGTGTGGTATTTTTAAGGTTGTTTATGTTTGTTTTTGGTTTTTCTGGTGTTTGGAATAGATAGCTGTCAGTAGTCAGCCATCAGGTTTATTTTAGGAGAATAGCTGTTCAGGCTTTACTGGGACAACATTGCTTCTTTTTGTATGCTCTTTTATTAATTAATGAAAAACCTTTTATTTTGGCAAGTTTATCATTCCAAGCATAGCTCTTAAAAGCTCAAATCTTTTCTCATCTATGGATTTGGTGAGAATATCAGCAACATTATCTTCAGTGCGACTTTGAAAGATTATGTTTCCCTTTTCAACATGGTCTCTTATGAAGTGATGTCTTACTTCAATATGTTTGGTTTTGGAGTGCTGAACAGGATTTTCGTTCATGGCAATTGTGCTAGAATTGTCACAGAAAATTGGTACATTTGTCAAATTTATCCCAAAGTCTTGTAATTGGACTTTTGAGATATAGCATTTGAGAACAGCAGAGCCCTGCAGCAATGTATTCAGCCTCAGCTGTTGAAGTAGCAACTGAAGTTTGCTTTTTACTTGACCATGAAATAATTCTTGACCAATGAATTGACATCCCCACTAGTTGACTTTCTGTCAAGATTGCAACCAGCATAATCAGAATCAGTGAATCCTATAAAGAGAAAGGTGAGCTTGAGGGATACCATAGACCATAGTCAGGGGTTCCTTGAGATACCTCAGGATCTTTTTGACAGCTGAGAGATGGGATTCTTTTGGATCAGCCTAAATCTTGCACAGAGGCATACACTAAACATAATGTCTGGTCTGGATGCAGTGACATATAGAAGAGATCCAATGTAGCTCTATAGAGTGTTTGGTTTACACTTTTCCATCAGGATCAGCATGGAGCTTTGTTGTTGTTGATAGAGGTGATCTTGCAGGAGATGCAGTTTGCATATCAAATTTTTTGATCATATCTCTAGTGTATTTGGCTTGGTTGATAAAAATTCCTTCCTCCATTTGCTTAACTTGAAGTCCTAGGAAGAAAGTTAATTCACCAATCATACTCATTTCAAATTTGTTCTTCATGATCTCTCAAATTCAGAACAGAGAGATTCATTGGATGATCCAAAGATGATATCATCTACATAACTTGAATAAGTAGAAGATCTTCTCCATATTTCTTGATGAACAAAGTATTGTCAATATGGCCTTTTGTGAATCCTTTACCAAGTAGGTATTTTGACAGTGTGTCATACCAGGCTCTAGGGGCCTGTTTAAGTCCATACAAGGCTTTGTCAAGTTTATAAACATGATATGGAAACTTTGGATGATCAAAGCCAGGGGGTTGAGACACAAATATTTTTCATTTAGAACTCCATTGAGAAAGGCACTTTTGACATCCATTTGAAACACCTTCATCTTTTGTATGAAGCAAATGCAAGAAACAACCTTATTGCTTCCAGTCTTGCAACAGGTGCAAATGTTTCATCATAGTCGATTCCTTCCTCTTGCCTGTATCCTTGAGCAACAAGTCTTGCTTTGTTTCTCACAACAGTGCCATCTTCATTCATTTTGTTCCTGAAAACCCATCTTGTTCCAATGACAGTTTGATTCTTGGGTTTAGGAACTAGCTGCCATACTTTATTTCTCTCAAATTGCTCCAGTTCTTCTTCTATAGCTTCAATCCAATCAGCATCTTGTAAAGCTTCATTTATCTTTTGGCTCCAGTTGAGAGATGAAGGCACTCATTAGGACATCATAGAGAGGTATGTCAAAGGGGATAGGAGATCTGTTGATGGAAGGTTAATGAAGATATCATTGTTTGGAGCTATTTTATGGGTGATAACACTTGAGGAAGAGGTTTCTCATTGATATTTGAGAAGGTTCTTTGGTCAGATGGATGATGACTGTCAGGTATAGGATGGCTGTCAGTCACAGGATGACTGTCAGTCAAGGGTTGGCTTTGCAGTTGGGTATTTTCTTCTTCATCATCTTGATTGGTTGGGGATAAGATGGACAAAGGCTTGGTTGAGAGGGCTGGTTGATGATGTGAGTGATGGCTGTCAGACACAGGATGACTGTCAGGCATAGTGTAGCTGACAGATGAATCTCTTGGTACCATGTAAGGAAGGTTGATGAATCTAATTCATGATGAAGTACAGTTGAGTCAGTGATAGGAGAAACTTCAGGAAGATTGTCTGAGTTTCCTAATCCTTCATCAAAATCACACAATTCAGTCCCACTTTGATCATTGTTTTCATCAAAGTCAGCATGAATTGATTCTTCCACTACAAGTCTTCTTTGTTGTATACTCTATAGGCTTTGCTTGTATTAGAGTACCCAAGAAGATTCCCTCATCACTTTTGGAGACAAATTTGTCCAAATTATTCTTTCCATTATTGTGAATGAAGCATCTACTTCCAAAACTGTGAAAGTAGGAAATGGTAGGAACTTTGTCATTCCATAATTCATATGGAGTCTTCTTATGGAATTTGTTGATTAGAGTCTTGTTTTGAACATACACAGCAGTAGTGACAGCTTCACCCCAGAAGTATTTTGGAAGGTTGTGCTCTGACAGCATTGTTCTTGCTGCCTCACAAATAGTTTCTGTTTTTCCTTTCAGCAACTCCATTTTGTTGAGGTGTTCTTGGGGCTGAGAAATTGTGTTCAATTCCTTTGCTATCACAATATTCTTCTACTCCTGTGTTTTCAAATTCCTTTCCATGATCAGATCGGATTTTGGTTATGGAAGATCCTTTTTGATTTTGAATTTTATTGAACAGCTTTGTCAGACAGCTAAAGAGTGTCACTTTGGATTCAAGAAGAATGATCCAAGTGAATCTTGTGTAGTCATCAACCACAACTAGGGAGTATCTTTTTCCTCCTAAAGACCTAGTTCTTATGGGTCCAAATAGATCCATATGAAGAAGTTCAATAGGTCTTGAGGTGTCCAATCTGGTCTTAGGCTTGAAAGAAGATCTCTTTTGCTTCCCACATTGGCATGCATTGCAAAGTTTGTCCTTCTTGAAAGGAATCTTTGGAAGGCCTTTAACTAGGTTGGAGTTTGCAAGCTTGGATATGGTTTTGAGGTTTAGATGAGCCAATCTTTTGTGCCATAACCATGACATATCAGATTGACTAAAAGACAGAAGGCAGTGAGCATATGAGGATTCAACAATCTCTAAGTTTAGGCAGTAGAGATTTCCTTTTCTTGAACCAGTCAGAATGACTTTATTGCTTTTGTCTTTTACAGTGCATAGATCCTTGGTGCAAACAACATGATATCCTTATCACAGATTTGACTAATACTAATCAAATTGTGTTTGAGACCTTCTACATAAGACACATTTGTGAAAATGATGTCTTTAGTAACAAGGTTTCCTGATCCTTTGACCTTAGCTTAGGAATTGTCACCAAGGTTACATTTGGACCATTTTTTAGGGATATATTGTTGCAACCAGTCTTTATTGAAGGTCATATGCCTACTATAACCACTATCTAAATACCAGAGTCCTTTCCTAGGTACCTGCAAAACAAAAGTAAAATTTATGGTACCCTTTTTATTCTTTTTGAGTCCAAAGGATTAGTTTTTCTTTGGTACCCTAGCTCTATTCATTGGTCTTTTAAAGAACTGGTTTAGGGTATTGTAGTATGACATGATTTGTTCATGTAGGGGGTAAGAACATTGGTTTGGGATGGATTAAAGTAATGGTTGGGGTTATTGTATTGGGGCTGAAACTGGAAGTCATTTGGATAGGATGATCTAGGAGATTCATTTTGATAAGCATGGCCCTTTCCATTTGAGCATTGCCATTGAGGTCTTTGTTGTTTGGAGTATCTATGCTTATTGTAGAATCTTTGTGCCTTGTGGTTCTTTGTTGGTTGGAAGACCTTGGCTGTCTGTCAGGTCTTGGCTGTCTGTCAGACCTTGGCTGTCTGACAGATCTTGACTGACTAGCCCCTTTTTGCATCATAATTTCTTTTGTATATTGGCTCCTTTTTGAACCCAAATATACTTACTTCCTTGAATTTTACTTGGTCCTTCCTTTGGATGGTTTGGACCAGTTGAGACTTCTTTTGATTTTCCTTTGGCTTGAACAGGATAGGTTTGAGCTTGATAGCTGCCAGAGCTTAGGCTTTCTAGAACCATTTTTTCAATGGCCCTTTCACTAGTGGGAGGTGTGTACATCTTTAGTGTAGGGTTGTTGGCACCAATCCCTGTTTTATCACTAGGATGTCTTTGCTGGTAGGTGAACAGGGATAATGCCTTGCTTGATTTGTTCCATGAATCTATTTTCCTTTAAGAGCATCATTTTCTTTTTCAAGATTTATGAGTTTTAGATAGTTTTCTTGAGTACTGGATGTCTCAGCTGTCAGATCCATATTTAGTTTTTTCAAGCATTTGGCATTGTTCTTTAAGCCCTTGGCAAGCTTTCTCAAGCTCAGAGTTGATTTTAGTGAGGTTATTTATGATTGAGGATTGGGAGAGGTTCTCATTGACCAATGAGGCAAAGCTAGTTTTTTGTCTTTTGGTTTGAATTAACAGAGTACAAACTAATTGTTTAAAACCATCAATGTTTAAAGAGTTAAAATCATGTACCTCTTTAGTTCTTCAGCAGCAGCAAGAGCTTCCATTTCTTCCTCATTGTCTGACTCTTCCTCATCTTCAGCCATAAAGCATAGCATGGCTTCCTCTCCTTCATTGTCAGAGTCATCACTGACTCAAATTCTTCATCACTGAATTTTGATGAGTCAGCAATCATCACTTGTTCTTTGTTTTTGTCATTTTGTTCTTGGAGCAGTTGAAGCAGTTGCACCTGGAGCTATGAATGATTTCTTTTGAGTAGGTCATTCTCTTGGCTGTCTGGTTGTCCCTAGGTTTCCTTGGTTCAGGGCATTCTGAAGAGTAATGGCCTTGCTTTCCACAGTTGAAGCAATCAACTATCTTTTTGTGATTATCTTGTTGAGGATTAGATGTGGAAGGATTGTATTTTCTGTCAAAGGATTTCTTTTGAAACTTCATGGCATTTCTGACAGCCATGGATATGAGACTTGGAAGGTCTTCTTGAAGGACAGGTTTACTCACATGTTTGGATGAGATGTTTATCTTTTGGAGAGCATTAATGACAATGGTCTCAATGTCTTGGTGAGTGATAGGCTTGTGAGCAGTTTCTTGAGCAATTAATGCTAAGGTTTGTGAAATGGTTGGAACTGGTTGAATTTTAATCATTCCTTCCAGTTCATAGGCCTCAAGCTTTCCAAAATATTGCTCAACAGTCATTGTGCTCCATTCAGATCCTTCCTGATAGGTAATGCTACCTTTCATATTCTTGAGGGAGATGGAATATATCTTGAGGCATAGATCTTGCTGTTCAAAAGTTTTTCCATGATCAGCAATGGATCTGACAAGATTTTCAAATCTTGGTTGAGCAGCACTAACTTTTTCTCCAGGATAGAACTTGAAGTTGTCTAATTGTCTAAGCAAGTTATACAAGTTTTGAGTCCTGACACTGGTATGTTTAGTGAACTTGGTTTGAATGAGAGCCCATGCTGATCTGGCATTTGGTTCCTTAGCAATTTCTTGTGCTAGAGAGTCATTTACACTCTTTTGAAGAATGTTTTTAACTTTTAAATTTGCACTGACCAATTGCTTTTCAGCTTCAGACCATGTTTCTGGGGACTTCATCTTACTACCTCCTCCATTAGTATCTATTTGAGTTGGGTAGGTTATTTCATTATTTAGAACATACCAGTTCCATATACTGTTTGCATCAAGATATGTTTTGATTTTTGATGCATAGATCTCAAAAGATCCACAGTCATCAATGTGTGGGATGTCTTTCTCATTATTTCTTCTTGGTTGAGGCATGGTGGGTTTGAAGAGGATCTTTCACAAGTTGTTAGACTTTGAATGTGAAGACAAGCTCTGATGCCAATTGAAAGGCCCTTGTTTGAATTGCAAATGATCAGACAGCTATGGTTTGGCTTAGCTGTCAGATATTTGAAGAGTTGTGCAGCGGAATATATATATATATATATATATATATATTATATATATATATATATATATATATATATATGGTTTGAAATAATGATAGGACAATTAACACAATGAATAATGCAAGAGTGTGTGTGTGATTGCAGAAAAGGAAATAACACAACAAGATTTAAAGTGGTTCAGAGTTCACTCCTCCTACATCCACCCCCACTGTCAAACTTTGACAAGTGAGATCAATTTATTATACTCTTAATCAACAAGAATTACACAAATTGATAGGTAAGTTCCTTGAACTTCCTCTTCCTAATTAGTACAGTCAACTAGGGATACACTTAAAGTACAGTCTTAAGTGCTTTTACAACTTGAAGTACAGTCTCAAGATTTACAACATAAATACACTCAAAGTACAGTCTTGAGTGTTTACAAAATATTTATACACCTAAAGTACAGTCTTAGGTGTTTACACTCATACACTTAAATTACAGTCTTAAGTGCTTTTTCAACTTGAAGTACAGTCTCAAGATTTGCTAATTATGAGTTATCACACTGAGGTTGTTGTAGTAGAAACAGGGGCTGAAGGTTTGGATTTGGTATGATGTTTGACGGGTAGGGATTGATGTGTAAGGTTTGAATTATAGGAGGAGTGTAAGGGAAAGGGAAAGGGTGTTTTTGGATTGTCAAAAAGGGGGGGGGGGTATTTGTGCAGAGGATGAAGTCTTCTATTTATACACATTAATGTAGCCGTTGGAATATGACTGTTGCAGCACCATTAATGTGTCTTTGACTGGTCTTTGCCCCACTTGTCCACTTGCAGGTCTTCATTGAGCTGGATTGAGGGAATGGCTTCCAGAAGGTCTTCAATGGTGGTCTTGATAGCTGTGAAGATACGGGATCCATCTTGGTTGAGATTGTGATAGCAAAGGATGTGACAGAACAATGGCTGTCTGATGAAGAAGCCATAGCTGTCAGATCACAACAAGGCTTAGCTATCAGAGATGATCTTCAATATGGGTGGAGGATCTGTTTAAAGATCTTGATGGCTTAGAACAGATATATGATTCATGTTTTTGTAGTAGTACAATCAATGTAAGAATGAGAATCATAGCTGTCAGACTCACAGCTGTTAGATAAACTGAAGCTTTAGCTGTCAGTTTATACTATGGCTTAGATCATTAGTTAAGACATGTATTTGATTTGAATAATGTAAACATGTAATTAACTTATTGTTCTCAGCCATTTTGAGTTACATAACTGTTGAGTAACAAGATGAATATGAGTGTTGATTTGGTCAGTTATCATCTTAACTGTCAGTCATGACTGACAGTTTTCATCTTTTGATATAAACCATGTTCCTTATATATTCTTTTATCAAAACCATCTAACTATGACTTTGATCAAAGTTAGGTCCTAACATTAACAATGGTACAACTAATTACTAGTCCCATTCAACGGTACTGATGCGCGTTCCGATCAATCACAACCGGATGTCATGTAGGATCAATCACAACCGGATGTCATGTAGGACCTACGTCGGGCTTAAATAATCTCTGTCGTTAAATTTCAAACAGATATATTCATATATAACACAATCCACTCTCTTGACTGTGTCGAAGATAAAATGGTTAAAGCGCAGTCGTTCCATGTCTAATCACAACCATTGGTATATGTGGGTCACATATATTAAAAGTTTTTGTACAAATATAAGTGACTTAATTAAATCATTCTTAGCCATGATGTAGATGATATTTCCCTGGCATCCAGAAAGAATTGTAGGAGCATTTTAACAAAAAAAAAAAAAAAAAAAAAGTAAAGTTACTTATGACTAAGATTATACATAAGGCTGGACATTGCTGTGATATTTATTCTACATGGGCTCCATTTATTGAATGGTTGGTATCTTGTATACTATATGCCTAACAATTCTTTTTAGTGCCACAAAATATATACAAACTTTTTGGAAATAAAACCTTAATTAATAATTTTAATTGTTTAGAAAAAGATATTTTCTATAACAGCCAGGTTGCAGACACAGCGAGACACATCATTATAAATTATGATGTGGTAAACTGCATTAGGTCATAGTCTAACTGCATTAAGTTCTAGGTCTGTAATACTAGAAATAAAAAAATCGATACAAAGGTTTTTAATTATAAAAGAATCACAATATGATAAAAATAAAAATATGATGAATAAAAGCGGATTTATCAAAGAACTTTAGTTCTGATGATCTGATATTAGCTTCCATAGTGGAGGTATCGAGTTCGAATCTTGCTAAAGACACGTGCTAGCTTATTTGTAGATCATTTAATGCAGCCTAAAGACAAATTATTTATCATTAATAGAATAAAAAAATAAAAAATAAAAGCGGAGTTTGGCTAACTAAGACTAAATATACATGATTATGATTATGATTATGATTATGATTGGGATAGTAATTGTGATTGTGATTGTGATTGTGATACTTTGAAATGAACATTTACATAGTCCTTATCAAGACATGCACCTACATTTAGTTTAGGATGCTGTTGTGATACAATATCTATGATGGACTTTTTCTATTTATTCTATTGTTCAGATTTATTAAACAAGTGAATTTTGATTAAATATTAATATAAATTTAAGCATTTTAATGAAATTTTAAAACTTGTTATTGTTAAAACACTAAATAAATTATCAATAACAAATTTTAAAATTTAATAAAAATTAGCTTAACGCTAATATAATGTTTGATCAAATTTACTTGTGTTTACATTTAACTATCACACGCCTACTACGGTAACTCTCCTCCTTTTCATGTCTTGGGACATACAATTTGGCGGAATTTATAATATAATACTGGTTGACCTTATAAGTAAAAATAAAATAAGAATAATCTAAAAAAGTCGTGGGTCTATGCAAATCGTGAAAATTTCAAATTCGAAATAAAAACTTGAATGCATGGCTCGTTTACCAACCTATATACTGATATAAAAACAAGTTTCAGACACAGCATATACAGTATAGTACTAAAATTTTTGTAGCATTGTTCTGGCCGATGACCCTTAATGTCTTTGACTTTACTCAGATAATAATGTTCAAGTCAATTGGCCACCAATAATACACATGTAAACAAACGCAAATAATGCTACTTTATTGTAAAAAAAAAAAAAGTTACAATTCAATTTCATAAATAAAAATATGATCTTTCTATTACGGTTTGCTGTTTACCAAGATCCATATATATATATATATATATGTCCCTAGAAATAAATAACTATGTTACCGTGCGCAAGTAATTAAATTTGTTTAGGATGTTGCTTTTAGAGACATTATTCTACATCGGGAATTAATTAGCCATGCATTAACTATATAAAGATCATAAGCTACTCTTTCCATTGCCACTTGGTTTTGTGATGAAACTTCAGACTTTATCATGATATCATAGCTGACCCGTTACACATGCATGTCAATTAGTTTTAGGGTGGAACCTCAAACTTTATCAGTTGTTTTATTTATTTTGTTTGTACCTTCATAACAATGCAATAAAATTTCTTCTCATAGTAAATAATTATTTTGTTAACAACATAATAATGTAAATGCACAACTTTTTTTTTTTTAGATAAAGGAAATAAGCATTTAGCACAAATAAACAAGTTTTATTAGATACTCCAGTTATGTACGCAATCCATCCCATTTTATATGCTTCAAAAGAATTTGGGCACAAGTATTAAAAAGAGCAGTCTTTTAACAGTATAAAATATTAGTGTATGTCGTTGTGAGTATAGAAAGTGGGTAAAAGAGAGAAAGTGTGGTAAAGAATAGGTAGTGAACAGTTGTCGTGAGTATGATGTGTGTGGCTTATTAAATAAAAAAGTATTTGAAACTTTTCTTTTGGAAGTTTTGAAGTATAAAATGAAACACCCAAAAGAGAAATTTTTGAAGTATAAAATGAGACAGAATGAGTAAAACAATTTTTAAGGAGTGTCCCAGTGATAAAATTCAAGACTCACAATCGGTGAAATCTATGGTTCAATCTCTCTCTTTACCTACGGACTCTCTCTTTCTGACTGGAAAATCGTCTATATATATATACTCCCTCCGTCCCATCCGAATTAGGATTTTTGGGTTGGGCACGGGGATTAATGAAAAAGTGTTAGTGGAGTAGGTGTTGTGAGTATGAAAAGTAAAGTATGAGAGAGAAATATGGTAGAGAATAATGAGTGGAAAGTTGTTGTGAGTGTGAATATGGGTCCCATTAAATAAAACATTTCCATATTTTGGTTGTCCTAATTCGAATGGAACACTCGAAATAGAAATTTTTCCTAATTCGAGTGGGACGGATGGAGTATATATATATACACACACATATGATATTCAAAGCAAACAAATCTTACCAAGCTTTTCTATAGCTTATTCAAAGCAAACAAATCACATGTTTATAAATACAACAATTAGACCTTTTTAAAGAAGAAAATGGAAAAGTCACCATGAAATGTCTCTCCCCATATGAGTATTAATGACCCCCTTTTTTCATTCTTTGATGACCTTTACCATACATCTCGTGTATCTATCTACCTATGTCTCACACTGACTCAGAAGAAGCATTGATTTAAAGGAAGAAGAGTGACAAGACATTTGCTTCAATTAATAGCAGTTTTGTAACATAGTACATGGAAGAGTTTGAGAGAATTAAAATTCATTTTGATAGTATATTTTTCTTCATTGGTGAAAACTCCTAACCACTTTGTTCACCATATAATATTGTACTTTTGTTTGCCATGCTGGTGAATATGACAAACTACTACCCTCTAATTTAAGCTAAACTTGAGATATTAAAACTCCTAATTACATAATCACACAATCCGATGATTCATAATTAATAACATCATACAGTGTCCAACCTATGCTTGGAGAGGTATCTGTGCGTCTCAAAATATTGTTAAGAGAGGTACACGGTGAAAGATTGTGATGGTCTTAAAATTCGAATTTTTGGTGATCCATGGCTTCATAACGATACTAGTTCCAGTGGTGGCACTGCAATTTTCTGCTTGAGCGCCGTCCTTCTTCATCCCTCTTTTTGGGTTGAGCGCTAGCCTCTAATATTTGTAGAGAGTCTTCTCACATTTTTCATGTTTTTGGGCTTAATCTATTAATCTAATGGTGGTTTGCTTTCGAAAAAAGTAAAAAATAAATGTGTTTAATTAGTAAAAAAAAAATTGCATAAAGATTGTTTTCTTTTTAATATTGTCATATTGTGTGATAAAACAATGAATAAAAACTGGGAGTTGGTTTTGGAGGAAACTAGTTTCTCTATAAATTATAAAAAGTCCACTTTTTAAATTTTGAACTTTAAACCCTAAATTCTAAACCCTAAAACTTAAACCCTAAACTTTTAACCCCTATAAAAACAAGACTTTTTATAACTCATGAAGAAACTAGTTTCCCTCAAAATTTTCTCAAAAACTGGATACTTAATATGAGACAGAGGTGAATATAATTTGGTAATGGTTGGTGATTAGTGGTTTTGTTGGGGTGTCAACCCAAGTCCCACATCGGTAATTGAAAGAAGAATTGCCTAGTATATAAAAGTGTCCACCCACTCCATTCGTATGAGGCCTTTTGGGAGATGACCCAAAAACAAATCCGTGCGGGCTTGTAAGTACCCCGATCCGGACCACTATCCTCAAATAATCAAATTGTGGAATTAAGGGGTAATTTGGGACTTAATTGGGTCATTACAATGTCTAAAGGGTATTTTAGGCATTAATTAAAATATTTCAGAAGGGGAGGGACCTTCTGGTCATTTTCAGAAATCCAGGACCATGGGTTATTCCCCACAAAGCCCAAAAGGACTTTGTGGGGATTTTGGAAAATTTGCCCAAATGAGGACGGTCGCACATACGTTGTGCGTTTTCTCAAAACACACGGAGTCAGCCGACAACACCGCCACGTGGCCGCCCGGGATTCGCCAGCTGCCAGCGCCACGCCCCTTGTCCCCGCGTGAGGCGCACGCGCCCGACAAGGCAGCCACTCGCCTCGCTCTGATTGGTCCGTCGCCGTGTCTTGTCTCCCTCCCCTCACAGCCTCCACTTGCCGCAATTCCATTGGCCCTTCACCTCGCCTGTGTCACCACTACCCTTTCTAGAAGACTCACCTGTGACCATTGGATCTTCCCAAGATTACCCAGATCTGATCTGGACCGTTGAATCCCCCCAGCCCATTTAATATCCGAAAATGCCCCATTTTGTGCACAAAAATGATCCAATTTCAACCCATTTTGTGACCAAAAAGATCCAAAGAATATCCTATTTTTGCTTAGCCCCTAAGCAAGTAAGAAGCCCCAATTCCCCCTATGAATAGAGACCTCATCCTCTCTCATTTTATCGAGAATTCCCTAGCAAAGTTACTCCCTAAAATTGTTCTCTCTACAAATTTGAGTGGTTGTTTTTGGTGAAAGATGGTGATTAATCCATGTTAAGTGAAAATCTTGGAGTCCATGATCTCTAAGGGAAAAAAGAAGCAAACTTGGGTCAATCAATTAATGATTTACCCCAATCTTGCTTAAAGGTTGAATCTTTACTTTATTATCATCTTAATTCCAAGTCTTTACATTTATTGTCATCTTTAATTTCAAGTATTTATTTTATTGTCATCTTTATATTGTTCTTGTTGGGATATTGACATTGTTTATTTTCTTGCTCATAAAAATGTAGCATTTATTGTCATCTTTAATTTCAAGTATTTATTTTATGGTGTATTAAAATGATGAACCAAGTGGAGAGGAATATTTGTTAAATTTATGTAATTTATATTTATGCACTTTAAATTCAAGTCATTTACATTTACAAGTCTTTATTTATTCATGTAATCTTTATATAACTTGGATCCAAATACCCATATGATCCTAAAGGGTTCATCTTGCACTTCAATAGTGCATTAAAATGATGAACTAAATGGAGATGGGATTTGTTACATTTAAAAACTTAATCTTTAATGTTTATTTTCATTTAAAAGGTCTTTATTTCAAATCTTTTCTTGTTTATTTTACTTGGATGATAAAGCCACAATCTTTATTCATCCAAGTAATGATTTGCCCAAGAAAAGCTTTTATTTATTTTAATCTTATGATGATTACCTTACTTGGATGATAAAGTTGACCATCTTTATTCATCAAAGTCATGGTTCTATCCAAGTAAAGGTATTATGGTTATTATTCTCCAATGATTGCTCAAACAATGGCCTTGACCTTGATCTTGGTTATTCTTACATGGGTTTGATGCATAGGATGAACAAGATTGTCCCTCTTGACTTTGCTAGCCTTTTCCATGGCTAAGTAAAAGTCCGTCCCTAAAAATACCATATTTTACTTGGATGAACATTATATTTTGCCTCTCTAAAGTATCAAAGAACAAAGGGCATTAACATGCCTACATTTCATTTTCCAAAATCACTTTTTAAAACAAGTCGGTTTCTCCCATTTTTAAGAAAAACACATACACACACACTTGCACATTTTTTATCAACAAACTTAGGAAGACTCGGTTTTCCGAGGCACTTTGGGTGAACCTTGATTAAGTTCTTCCCAAAGTGTAACGTGACCTCCGAATCCTTTTTCTCTAACCTTTTTTCGTTAAGTTTGGGTTTAAAGTTAAACTAACGTGGCGACTCCGTTATCTTTTGGAATTACACCGTGTTTGATTCTCGAGGGGAACCTTTCCATTTTTCCCGCGGGTATCTTATAGGGCTGGGCCCAAAGCGGAAAATATCATACTAATGTGGAGTGGTGGTGGTGGTCGTAGTCTCAACAACTGGTATCAGAGCCCTGGTTGATGGATGGGCCCGGCGTGCAGTGGACCGCGTGTGTGAGATATGTGAGATTTCCTCTAGTGTGACCTAGCGAATGGAGCACTATGTGCGCCTTGTGTCGAAAGTCTTCTCGATATTGGTGATCGGGCGGCGTGTCCCGTAGGTGGTGAATAGCGGCGGTACAAGCATGGGCGGACTCAGATCCAAAATCAAGGGGGTTCACAAATTACATTGCACAAAAGATAATGGGATCCTCTTCTCTTGATCAAAATCAAGTGCAAGATAATGGGATTGAGTCAAATGACTTAGCTTTTGTGCAATCCGGCCTTGATTTAAATAAAATTAATGTAATTCGAGAAAAGGTTCGGCAAATTCAAGCCTCATCATCAGCTTCAAACCTACGTCCCGCTGTAGCTCGCCCGCTGAACCCCAAATATTTTAATACGGAGTTTATAAACCCAAAAAACTTAAAAGTAGCTCTTACTCATCCGCAAAAATGTATTTCTGAACCAGAAGGCGGTGTCTCCAATACATCTCCTTCAGCTTTTGAAGAAGCTCGTCTTTATGGAGGTATGGTTGGAGGAGTACAAGTTGATCCTTGGGCTCCAATGACTGACAGCGGAAATTTGGAAGATTACTACGATGAAGAAGACGGCTTTAAAACAGTTAAAGGAAAACGAAGAAAATCTGGTTCGAAAGCTAGAGCAAAGAATACTAAGCCTAAGAGGCCGTGGAATTATAGAAGGCAATTTGATTGACCTTCTTCTTATTTTACCATTTGCTCTTTATTTTATATTTTATTTTTTCTTTTATTTGTTCTTTTTTATTATTTGTACTTTTTATTTTATCTTAATAAAAATTTAGGGGGCACCGCCCTTTTCGTCTAAAAAAAAATGTTTTCTAAATAACTACCTACATCGATTACAAGTAAGAAAAACATACTAAATTTGTCCCTTACGCGTTTTCATACTATGAAAACGTTTAATTACATCTTCATCTGTGACACTCCAAAACAACTCTTTTTCAATATAAGACACAAGACAATCATTTAAAAATTGATCACCAATTCGATTACGTAAATGTGTCTTGACAATGTTCATCCCTGAGAAGCATCTTTCTACACATGTCGTTGATACCGGTAAAATCAGAACAAACTTCAAAAGCCGATACAACAATGGATATGAAAAGTATTTTTTTGTTGTCACTAGCTTTGAACATAAATATCCAAGCCCCTTCAATCCATTAAATCGGTCATCTGATCGCACATCCATAATTTATGTTTCTAGTTGAGCCTCAAGAGACAAAAATTCAATATCAGAGAAGTCATCTGGAAAATTGAAACTTACGGTGGGGGTGGAGGCGGAACCGCGGAAGGATGGAGTCGTCGTCGTCGACGTCGACCGTCTAGCGTTGGCGGTGGCGCTGTACGTCTTTTCTTTTCTCACTCTATCGCTCTATTTTTTTTCCTCCTATTTCTTTTTCACGTTTTTTTCTGTTCTGTAGTTATGTTCTCTTGTTTGGAATTGGTTTTATTATGGGGGGTGGGCATAGCTTGTGAGGGGGTGCCCTTATTAATAAAACATTTTTTTTTTTTGCCTTGGCTAGAGAAAAATGGGGGATTCACTTGCATACCCCATGTACAACGTGAGTCCGCCCCTGGGTACAAGTAAACTTCGCTGGAGGTGGTTCTTGGTTTGAGGGAGGTTTGTTGGGGTTTCAACCCAAGTTCCACATCGGCAATTGAAAAAAGAATTGCCTAGTATATAAAAGTGTCCACCCACTCCATTAGTATGAGTTTTTGCCTAAACTCTTGGAACCACCAAGTTCAACTAAAGTAACTACTCCTTCAAAAGAAATAAATGCCACTATAACAAAAATATGCCAGAATATTCTCGATTTTTTTTCTTCAAACTAATTCTCTTTTAAATCATTATCTACCTAAATGACATTTGGGAAACTTTATATACCAAAATGACCATTTTTTGTGAAATCGGCATTGGCATTGCCGACTTTGGGATGAAGTCGGTACTACCAATGCCGACTTTAGGTTAAGCAAAAATTCCGGATTAGGGTTAAAGTGGGTCAAAGTGGGTCAAAGCGGGAATATTTTGGGAATCTGGAATTTGGCAGAAGTCGGCAATGGGAATGCCGTTTCTGGTGAAGTCGGCACTCCCAATTCCGACTTCACCTCCAGACAATTCTTCATAAATCGGCAGCCTCCTTCCCCCTCAAACCCTACCTCCCATTCCCCCATCAACCTTCAACCTTCATTACATCACTGTCTTCTCTGCATCTCTGTGTCCCTTTGGTCAGAAAATTAATTTGTGTTGGGAATCTTGTCACAATTTCCACATTATAAGGTTAGTGCTATCATATTTAGTGATTTTCTTTTATATAATTTGTATTTTAATTATCTTTTTCGATGAAATTAGAATATGTTAATTTGTTGAGTTTATAATATACATGTTAATTTGCTTATGTGATTTTGAATTAATTTAACAAAAAGCTATTTATTAAAAGTTGATGAAAATTCACATTATCGACTGAATTTCGTTAGAAAGTTAACAAAATGGCCATTTTCTGTTAGAATATTAACTGATAATACATGTTAATTGGCTTATGTGATTTTATATTAATTTAACAATAATCTATTTATTAAAAGTTGATGAACTTCACATTATCATCCGAATTTCGTTGGAAAGTTAACAAAAATGCCTACTTTCCGTTAGAAACTTAACTAAACTGTCCGAAATTTAACAGGTTTTGCGTTTTCTGTTAAATATTTAACAAACAGCCCCTCTTTTTATCAAAAATCCCATTTTCTGTCAAAAAGTTAACTAAACTGTCAGAAAAGAGCCCTTTTTCAGTTAAATATTTAACGGACCAGCCTATTTTTTAAACGAATTTTAGTTTAATAGTTTTGTTGTTTGTTTCAGATGGACCAATATCATGATAACCAAGCATTTGTTGATCCCGGGCCGTTAGACGACTCCGTATTAAAATGGCAAGATAAACACCGGTCACGTTATATTTGGGCTCAACAAGAAGTTGAGAATATTAGATTTAGGCGCGGTCCGGAACCTCCTAAAAACTTGGATGTTAGGATTCAGAGTAAACTTTTAGATGTTGGGTCTTACGGTGTTATAAACTAGGTTTTTTCAAATATGATTGGCATTTGTTAGAGGCTTTGGTTGAGAGATGGCGTCCAGAGACGCACACATTTCATTTGCCAGTTGGGGAGATGACCATCACCCTTCAGGATGTTGGAATTTTATGTGGCCTTCCTATAGACGGGGATCCTGTGATTAGTTCCCAAACCCATATGCAAAAATTGGAATGGGTTCAATTATGCCACGAATTACTAGGGATTGAACCACATGATGGCGTATTGAAGGGTGGTAGATTGTCTATTAAATGGATTATAGACGAACTGACTCAGTGGGATGAGCTTCCTACAAATGCCCCGCCCGAATTGGTTAACCAGTATACTCGGGCATATATTTTGATATGCATAGGGTCACATTTAATGCCGGATACGAGTAATGTCTCAGTGAAACTCATGTACCTCCCACTGCTTAGGGACGTTGACACGATCGGGAACTACAGTTGGGGTAGTGCAATGTTAGCCTTTTTATATCGGGACTTGTGTGTAGCGACAAAGCCCGATGCGAAAAGTTGTGCTGGATTCTTAACAATTGTACAGGTATGTCAATTATATTTTCTTATATTATTGTAGTGAAGAAAATATGTTTTGTACGTGACACAAATTTTTTTCTTTATGTTATTTTTTTTAGCTTTGGGCTTGGGAACGGTTGTTGTGTTTACGACCCGTAAGGACACGTGGAGATGTCATTCTTCAGGATGCATTATCCCCACATGGTTGCAGGTATTCTAAAATAAATTAAATTTAAGTCCACATAATATTCTATGTACTTAATTTTTATTATTACACATTAATTTGTATGTCAAATTGCTCCATATGTAGGTGGCAATGTCCTTTATCATATACGCATCTTACCGTCCACAACTTGCGTGGATACCGGGATCAGCTGGCGTATTTGAATGATGATCAGGTTGAGTGGCAGCCGTACTTAAATGTCCAGGGTCCACCATATTGCTTCCAGGGACAGGCTATATGGAGAGCGAAGGTGCCCCTCATTTGCTTTGATAGGGTTGAGTGGCACCTTCCCGATCGAGTAATGAGGCAGTTCGGGATGTTACAGAATATCCCTGACCAACATGACACGAGTGATTACCTGCATGGACTAGATTGACGAGGTCGGTCAGAGGTTAATTGGCCTGAATTCCACATAGTTCCCATCGGAATGTGGAATCAACGGGCTAATTTGGTGGTGGCTGGGCAATATGGTACCGAGGATGTAGATTACACACATTACTATATGTTATGGTACCATAGGATTACACGGTTATTGATCCAGAATCCGAATGCTATAGAGGATGAGGGGTACAGGGCGCATGCTAGTCGTTATGAGGGTTTGGTAAGCTAAATAGTACATATTTACTTTAGTTCATTTTTATTTGTTCATAATTTATCTTATCGTTATAATTTATTCCTTTTTGGTTATTTTCAACAGATTCAAAACCTTCAGCGTGCATACATATCCAACGAGAATGCCATATCTGAGGTAGAGGGATACGGCATACGCTCACAAAACCTATATGTTACCCGTGGTGTCATCAGACAATCCTTATCATCTATTAGACAGCAGAAACGACTGGATGCCCTCCAACCTCCTCCACCACCAGTAGATCGTGTTCAAGGGGTGCCACCGAGACGAAATCGGGTTCGTAGACGTGCTCAACACGTGCAGGATGATCCAGAAGTACATGTTGAGGAGGCAGTGAATGAGGGGGACAATGACGAGGAAGGGAATGATGAGGGAGGAGATAACGAGGATCCAAACACATTTACAGGACATGACGCTTTCTCCCAGGCAGGAAACTATGGATTCTCTCATACACAGATGGATTATACTCCAACTCCTCCGCCAAATTTTGGTTTTACATCATATGGTTCGGAGAGTGGGAGTGGAAGTCGAAGAAGAAGCGTTGACTATGCTCCAAGTCGACCTCTAGGGACGGGTTTCACATCGTATGCTTCTGGGAGTGGGAGTGGAAGGCGAAGCTTTCAAATGGATTATACTCCAACTCTACCTCCGATGTCGCTTCCGGAGGCTACACCTTTTGGTCACATAGACCCAATTCAGGAACCATCGCCATCTCGTCAAACTAACACATCACGAATAGGTCGTGTAATTTCTCGCCTTATGCCTAGGAGAGGTGGAAGGCCACATAATCCTCCTAACAATTACACCCCATCTGCATATCCCTGATGGATTTCCTATTTGACCGGGATGTGGTCAATAACTATTTGGATTGATGTAGTATTTATATGTATATAAATAAAATGGATATTTTGTGGAATTTTTGGAATAAATTTAGACCCCAAATATTGACATGGAATTTCATCACAAAAAATCAAACAAAGAAGGATTTACATAAACATCTCAAATAAATTTATCAGAACTGTCAAAAACGGCACTACCAATACCGTTTTTATCAGAACTGTCAAAAACGGCACTACCAATACCGTTTTTATCAGAACTATCAAAAACGGCACTACCAATACCGTTTTTATCAGAATACTTACCCTTTAAAAGGCTTGGTGACCTCAAAAAAAATTCATCCATTTCTCATCCATCTCTCTCAAAACTAATCTCTCTAAAAAATTTCTAACTGTCATAATGGATCCATCGCTCCCCCGCTGGTATCGTGGCAAACAACCTCTTTATGGTAATCCCGTTCAACACTCCGATGCTCAATCTAATCTCTCTCAAATCGAACGAGAGTTAGAATCTCCACTGCCTCGTATCATACCTGGTCCCGCTGGTATTGCAGCAGAGGCCGTGCGGCGGCATCACTCCGGAAAAGCTCATGTCTCTCAGGATCCACCCCAGTTGACCCAAGAGGCCATAAGGAGAAAGCTTGAAGAGCCGGAGGAGGATGAAGATTTCTAGCGCAAACCATGGCTTTCTGCAATGGATTATCTCACTGCAGAGGGTACATATTTCCCGTTGAGAACGATCAAGGAGAAATGCAAACAACATGACATGGTGGAACAGGTATAATATTTTACATTAATTATAGTTAAGGTTGATATTTAAAAATAATTGGTCGTTATGTTTTTGTTTTATTAGGTTGTTGTTGTGTGAAGGAGTGCAAACCAACTGGTTATGGCTCTGTTTCGGTGACTTGAAGGATCCGACTGACACAATTGAAGCTTTCATTGCTGACAAAGTGGTTAAGGAAAGTCAGTATGGAAGTGACATAGGTGTTGGTGCTGTTCTAATACTTAATCAGGTATGAAATATTTTACTTAACATTACACTCCTTAAGGATATATTCCTTAACATTTTGTTCTAAATGTTTTGTTTTGTTGATCTATTAGGTTGTTGTCTTTGCCGTCACACGCTCCAAAAAACTACTTAACATTACACTTTCTAATGTTTCTAAGGTCTTCCCTAAAGATTGTTAAGTTAATGTGTTGGACATGTAATATATGGATTTGTGTCGGATTTACTACCTACCGGGATTTATGTAATATTTTCCTATGTGACCGGGCTGTGGTCACTGAATTTATTTGATTTTTGTTATATTTCCTATGTGACCGGGATGTGGTCATTGAATTTATTTATTTATGTAATATTTTCTATGTGACCGGGATGTGGTCACTGAATTTATTTATTTATGTAATATTTTCTTATGTGACCGGGATGTGGTCACTGGATTTATTTATTTATGTAATATATTCCTATGTGACCGGGTTGTGGTCACTGAATTTATTTGATTTTTGTTATATTTCCTATGTGACCGGGACAACAAATAAAAAACATTCACGAATAGTTAAATATATCACAAGTTCAAATATAATAACATCCACAAATACTTAAATATATTACAAGTTCAAAGTTCAAATAAAACAAACATTCACGAATAGTTAAACAAACATATTACAAGTACTAGAAAAAAACATTTAATCTTCCTCCCTAAGAGTTGGACATCTTCTTTTAGTGTGACCTTCTACCTTGCATATCCCGCAACGAAACTTCCTTTTCTCCACCTGCCAATCCATCCTATTTCTAATCCGCCTTGATTTAGGTCTTCCTTGCTTCTTATCACGACGGTGCATCGGGTTAGGATAAAAACTTGGGACAAGATGATCTACATTCCAATAAGCCTCGTCATGGATCGGATTAAAAGTGCCCCTCCATGTATTGTAGTACACCTCAAGACTGTAAAAGAAATCAACATAATTCAAACCGTCAATATGTTGGGCTTTGAAGCAGGCAAGAGCATGCGAACAAGGGTAATGATATTGCACCCATTTGCCACAAGTGCATGTTCGAGGACCCAATTCCACCACTTGAACCCTTCCACCCCTTTCACCGCGTCTCCCCGTTGTCACTTGATAAACACCTGATGCAATATTGTTAAATCTTCTAACATTATGATACCCAGCCTTCTTCAAGTTGAAGTCATACTTTTGTTGGACCCTTTGACTGAATAGTAGTCTCGCATTTACGTTGGGGTTACCAGGATACCCCCTAAAGCCCTTATTGATCCCGAGAGTCTACTTTGAAAGTATTCCACACACCTATAGAAGGCCATCTCAACAATACCTGAAACAGGCATCCCACGCGCTCCTTTCATGACACCATTAAAAACCTCAGACAAATTGGTAGTCTTAATTCCATACCTATATCCACCATCATGCGCCATTGACCACTTTTTAACATCCAAAAACTCAAACCATTTAACTGCCTCGCGATTGATGATACGAATCTGAGCCAAGTAATTTTTCATCTTCCGTTCCTGGGTGGCGCTAACAGCACGCCAAAAAAGATCTTTTAAGCCAACACCCTTATGAGCATAAATGAAATTAGCTCGTAAATGCAACATGCACCACCTGTGCACAACATCTCGTGGCCATCCGTTTTCTCCACAGTGGCAAGGATCCCATTATGGCGATCAGATATCAAACAAACTTCACGACCCCTAATAACATGTCGGCAAACAAGATGTAAGAACCAAGACCAGTTTTCATGGTCCTCTTTTTCAACAAGAGCAAAAGCAAGTGGAAGTAAACTATCATTCGCATCAACACCCATAGCAATAAGTATTACCCCTTTATATCTTCCATGCAAGAATGTGCCATCAACAGAAATGACAGGACGGCAATGAGAGAATGCTTCCAAACAAGGGCCAAATGCCCAGAACACGCGGTCAAAAGAACCTGGAGGACCAGCGTCAGGACGGTTAGAAAACTGCACAATGGTTGAAGGGTTCCACTTTTGAATAGCTGCTAACAAACGTGGCAACTTTCTATAAGATTCGTCCCAATCCCCATATGCTTGAGCGATGGCTTTTTGTTTACCACACCATGCCTTCCGATATGAAACATCCTTACCGTACTTTGATTTTATATTTATCATGATAAGCTTAATCTTGTACTCTGGATCAGCCTTGACAAGATCGAAAACTTCTCATCCTATAAACTTAGCATCTAAATTAGGATGATCGCCGCTAACATATGAAGCCAAGCAAGAATGTGGACCCTTGTACTTAGTTACTTCCCAGTACCCACCCTTCTTCAGACTCACATTCACATAGAAATTGCAGGGGAAATCTTTCACCAAACACTCAATAGCCCACTTTTGCGGTGTGCTCTTTCTCACCTTGAACCTCAAATTCTTCATAATATGGTACTTCTTTATTTGGTACTGCACATCAATCTTCTCTGCGAAGCGAATTCCTTTGGCGATTCCATCACTCTCCGCATTCCATTCTGCAAACTTGTATTCACTATTATCATAATTCTCTGACCTTTCACCAATATCACGGTAAAATGGATAGTCTGCTCTCCCATACATTTGATTATGCGGTTCACCTTGAAAAGTAACCATGTGTGCTCCTACATCACCACCTTCCCCATCATCACCCTCATTCTCGCTATCAGTTGGACTCGAACAATCTTCATATCCAGAATCAACATCAGAACTTATTGCAAGGATATGACCTTCATAATCTGAGTCATCATCATTTTCACGTTCCTCTACCTCTTCCCCTTCCCCTTCCACTTCTGCTTCCACTTTCGGTTCCACTTCCGGTTCCACTTCCGGTTGTGTTTCAAAACCACCAGTATATCTCTCAAGGTAGTTAACATTATTATCAAAAACTAAAAAATCCATGATAATATACAACTGCAAGCTACCTACCCCACCTAATTGAGCAGAAACATCAAATATGACTTTCATACACATATCATTCTCGACTTCAAACGGAATGTAACTTGCAAACATTACCCATCATATGAGGATATCTACAAATAACTTTCAACTTAGCATCTCTTGGATCTATATCAATTTTCTTATATAACTTCCTAATCAATTTTTCGTAACCCCAACGAGTTTTTGCCCTAAGTGGAAATTTCGGCCCCTGTTCAAGATTACTATCTGCAAATGGGTGTTCATCATCTCCTCCCCAGTAGCACATGAAAATAAGTGGAAGTCCACTCATATTTTCCCCTAAACAAATTAATTCAACAGTCAAAATATATATAAAAAAATGCAACAAATAACATCATTAAAATTTGTTACATTAAGAAAATTTCTTGATCTTCAAAAATTTATATGAAATGTCAAAAATTTAACTGAAATATGCATGGAAATTTAACTGAAATGTCAAAAATTTAACTGAAATTGTAAGAAATGTTAACAAAATAACAGTCAAAAATTGTTAATGTAATACATTAAGAAACTGTAAATCATATATGCATGGAAATTGTAAGAAATGTTAACAAAATAACAGTAAAAAATTTAACTGAAATGTCAAAAATTTAACTGAAATATCAAAAATTTAACGAGTTTTGCGTTGGATGTTAAATGTTTAAAGGACAACACATCTTTTTTTTTTTTACTGAATTATAGTTTAATAACTCTAGTTTGCATTCACATTATACAAATAAAAACATATAACAAAGATTAAAATGTACCTTAGATGCTTGAATCAAATTCACCAAATACAACTTTTGAGCTTTCAACTTGAAAGGGAGAGAAAAAAAAAATGAAAGATGAGTGTTTTGAATATAAAACAAGTGAAAACTTCTGAAGCCAGTGTGGGTGTTTTATGGAGACCTAAAGTCGGCATCCACAATGCCGACTTCAGAAACCCTAGTCAAAGTCGGCATTGTGAGTACCGACTTCAGTACAACACAAAAAACCCACTCTGCCCCAAAATATTCCCTCCTAATCCTTCTTAACCCCTAATTATTCTTAACCTTAACTGGGTTGACCTAAAGTCGGCAATGGTAGTGCCGACTTCACAGTAAAGTCGGCATTGCCAATGCCTACTTCACAAAAACTGGTCATTTTGGTATATAAAGTTTCCCAAATGTCATTTAGGTAGATAATGATTTAAAAGAGAATTATTTGGAAAAAAAATCGAATATTCTCCATACCACAATGATCCTTTTTATGCTTGATCAAAACTAAAATGGAGAGTCGCATTGAGATGCCAAGATTAATAAATATTAATATAAATATTATTTTTAAATTCAATAGCGAATGGTATGCGTTTTAAATATATGTTGTCCCAATGACAACATGTAAGTAGGGGCGGATCCAAGCATAGTTAAAGAGGTGAAGATGAACCCCATAATCAAAGAATGTGTGTGCCTTAGTGGTTAAGTTGTTGAGACTTTGCGCTGAATGTTGTCGGTTTGAGTCTCATACCATACCATTCATTAATTTTTGCACACAGTGTTTATTGTGTATCGGTGAACCCCTCAAAAAATGCCCTAAGTCCGCCCTTGCGTGTAAGTAATTTCCCTATATGAGATGCCATGGAAATGAACACAATGAGGGATGATGAGGGTATAAATGTGAAAAGAGTTTTGAATATAAAAAAGTATAATATTATTAAGACCTATATAAAGTGAAAACGACTCGGGAGCAAGAACAAAAGAGTGTACAACTCTTATTCACTATCATGAAACAAGTTATAAAGCCAATGTGAAACGCAAGAACAAGAAAAAATCATGAACATTTTATTTTATTCGAATAGATCAACCTTGATTTGATGTAACCTTTATTCAAATAGTGTTGGATTTTATTGAAAATGAAAAGCTAGGCTTTAAATAACACCGGATGTTCATATTACTTTTATCAAAATCAAGGGAGTCTTCTTTAAAAAAAAAGAGTTGGTCTCCTGTAAAACGCGTTTTTCCTAGTGGTTAAGAAAAATATGTTTTTCAAAATCATCTGACGGTCCTCAACACACTCACTGGACCTTCGTAACACAGCAACTGGTCATCATAAACATTGTCACTGGCTATCTATTAACACTTCTGTTACACTAAAAAAAATCAGAAAAAACTTCTGGCTATCACTTTCAAAGGTTTTGGCTATCAATCTCATATCCAGAAGGCTTTATATTGATATCCAGAACCATTGAGAAGTTGCGATTATTTACAAAAATGACCCTTCTGGCTATCACTTTCAAAAGTTATGGCTATCAATCTCATATCCAGAAGGTTTTATATTGATATCCACAACCGTTGAGAAGTTTCGATTATTTACAAAAATGCCACCGCGCGTTTTTTTTAAAGAAGTTCCACATATTTACAAAAATGTCACCGCGTTATTTTTAAAACAAGTTTATCCTGGGAGTTAGGAAAAACGCGCTTTCCCCAAGATTTTGTGAAACAAAAATCTTGTAAATAGTTAAATATCATCTTAGTGTCAATTTAATTTTGAATTTTCTGTAAAACTATAAAATAATAGTATTATTTCATATCGAGCTTTATATTTCCAAAATATAGATGATTATAGAGTATAGTCCTATGTAAAGATTAAATATGAAATGAATATATTACTACAATAGTGCTCTTTTAGTACCATATATTCCCACTGTTTAATCGTCATACTTTCTTTTGAGGGGGTTGAGGGCTTACTTCATTCTATAGAGTTATCATATTTTTCTTATATCTCAACATAAATGTTTTTTATTTTTCATTTTGAATGTTTTTTAAGAAACTCATTTTTTTATTAATTTAGTTGTATAAAAATCTTTTCTATCTACTTTCTCAACTTTTAATTTTGCAAATACATAATGAACATAGAAAAAATAAAAAGTTAGTGACAATTTTTTTTTTTTTTTTCAAAAAGTCATTCATTTTGAGATCATTTTTGTAAATGATCAATCATTTGAGGCATAACGTGATTGTTACATACTCCCTCCGTCCCATAACAATGGGCACAGTTTGATTTTTTTGGTCAACTGAGTCAATCTTTGACCATAAGTTTATGAATATCTAAATATCTCTATGAAATTCTAAAAATTGTTATTGTTTCACTATTAGAAATACTATCATTAACAATTTTTAGAATTGTCTAGAGATATCTAGATATTCGTAAAATTATGGTCAAAGATTGACCTAACTGACCAAAAAAATCAAAGTGTGCCCATTGTAATGGGACGGAGGGAGTATATTCTCCCACACCATAAAAACCTTCCTCCTTCAATGGATCCACATTTACTGACAGTATTATCCAATAGTATAATATCATGATTTGAGGCATAACGTGATTGTTAGCTGCATTATACGGTCCAGATTCATGAAAGTAAATTTTTATGGTCTAAATTCGAATACGTATAATTTGAACAATAGTGTAATGTGAGATATTGGCGTTATATCTATAAAAAGAAGTCTCACAATTTAAGAGGTTTAATGTTCGATTCCTTTCCTTGCCTCTTTGTTTGGGACATCAACCAAAAAAAAAAAAAAAAGATTATTCGTTTGGGATGGAGAGTGTTATATGTGCATATCCTTTTAAATTTCCTTTTTTCACTATAATTAGATATAACTACCTAAAAGGCAACAATTACACAATATTTCAATTATACTCTCTCCGCGTCGGAGATTTAATCCTTTTTTTCATTACTCACCCGTCTCAAAATATATGTCGTTTTGGAGTGTTTCACACATATTAAGAAATGCCATTAATGCATGTGAAAAGTCCCAAATACCCCTAAAGTAATTCACCTACCTATGTAATTAAATAGTTAGGTAAGAGATAATTCACTATCATTATTAAGGGTATAATTGGTATAGAACAAAAAAAAACTTTGAAAATAGTGAAACGACAAGTATTTTGAGACAAAAATTAACTCCTAAAACGACATCTATTTTGAGACGGAGGGAGTATTAGTTTTCTGAACTTTAACCAATAATTTAAGTTATTTGTAATTATTTATAAAAGGAATCTAAAATTTAATATTAATAATAGTGTATCAATAATAAATTTTAAATTTTTATTAAAATAACTTTCGAAAAAAAAAAAAAACATTCTTCGTGGAGAGTCCCGAAATTCAAAGGGGGGCCTTTAGGAAGGTCCTTTATTTAAAATGCTTTAATTTTCATCAAAGGTGAGACTGACCCCTACCCCTCTAATTTGTAATGCTTGTATAAAGCAAAGTTAATCACTTTCTCTAAAGTCATATTTATTCATTTCTCTTTCTCCCTTTTTGCATGGAGGAATATTTTTGCTATATGTCTTTTCTCATGCAACCAAATCATCTTTCCTTTTATTGTTGGTTGATATGGACCCATGTTTCATTACTTATTACACCATAATCTAAGCTAGAAGATCTGAATTTGGTGAAATGAATTTATTGTGATCTCTAGATTGTATAACAGTTTGAAATTTAACTGTGCACAAAAATTTAATTAAATCATTGATCGATGAAAATGGATGATACAACGATCTTGCTGTTGATTCCAAATTGATGACCACCATTTTACATAGGCACACAGTCGGATGGCATACTTCCCGAACCCATAAACTAACTAGACAAAAAAAAAAGTTACTGTACTAGGATATTTTAAATTATTTTCATTTTACTTAATTTCACATGTTAGTGTAAGATCATGTATTCCTTTGCCTAAACTTGTGGGTTATTCTTTCAAACTAGAGGGGATTTTTGTATATGGTAGTTAGAAGTCTACATCCCCATATCAAATTAAAATCTACCCTAATTAAGTCCCACATATGCTAGAATTGAAGAATGTGGATAACTATAAAGTCACAAAATTTAGTCTACAAACTAATGTGCCCGGTCCACAATCGATGCAACTAATAAAATATCGCTACCTCATTTTGTATCTGCCATTTTGTGAACTTCTTTTTTGCTCTTAGCATTGCCCGAAGAATATATGACCAAACATACATGTACAAGACAATGCCATATGACTTTGTTAATGACCGGATGTCCTTTGTATTCTTCTTGTTCATGGTCCCAATTTATCTTCGAAGATGACTTTTTACTATATATATGGTTTTCACTCCTTAGCTAGAGATACACACACACACACATAATCTTGCAGATGAATATCGTCGAATTGTTGCTATATGTGACTTAATTTTCTTAAAGGATCAACTTATTGATATATATATATATATATATATATATATAATAAACAATTAAATGGGGGCAAGAGTGGACCGAATTTTTCAGGTATTTCTAGCTCAATTAATACAATGTGTGATAGGCTCCTACGGTTAAGTTACCTAATGCGTATTGACTCTTTCTTTTTTCGAAAAGTTGTCCATTACTGACAGTATATCATGTCTATTATTGACGGAAATTTCTATCACTAATTTGCCGAATTCTTGTAGTACCTATACGTTAATCCGACGAATTCTTGTTAGCAGTGAACATCTTGTTAGTGGCCGTAAACGGAACGGTCACGATTAATTATATACTCCCTCCGTCCCACCTGAATTAGGATTTTTGGGTTGAGCATGAGGATTAAAGAAAAAATGTTAGTGGAGTAGGTGTTGTGAGTATGAAAAGTAAAGTAAGAGAGAGAAAGTGGGGTAGAGAATAATGAGTGGAAAGTTATTGTGAGTGTGAATGTGGGTCCCTTTAAAGAAAACATATTTATTTTTGGGTTATCCTAATTTGAATGGGACACCCAAAATAGAAATTTGTCCTAATTCGAGTGGGACGGAGGGAGTATATATATATATATATATATATATATATATATATATATATATATATGTGCTCAAATGAGAACCTAAATATCGTGAGAACCGTGAGAACTTGGATACATTAGGTAAGAACCTAATGTATCCAAGTAATGTATCCAATGTATCCAAGTGAACCATTAGATACATTAGTTTTTACCTAATGTATATGTATACAAGTAATGTATCCAATGTATCCAAGTGAACCATTGGATACATTAGGTAAAAACCTAATGTATCCAAGTTCTCACGGTTCTCACGATATTTAGGTTCTCACAGGAGCACGACCATATATATATATATATATATATATATATATATATATATGAAATCACTTAAAATTAAAATTATATTCGCAAGGTAAAAATCTGGGGAAAAACGCGTTTTTTAGTGATTAGGAAAAACGTGTTTTTAAATGCACGGTGGCATTTTTGTAACTTAAAAGTAATTCGCACGCAGTGGCATTTTTGTAAATAATTAAAACGTCGCGCGCACTGAGAATAAAGGCCGTGACTTAAGGTCATGGCCAATAAAGCTTTTGGATATCAACATCAAACGATTCTGGATATCAAGCTCAACAGGTTCTGGATACAAATAATAAAGCCTTCTTGATATGATATAACAAGCACATATAATTTATCGCCAGTGAGAAAAAAACAAAATAAATAAAATAAAATAAATTGAAACTTTTTAGTGCAAGTGAGAGTGTATTTTAGTGTTAATTTTAGTGTTTTTGATAGTTAGTTGTAGTGTTTTGATAGCCAGTGAGCATTTTGAAAGAACCTTTAAAGCTGATGACTGATAGCCGGAACCCTTGAGACTGATAGCTAGAACCCTTGAAAATGATAGTCAGAACCTTTGATAGATGGCTAGTAGATATATTTAGCATGACCAGTTGTTGTGTTACAAAGGTCCAATTCGTGTGTTGAAGAGTGTCAGATGACAGATGATGTTTAGAAGTTTCGATTATTTACAAAAATGTCACTGCGCATTTTTTGAATTGTTTCGATTATTTACAAAATGTCACCACATATATTTTTAAAAACACGCTTTTTATAATCACAAAGAAAAACATGTTTTACTGGAGAATAACCCATTCGTATTCGTAAGTAGTATAAATGATATATATGTGTCATAATCATTATGCTTGCGTGAGGATTGCTCCATGTATTAGCCTAAACGTTCTAGAATCCACTCAAGATAGATGGTCCATTGCGCTTCACGGGGTAGCTCAGTAGCAAGGAGATGATCGATGGTAAAAAGATTTTGTGTTTGAGAGGTGGGAGGAGCAAGTCGGTGACAAGTATTATAATTTTTGTTGGACATTCTTTTAAGAGCCACTTACCAAGTTGGTGATTGAGAATAAACTCGAATGTACCTGTCTACGGTCTATGTATCTGAGAACGTGATTCATGGGTTCGATCCCCCCAGAAGTTAGAGGGAAGGCTTTCTCTCCCTAGGATTTATCTCCTAGGCGCTTCTGAGCGTGCATGTGTGTGTGTGTGGGTGGGTGTGTGAGTTGAATAAAAAAAAAAAAAAAAAAGAAAAGAGAACGTGATTCATGGAGTCTAAAATTATGAGAGCGCAAGCACTGACACTTATTGGAAAAATAAATGGTCCATTGCTAGAAAAGTAAAAAAGAGGAAATACTCATTTTGTCTCAAAACAAAGTACTTATTTGCTTTTAGGAACGAGAATTAAGGAAAAATATTGGAAAATTAGGTGTTGTGAGTCGAAATGAGAGAGAAAGTGGGGTAGAGAATAGTGTGGGAATAGTTCTTGTGAGTGTGAATGAGAGAGAAAGTGAAGGGAATTTTTTCTTTTTTAGATAAGTGGTACTTTCTAATGGGATACCCAAAATAAAATGCATACTCCCTCCGTTTCATTTCAAATTGCAAAATTTGTCATTTTAGGTGTCTCATAAAAATTGCAAAATTCAAAAGAAGAAAGTTTTTAATAATTTTAAATTAGTGTGACCCACTTGTCATACCCACATCAACTAACCCATATACTATTCACTACCTCACTTTTTCTCTCATACCCAATTACCTACACCCACAACACATTACTTTTTTCTTTAATTTTTGTGTAATGTTTTTTTGAGTAATTTGAAATGAGATTGAGGGGGAGTATTTTATACTCCTTCGTTCCAAGGAAGTTGCAACATTTTGTCATTTAAGGTATTTCACAAAAGTTGCAACAATCAAAAAATGAAAGTTTTTTATTACTTTTATAATCCTCCACTCACTCTCTCTCTCTTCCTCACAACCACTCATATTCTCAATTCATTCTCTTTCCACCCCCACTATTTCTCTCTCTTCGTTTCATTTTTAATATAATATTATATCCTTAATTTTTCAACTCCAAAATAAATGTTTAAACTTTTTCTGGAACGGATGGAGTATTGAAAAGAGTAAATGGTGCAGAAGAAATTGGTTTGGGAGGACAGAAAAGATGGATGGGAGGGTCAGCACTCAGCAGCTATCTACTACTCCTAGCTAGTCCCCCACCCCAATCCTTCGCTAAAATCATTATGTAATTGCTTTATGATTGAACAAAAAAATCAGTGTAATGATTTTATTGGTGTTTTTAATCAGAGTGTGGCGGGTTCATTATTGATGTAACTAATAAAATATCGTCATCTCATGATGTGAGCAAGATTTTGTGAGCTTATTTAGTGCCCCTAGCATTGCTCTTCTTTCTTACATACGCCTTCGTTCACTTTAATCTACAAAAAATATTACTCACTTCGTCTTAATTGTATTGGCCACATTTGACTTTTTCAGTCAACATAAGTGAACTTGATTCTTGTGCTCAAGCTCATTTTCGTCTCTGTTTCAGTCAACATAAGTGAACTTTGATTCTTGTGGTCAAGCTCATTTTCGTAAATTAGAGTGAAACAAAAGGAGTAAGCATAGTTTTTTTTTTTTTTTTTTTTTTTAGAGTGCTTTGTTTATTGTATTAAATAATGAGGGTAAGGTCCCCGTCAGAAGAGTGAAATATTAGCAAATCTTACCTTGCATACTTGCAATAGTCTGCTTCTAAGACTTGAAATCGTGACCTCCAGATCACACCACAACACCTCAACCATGGAGCCAATGCTCCCCATCAATTGATGCATTTTCAAAAAAGAAAAGTATTTGAAATGAGATTGAGGGGGAGTATTTTATACCCATCCGTTCCAAAGAAGTTGCAACATTTTGTCATTTAGGGTATTTCACAAAAGTTGCAACAATCAAAAAATGAAAGTTTTTTTTATTACTTTTATAATCCTCCACTCACTCTCTCTCTTCCTCACAATCACTCATTATTCTCCATTCATTCTATTTTCACCCCACTAATTCTTTTTCTTCCTCTCTATTTTATTCTTAATATAATATTATATCTTTAATTTCTCAACTTCAAAATAAATGTTTCAACTTTCTCTCTGGAACTGGAACTGTAAATGGTGCAGAAGAAATTGGTTTGGGAGGACAGAAAAGATGGATGGGAGGGTCAGCACTCAGCAGCTCTCTACTACTCCTAGCTAGTCCCCCACCCCAATCCTTCGCTAAAATCATTATGTAATCGATTGCTTTATGATTGAACAAAAAGAAAAAGACAGTAATTATTATTAGTGGTAAAAAGTAGGTGGGTGACTTTTCAAATAAAATGCCTTTTTCAAAAGCTTCCTATTTTCCTCTCCTTCCTCGTCTTTTTACAATAATATTTCTTTTTTTATTTCTTCAGGAAAGGACAAAAGTGAAGAGGATACTAGAGAGAAATGGAGACTATCATAACGTTATGATGGCACTATAATGAGCATGTTTATTGTTTTGTAAGAGAGAACTTAGCCTTCATTTCTCACACTTATCAGTTTTTTTAGCCAAAGCGTTCGATAAATAATGTACCGGAAAAACAAAGCAGATATATAACAAAAAAAAGTACTTCTCCCGTTTCAAAATATATTTGTCGTTTCAGAGGTATAAATTTGTTTAAAGATATTTGTCGTTTTACTATTATCAATATATTCTTACTCTTTTGTCTCAATTATACCCCTATTAATGATTATGAATCATCTCTTTTACACGCATTTACGCACCCAGAAAATTGAATTATTTTTAGGGTAATTGAGTTTTTTCAACATACATTCATTACATTTAATAATATGTGTGAAAAAATTAAAGCGACATATATTTTGAAACAGACAAAGTACACATTTATACGTGGTTCAATAACACCATATTATTTATATGTACAAGTCAAAGAGAACACATTTATTACTATAAAGAAACCGGAATACAGACTTAAATTTATGTAACAAACTTGTAAATTACTCGAATCAAAACAAAATATACAATACAGACCAAATTCAAATGAATCTCAAATTTGTTCTAAGTCACTAAAATGGAAACAAAATACACAACCGAAAATGGGTTGAATGTTAGAGTGCAGTGTTCTAAAAGACCTCGTCTAGGCCGTCTAGGCGCTAGGCGTTCATGAAACGCCTAAGTCCTGTCTAGAATATTATAATTATTTTTGTATTCTCGGCTCCGTCTAAATCCCGCCTAAGCCCACCACCTAGCGTTTTTTAAAACTTTGATCGAGTGTACGGGTGAATGAGCTTTCACATCGGGTTGGAGGAAGGAATTGAAGGGGAGTGAGGGAGGGGTATACGAAAGTCACTCATCCTATTGTCTGCTCCCTCTCCGCATTTAAAGCGCTCCAATTCTAATTCCAATTCCCATTTCTATTGTTTTCTTTTGCTGCTATTATACTATTCCCTGTACGTCTGCCATGTATTGTCTCTATTCACCTATTCTCTCTCTTTCACCATTTTCTTTCTTGAATAATACTACGGGCACAAAAAAATCGTAAAATCAGTGTAATGATTTTATTGGTGTTTTTAATCATAGTGTGGCGGGTCCATTATCGATGTAACTAATAAAATATCGTCACCTCATGTTGTGAGCAAGATTTTGTGAGCTTATTTTGTGCCCCTAGCATTGCTCTTCTTTCTTACATACGCCTTCGTTCACTTTAATCTACAAAAAATATTACTCACTTCGTCTTAATTGTATTCGCCACATTTGACTTTTTCAGTCAACATAAGTGAACTTTGATTCTCGTGCTCAAGCTCATTTTCGTCTCTGTTTCAGTCAACATAAGTGAACTTTGATTCTTGTGGTCAAGCTCATTTTCGTAAATTAGAGTGAAACAAAAGGAGTAAGCACAGTTCCAATTACCTGGTAACCATTTTTTTTTATTAGAGTGCTTTGTTTATTGTATTAAATACTGAGGGTAAGAGTCCCCGTCAGAAGAGTGAAATATAAGCAAATCTTACCTTGCATACTTGCAATAGTCTGCTTCTAAGACTTGAAATCGTGACCTCCAAATCACACCACAACACCTCAACCATGGAGCCAATGCTCCCCTTCAATTGATGGATTTTCAAAAAAGAAAAGTATTGATGGATTAAAAGCAAGTGTTTTGATTGAGCTAAAATTGTGGATCAAGTAAAGCTGAAAACCGGTCCGATGTATGTCTAGAAATTTGATAAGCCTGAAAACAATGAACAAATGTGAGGCTTAACGGGTCCGATGTATGTCTAAAAATTTGCTAAGCCTGAAAACAATGAACAAATGTGAGGCTTAAGGGAAGTGTCTTCGGCTAAGAGTCTACAATAATAAATATTAAATGATAATTATAATCAACACTCCAATACAATACTCCCCCCGTCCCAGCAGAAATATCACTTATTTCCCTTTTGGTCCGTCTCAGCACAAGTGTCACTACCTAAAATGGAAATGTTTTAATATATTTATATTCAACCAACCCCACCATTTAACCCCACTCATTCTCTCTCTTCATTTTCCACCACTCATTTTATTCAACCAACACTACTATTTACCCAACTCATTTTCTCTCTTCATTTTCTACCACACACCTACTACCTTTTCTTAATCCCCGTGTCCCAAAAATTGGTGACACTTCTGCTGGGACGGAGGGAGTATACTACAATGTAGGGCAAAGGTGTATAGAACTGGATTAGGGGGATCGTAATCGTACCCTTATTTATCTCGAATAGTTTTGTTTCCTTTAAGAAATAAAAAAAAGATCTACTTATTTAAAGAAATAATCCTGATCCCAATAGGATTGTAGATCCTCAATGATTGGGAGATTTTAGCCGGTTAATGAGCATTAGTATGTATACAACTGTAACACCCCGAATTTTCTTATAATATCTGAGCATTTAATGGCATTAAATATACATAAATAACAATATTAAATACTTCAATTTAGGGTTCACAACATCCCCTTAATTAACCACAAATTCACAATAATAGTGGAAGCGTAACTTAACATGTCTTGGTAGGTAACAACCTTAACCTTCAATGTACTTCAACTTACATCAAATAATAAACGTACTTAAAACTTCTAAATTAAGAATCTTCAATCCACCGTCTTTCTACGGCTGCTTTCCTTGTCTTGTCCTTCTACTTAAATCCTGAAAACAAAATTTATAGAGAAGGGATGAGCGAACGAATGCTCAGTAAGTTCATACGTGGCCTCTCCGGTTACTAAGGAGAGACGACCAGAACGAATACTATAAATAACTTTACAAAGATAGGTTCAGTTACTTTTGGATTCAAGGCTGCAGAACAATACAGTCTTATTACTTTTAAGATTTTACTTTCAAAGGATTATGGCACTACAATCCAATGGGATTCATTCAAGTTTCCGTCAATTCCTTGGTAACGTACATTATAACCTCAATGCCAAAGGTACAATTTGTACACCTAGCTTCTTCAGCCAATAGTGTGGGTCGTAACATATATGGTATCCACACACATATGCTCGGGGTCTAGAATCATCCTTGTAATCAGACAATTCCTGAGAGAAGGCATGTGATCACTCATGCAATCCCTAGTTTAAGGACGAGTCTTTTCTAACTGGACTGTCCGTCAATGTCTTTTCTAACTGGACATTGGATGCCTTAACGAGTAAGCGATTAACTTACAAGTTAAAATTAAATGCCTTAACGAGTAAGCGATTAACTTACAAGTTAAAATTAAATGCCTTAACGAGTAAGCGATTAACTTACAAGTTAAAATTAGAACATACCATGGTACAAGTATGTGATACAAGTTTCAAACTTCGATACTTAGTAGATCGATGGGGACATCACTAAGTATAGATTCTTTCAAAGAACGTTCAATAACGCAGAGTTCATTCAAATACAATCATGCCATACTGATAGCTAACTTTAGAAAGAAATACCGAATTCCAATAAACAGGAGTTCAAATACTGTAAGGAACGTAATCCCTTACCTGAATTGCTTTTCCTCGCAATCTCCTCTCTGTGCAAATCTACAAGGCACGGAGTAATGTACTTTAGTACTCTCTACATTGTTAACGATTTCTACTTAGTTAACTGAGAGATGCGTTTTAACTTCTTTACTTCGTTACTTCTTTCTTTACGTTTCAGTTTCTGACTTTGATTTACTAGTCAGTCCTTTAACTTGATATAATTGCAATTAAGTCCTTCAACTTTGGGTTAATTACAATTTGGTCCCTCAACTTTGGGTTAATTGCAAATTGGTCCTTCAACTTTGGATTAATTGCAATTTAGTCCTTCAACTTTAGTTCAATTACAATTTAGTCCTTCCACTTTGGATTAATTGTATATTAGTCCTTCAACTTTAACTCAATTGCAATTTAGTCCTTCCACTTTGGATTAATTGCAGATTAGTCCTTCAACTTTCCTTTAATTGCA
The DNA here is from genome assembly GCA_026119855.1 of Campanula takesimana. Classification (NCBI taxonomy): domain Eukaryota; kingdom Viridiplantae; phylum Streptophyta; class Magnoliopsida; order Asterales; family Campanulaceae; genus Campanula; species Campanula takesimana. The sequence goes on from JAOWBW010001783.1 coordinate 41,405, forward strand.
AAAAGGTCCTTGGACTTTGGTTTTGTTCATAAGGTCCCCTAAGTTTCTCTTTTTAATCACTTAGGCCCCTCTAACTTCAAAGTTTTCCTTTTTTTCTTTCTGTTAACTTTAATTCTTTTCAGTTTAGTCCTTTCCCGTTAGGGAACTAACTGAACTTCTAATCTTTTCCTTTCTCGTTAACTTTTTAACCTTCAAGGTCTTTCAAGTGTTTATTCTATTTCCTCAAGTTACTTTTCTAACTTGTTAACAATCCCTTTTAACAATTTTGTTTTCTTTCCGTTAGAAACTTAACGGGAACACTAACTTTCCGTCCCAATTCTTAACATCTTCAAACCGAATTCAACACCCATAATTATCACCATTGCCGAGACATATATGTTCCAAAATCCATTGATTTAATCCATTTTTTTCTTGATCTAATTTTCCATTGTACTTTCTAACATCAATTTATTCATAACTTAACAATAAAAATCATTAAAACCAACCAAAACAATTTTCTAGTTGATCAAGGCCATTCGGCCGAATGCTACCATGGTGGAATTCATATTTTCTTCCTTTTTTGTTAAACCCTAATTGCCTCAATTCCATATTGGTCTAATCCCCATGCATTGAATAATAGTATTCCATTTAAAATCATGGTTATAAGATCAACTTAAGACCAATACTAACATGAAGATCATCATATAATCAACACCTTAATTATTTAGGATTTTAATAAATACTTCTCATCATAAATAACTAGCATGCAATCATAATTCTTTATTTTCTTAATTCATGCATAGTTTATGTTTTAAACCTCCAAATCCAATGAAATAAATTTTAGAAGATGGGATTTGATCTTACCTTGAGAATGATCGGATTGGATCTCCAAAATAATGGCCGGAATTTTCTTCTCCTCCCTCTCTAGGTTCGGCCGGCGGCTACTAGAACTAGGGTTTGTTTTTCTTTCCCCTTATTTTTTTTGAGTTTATGATGATAATGAATTCTTAAGTTGACTAACTCATTAATTTATACCTTGGGTTGATTCCTAATTGGGTTGGGTTTACTAATTAAAACTTTCGGGCCAATCCAATTTCCTTGGGCCCACTTCTTTAAATTACTTTATAACTCTAATTATCATTTAATTAGTTTCACAAAACCGAAAATAATATAAATAAATAATTAAAATTCCGGTTATTACAACAACACTCCTAGTCTGAGCACTAACCCAGGACTAAAAGTAAGTGGGTAAACTTAACACTAAAGGGGGGAAAAAATGACGAAAATTTGTGTGAGACGGTCTCACGTGTGGGACGGGTCTTATTGAGAGAGTAAATGGTTTGCCCCCTTATGGGTGGGGCGGAGCAAGCCCATTTTCTCTCTCAACAAGACCCGTCTCACACAAGTCTTCCTCAAAAAAAAAATACACTTAGCACTAGAGGAAAAAAAATAAAAAATAAAAAATATGAAAATAGTGGGGACACTGCCAACCACTATGGTGGCTTTGTGTCCGTCACTGCAGCACGGTAACAAGCTCGTGCTGTTGTTGACACTTCTTGTAAGAAGAGCATATTTCCGTTGCGCTTGTTCGAGAAAGCACCCGATGCTCGATTATAAGGAGAGTGACCAATCTCACACTTATCGCCATCTTGGTCGACTTGAGTCGTGGTCGGTTTATCCTGTTCATTCATGTTCGTTATAGTCTACTAAAGGTCTATTTATTTAGGCTGAATGAAGTTTCTTAATAGCCCAAAAGACAGCAGCACTTTTGGACCATTATAAGTCTCATTCAGCCTAAATAAACAGACCCTAAGTCATATACTCCCTCTGTCTTTTTAGTCTGTTCACTTTTGGTCAACGGGAGTAAACTTTGACCAAACATTTATTGTCAATCTAACAATCCTTATAAAATTTTAAAAATTATTATTGATAAGTTAAATGATTATTTATCAATTACAATTTTTAGAATTTCATTAGGATAATTAGATTGACATTAAATGTTTGGTCAAAGTTTACTCTCGTTGACCAAAAGTGAACACACTAAAAAGACGGAGGAAGTATTTACTTTTGATGTATATATACTGACGATAGGTAAAATGATTTTTTAAATATATTTTTCAAGTTTTTTGGGGTATGAACTTTGTAGAAATAATAAGCTTGCGGTTGGAATAGGAATTTATACTCCTCCATTTTAGGTTTGCTTCTGCAACCTTTTATTTTTATATACTTACTAGTACTCGTGCCCGTGCCTATGGCACGGTGACAGTACGTCTGTGCATAATGTGAGAAAATTGAAAGATGAACACTATTGAAAGCTCTCCCAATTTCTTGAAAATCAAATTATATTACTCCTTCCACCGCATAAAAATGGTCGTAGTGCCAAGGCACGGGTCATATTTGCTTCCCATTGGAAATTCTACAAATGAAGTTAATCTTGCAAACTTACAAATGGAACTAAAAGTAAAACTAAAAAGTATAAACAAAAATAAAGACACAAAACATAACCCATATGACTTTCTACAAACTCAAATCATAAAAGTCAAATATCCATAAGCCAGATTGTTTGTACTTGTAGTTACAACAATAAACTATGTTCAGTATAACCACGAAGCAACGCGAAACACAATACGTGGAGGAGTCGAATTGGTGTTGGATTTGAAGACTTTTAAGCAGACTAAGAGAAGGTGATGTAGGTGAAATATCTCTAAACTTTGTGTATTGTCAAGGAACTCGGGTTGCTTTCCATCTTCTGGCAATAACTCAAAAACATAACCTAACTCAAGCTAACAATTGAAAACATAACCTTAAATATTGATTAGAAGTGCACAAAGTAGTTGATCCCTGCACAAAGTAGTTGATCCCTGACAACTTATCTATATTACAATAAGCTTCTCTTAATTCCACAAAATTTATTCTAAATCTTCACCGGCGTTATTAACACTTTCAGATGACATTTTATACATATGTTTTAAAAGCAAATATAAGTTTTCTGATCAATTAGACAATTAAACTCTCAGTGCTAACACATTCCTAGCATAATCCAGCATTCTTGGTTGCCTTTGCGGCTTTTCCCCCCATTTTCCAAGCAAGTTCTTCACCAGCTGACTGTATCAATTATATCCAATCAACCAATTTTCACACGCAAGAATTCGGTAACACTCAAAACTCTACTTAAACAGATCAGTAACGAACCACGGCAAATCAGACTCACTCTTTTGAAGTTAGAGCAAGTTATTTGTAGAAGAGATTACAAAATACTATAATTAAAAGAGAGAGAGAGAGAGAGAGACAGAACTCCAAACTAAACTAATCTCCCTCCCAAATGAATGTTCATTGATCAAGAACATCAAAGGACATTCATTTTGCAAAAAATTTAGAAACTTTGAGACCCTGAAAGATAAAGCGTAGATACATGAGTAGGAGGGGGAAAGTAAAATGAAAATTCAATTATCAATTAACTTTAAAGCAAAGCAAACACGTTGTGCTATAACGTATCAAATCATTTCGCATTCTTAAACTATAACGACAATATTTTCGCAGTCTTAGACTGTAACGACAATATTTATGAGAAAACTGCAAATAACTAACATGAAAATGATATTGGCCATAATCCAAAAATACATTATTGAAATAACATCATATTAGAGAACCTCATAAGTATGGGAAAGTGGCCATATAGAAATTGTAGTACAAACATACAGTACTCAAGAAAATATAACTATAATAGAACAATAAATTGGATTGACATACATCATTAGCAGATTCTTCAAATGTGATAAAACAATTCTTAAAGCTTGAGGTTATCAACTGAGTCGATCAAATTCTGCAACAAATGACTTGAGAACTTTTTTCCAACTCCACTCAGGATTACGTCGCGACCATGTAACTCGTTTAATTTTTTTCCATACACCAAAGAGTGATTTAGTCTCAATAAACCAGAACTACACTGCCAATACATTACTCTGCAGCAAATTGGTAAAAGGAAAAGAGGGAAGAACTTTACAGATAGTAAACGACCTTAGGAATGGTTATTCAAGCACCGGTGTATTCATGAAGAAACCCCCTCATAGATCAGCAATCAACAACCATTGCCTAGTATCCTTCGAATCGAACTTGGGGTGGTATATCCAAAATGAACAAAGGGATTCCCTTTAACCGGACTAAATTGCTGCACCAAATTTATCTGCATTAATCCCAAAAAAAAAGGAAAAAGAAACGAAAATCTTAACAACAACCAACTTCACAATTCAGGATCACCTTTTAATTTGAATTTGAGCAAGCGAAAGACGGAGAGTGTAGGTGACGGAGACTCTTTAGATATAGCAATTGCTCGATGGTGGGTTTAACCCCAGAATGTTTTCTCTATTCTCAAAACCCTCCGGCGATCCTGGGTGAAGCTCCTAATCGTCACAGAGGGTAAACGAAAACCGCTAAGAGAAGAGAATTGGGGAAACGGAAACCGCCCAATCCTGATCCTAGGATGAAGAACTCAAAATTAAATAAGAAATTCAGGATGAAACGAATGCAAATTGAAAACTTAATAAGAAATTAAGAGGCAGACATTGAAAGGCTGTGTACTTACTTGATCAAGATGCACATATTGTGTGGAAAGATCATGAACGAAACATGAAAATCCTTGCGTACTTCAAGAATGTGAGAAATTATCTAAGAAATTCAGGATGAAACGGATGCAAATTGAAAATTTAATAAGAAATTAAGAGGCAGACATTGAAAGGCTGTACTTACTTGATGAAGATGCACATATTGTGTGGGAAGATCATCAACGAAACATGAAAATCCTTGCGTACTTCAAGAATGTGAGAAATTATCTTAGTACCAGTAGTATCGGACAGTGTGAGGCTAAACGTGGGTAATTGTTTTGTTGATGTTTGCGTTGGAGACGGATTCGGGCGGCGGTGATTTCAAGGAGGCGGCGTGCAGGTGGCTTTGAGAGACGCAAAGCACGACATCGAAATGCCGGAGAATGAGAGAGATGTGAGGGTTGCGTCGTTTGAGGTGGGGAGGGGGCGACAGAGAAAAAGCGGCAGGCAAAAAGGGAAGAAGGCCAAGGTGGAAACCGCTCATTAATTAAGAGCCGTACGATCAAAGTGGATGATTAATAATCAAACGACTGAAAATGAATAGAAAAATAATTGTTTAATTATAACCATTGGATCTTGGCAGTTACGGAACAATCTCAACCCTTCTTTATGTATTTTTAGGAAGCAGATTTTTCCTATGTATTTTGTAATATAGATATTTATACTTACTCCCACCGTCCAATCTTACTTAACATTTAAAAGGTAGACAAAAAATTAAAGAAAATTAATTTGTATGTGGTAAAAAAATGAAGAAAGAGAATGAGTGGGGTCTATACTAGTGCTATTTGAAGAAATTGAGTGGTGGAAATGGAAAATGAAGAGAGAAAATGAGTGGGTGGTAGAGTGAATATAAATTTATAACAAGTTGGTTATTTTTGGAGTGTCAAGTGAGGTGAGACGGATCAAAATTAAAATAAGTGTCAAGTGAGCGGGGACGGAGGGAGTAGTTATTCTGAGACAAAGTTAAAAAAAAATATTATTTAATATATTATGAAGAGAGTATTTTTTTTTTAAGAAAAATGATAATTTTACATCATAGAAAATAATTACTCCTCCCTCAATTTCATTTATATGGGCATTATTTGGATTTTTTTGGTCAATACATGTGAACTTCGATCTTACGTTAATATCAATATAATCATCTTAGTAAAGTGTTAAAAAAAATTTAGAATTAATAGATCGCATAGTGGTTTATCGACTACAATTGTGTCTCATCCGTTCAAATAAATAAGCTTTTAGTTGTATTGTACGAGTCCAAGTACATTCACTTTACTGAATCAAATAGTTTGTCTACTCCTTATAGTTAAACTTATTAAAAATATTAATATTTGTTTCACTAGTCATATGTTATTTATACACTTTTAAGTGCAAAACGATAAGAATGAGATTTTTATTTTTGAGATAATATATAATAGCAAATGAAAAAATAATTTTGGGTTGGAAGAAGTATTTTAGCAATAAAGAGTTAGATGAAAAACAAAAAAAAAAAAAAAAAACCTATTGCTTTGTCGTGACTTTTATTTTATTTTATTTTGTCGTGGCTTCAAGTATCACAACAACAATTGTTTTCTTTAAACTCTATGTTCAACACAAAATAACCTTTAATCAAATATTAATATTTTTAATAATATTTAAAAATTATTATTTATAAGTCACTTAATATTTATCAATAAATTTTATAATTAAATTAATATAATTAAATTGATATCATGATCAATTACGTGAATCAATCGACTTTTTAATCCCAGCCAATTGTTTAGGCTGCTTTAGTTTGGATCGGGCCAAGCGGGATCTAAGCTGATGGGTCAATGGGCTGGGGACTGTTTGGTAAGATGGTCCAAATTGACAGGCCCAGTTTACATCACCAGTGACGTTTATGGGCCTTTCTAGGGTTTTTTACCGTGCGCTCCCGAGTTTTTAAAACGAGAGAAAGGAAAGGAAATGGGTGGAAATGTGCTATATTTTCATTCCTAAGGTTGCTCCCGAGATTTTTTAAGGGAAGAAGTGGAAGGAAATATAACTCTCTCTTCCTCACATTAAGGGTACAAGTGTAATTCACTCTATTTTCCTTTCTTTTCCTTTCTAAACTCAAGAGCACAAATAAATGTTGTTGAGTTCCCTCCCCTTCCCTTCTTTCCCCTCCCTTTCTTTTCTCTTCTTAAAAAACTCGGGAGCGGACCCTAATTCTAGGGTTCTTAAGCTATATCTCACCTTTTAACTGGAATTTCTCATCTTTCTCTCTCGCCCAAAATCACAATCTGAAGGTACGTTTCTCCGAATCATTAAGATTTTTTTTTTTTTTCTTTTGTTGTTGTATTTAATTCGATATTTTATTTTATTTTTTGCAAAAATTTGGTTTCTTATATGTTCAATCGTGTAGACAATTTAGAGGTGAAATGATTCTCCTCCCTGTTCTTATGATTAATGTACTCTGTATAGCTCAATTTCTTTCCTTCTCAATTGTTCTTATTGTGTATGTAATTGAATTGGGTTGGGATGGCTCTGTAATGTTGAGTTTTTGCCTGCTTATGTGATCAAAAATAGATTTCAGTTCAGAATGTATCAGCATTGCATGGCAATCTTGAAGTTTTTTTTTTTTTTTTTTTTTTTTAAAGTAACTCCCATAAAATTTTATTAAAATCTGAGTTAGTTTCTTGAGACAATTGAATAGGTCAGATTTAGAATCAGAGTGAGAATAAGGGTTCCTGCCAGAATGCGTCAGAAAGCGATCCCATGATCTTTTGATTAATCACTAGTACTCTGTATAGCTCAATTTCCTTCCTTTTCGATTAATTTTTTACCGTGTTATTGGGTAATAAAATGGTAATCTGACTGTATTGTTTCGTTTTGCCTGCTTTTTTTATAAAACAATTTTCAGAATGTATCAGTATTGTTTAGAAATCTTGTAGATCTTTTTTTTTTCAGTATATCCCTAAAGTTCTTTCCCAAAAGAATTTATGAGAATCTGAGTTAGTTTCTGGAGACAATTGAATATGCTAGATTTTCAATCACAGTTAGGAAAAGGGTTCCGGCCAGAATCCATCTTAAAGCAATCACTGAGATGCCACGAGAGCATCATTTTCAATTCCTCTGCTAAGTTACCCCTCCCGTAAACTGACTTTGTTATAGGCATAGAGCTACTATTTGATACGCTTCCTTTTGAGATAGGTTAATTTGCGCTAATTTTGAGATCTTTGTCTCTTTGTTAACTTATTTTGATTCTAGTTTCATGTTTGTTTATTACAGAAATGGCTAGAGAAGGAGGTATGTTTATGGTACATCAAACTATTGGCAGTGTACTATGCTGCAAATGTGGTATACCAATGGCACCAAATGCTGCCAACATGTGCGTGACATGCTTACGTTCTGAAGTTGACATAACCAAGGGCTTACAAAAGCATGCCATCATTATTCATTGTCCTGAATGTGACGGTTACTTACAACCACCAAGAACATGGCTCAAAGCCGAGGCAGAATCAAAGGAGCTCTTAACATTCTGTGTAAAGAGATTGAAAAATCTCAACAGAGTTCGACTAGTTCATGCCGAGTTCATTTGGACTGAACCTCACTCGAAAAGGGTCAAAGTCAAGTTAAGAGTTCAGAAAGAGGTTTTGCATGGTGCTGTTCTTGAACAAACTTTTATGGTCGAGTATGTGGTTCAAGATCAAATGTGTGAGTCTTGTTCAAGAGTTCAAGCCAATCCTGATCAGTGGGTTGCTGCAGTTCAACTAAGACAACACGTTTCTCATAGGCGGACTTTCTTTTATTTGGAACAACTAATTCTTAAGCATGATGCTGCTGTCCGTGCCATTAGAATTCAGCAAATGGATCAAGGGATTGATTTCTTTTTCGCTAATAGGAGTCACGCAGTGAAGTTTGTGGATTTTGTGGGAAAAGTTGTTCCGATTAGAAGTCGTGATGATAAGCAACTTGTTTCTCATGATACAAAGAGCAGTAACTACAACTATAAATACACTTTTTCAGTTGAAATTGTCCCGATCTGTCGTGAAGATCTGATTTTTCTCCCTCCAAAACTCGCTGTTAATTTGGGAAATCTAGGCCCGCTTGTACTCTGCACAAAAGTGAGCAACAGCATTGCTTTATTGGATCCACTGACCTTAAGACATTGTTTTCTTGAGGCTGATAAGTACTGGAATTCATCTTTCAAGCCCTTGCTTTCTGCTAAACAGCTCGTGGAGTATATTGTTCTTGATATAGATATTACTCGATCACCTGAAGTTAACTTTGGTGGCTCAAAGTATGTTTTGGCTGATGTTCAAGTAGCTCGTGTATCAGATTTTGGGAAGAACGATACAATGTTTATGGTGAGAACACATCTAGGCCATCTTTTAAACGTTGGTGATTACGCTCTTGGTTATGACTTGTACGGTACAAACAGTAACGACTTGGAGATGGACAAGTACAAACGTCTTGTTCTCCCGGAAGTGATTTTAGTGAAAAAGAGCTATGAAGAAAAGCGACAGAAGAAGCGTGGTCCTGTTGGTGCGTTAGAGGGGTTGCTTGCTGGTCTTGAATTGAGTGAGGACGACGTCGAAGATGACCGGATGAGTGAATGAACTCTATCGACGTGTCAGGGATACCATACAAAATATATTCTGAATCTGGTTTGATGATGCATGTTTATCATGTTGTTCAATCTTTTATTGGTTTAGTCTGAAATTTTTTTCTTTGTTCTTATAACACTTTGTTCCCTCCCCATTTCTCTTCAACCATTCATCATTTATCATTTCTCTCCCTCTCTTTCTCTCTCTCTCCCTCTCTCTTTCTCTTCTTGTGGTTTACTTTAGATTTGATTAAGATAATTAAAAGTAATCTAAATTATTATTTAAAGTTTATTCAAACAAACAATGAAAAAATGGACTAACTTTATGAGACAGAAGGAATATTTGATATGCAACTATGATCCTTTTATTGGGCATTTCATTTTGTAAAACAATGATGATTAATCTTCAGACCTTCAGTTATTTATTCCCAGACACTATTTTAGGATGTAATTGTGTTTTTTTAAAACTTGAAGGACTGAGTTTCACTTTCTATAACTTGAGGATGCAATTTGTACTTCTACGAAAAATGTGCAACATTTACATCCTGATATTGGAGTATGATTTTTATTTTTTTTATTATTATTTTTTTTAAATATATATACATGTTTAGAATGGTACAAGTCAAATGCATATCGATAAAACAAAAACCCAAGTGAGCTCGAATATTAACTCGACTCGAGGTCAAACAATGTTTCAAACTTCGTTTGTTATTTAGTCTATCGGGGATCGACTTGTTTGTTTGAAGCTCCTTCGAGCTCGACTCATATAGAGCTCGTTAAAAAGTTGAATATTTTCTATTAGCTCAAACTTGACTCGATAAGCTTGTTATAAACATTTTTTTTAGCAATATGCTTGAACTCAAGTTCGACTCGGGCTCGTTAAGAGCCAGGCTTAAGGCTTTTCGGAGAAAGAATTAAACAAAATCAAGCTCCGCTCGTTAAGACTCAAGGTCGATAACAACTCGACCTGCTCGAGACTCGATTCGAATCGAGTTCGAACAAAAGCTTGCTCGAGCTCGAGAAAAACTTGAGCTGGATAATTTTTAAACGAGCTCGAGCTCAAACATGCAAACCTCGATGTCTACTATTACAGCCCTACTCTCTTGGAACCAAAATAAATACCGAACTTGACTCAATATTTTGAGGAAGGTGTTTTTTTTAGTTTGTACATTGTTTGCAGAAGCCAGGTTTTTAGGTGAAAGGGTGTCAAAAATCTGGTGTAAAAGAAATTTCACGTGTACTTGAGGGCTAAAATTCATGTCCATGGAAGGAAGGTTTAATTTTTCTTTTAAATTTAACTCTCACTATTAACCCCTAACAATTTTGATAATTTCAAATAGTGAAAATCTAGTAAAAAACTTGTTTTACACTAGCGTTAGTGTAAAACTTGTTTTCATCTTTTGAAACCTTGTTTTATATTGTGAGATGAAAACAAGTTTTACACTAACACAAGTGTAAAACAAGTTTTTCCTAAGACTAACTCTTTCAAATAACTCGACATTTGTGAAAAAGAAGGGGGTCAAGCTAAATGTTTGGAAATGAGATTACAAGATTATATATGAATCTTTGCTATCAAATTGTACACAAAGTTGAGATTTTCAATGTCCCTTAAAATGAAATTTGGACACTCATTTAGGGACAGAGGGAGTAATTTTTATTTTGCATAGGGTGTAAGATTGCACAACCATTTCAATTTTTACCCTGCATTAAAACTAAAATCACAAATATAGCACTACTAATGTTTTTTCCAAAAAAATCATGGATTGGGATTCCACCTTCCTTGTGCATACTCTTGCCACTGATTGCTTATGCCATGATAATGCACCAAGTTTTTTTCTTTTACACAATATTTATTTTAAGACAGACTAAATAAATAAGAAAGTGTTACACTTATGGGAAGAGGAGTATACTTAACCGAAATATAGAATAATGGAAGGTGTTAGACCCAAAAACGAAAGTGTTGCAATTATTTGTGACGTAGAGTATCACATTTAACAGAAATCCATCGTAGTTGTGAACTAGTCATTGACTAAATAACAAACTCACCATATTTTTAGGATTTTTCGGACAATGAAAAAATTATTTAACCAGTATTGGTATCCTTAAATTGTACAAGCAAGCCAAGTAGGGTTGACAAGGAATGTCAAGGTTTTGACAAAATACAATGGTTTTTACCATATAACTAGCAAGGAGGACACGAAACATTGCTTAATGTCTTAGTCTTCAACAACGGTCTATTTTCCATCCTAATTTCCATGTTTCTATTCTAAAATAGGTTGGTTAATCTATTCATTAACATGATCTGATAACTATCGTTTATTTCAAATTTAAAAATCGAACTGATAATCATCTTTCAACCTTTAAAATTGATCAAGATAATGCTAATATGCTTCATTCAGTTAGTGTTCTCTAATAAAAGTTCCTAAGTTATTTAAGTAAAAACCGCCAATCATATTTAGTGTTCTCCAATTTCTCAACATATATATATATATATATGTGTGTGTGTATACATATATATGTATATAGGAGTATATAAATACATAACTCACTTGATCCTACCATTTTTAATAGAACTACTGTATGAAAATTAAGTTAATGAGTAGAAATCATCTGATTGCAAACTGTCATCTAGAAAATTAACTTTATGGTTAGAACTCATGTAATTGCAATGTACTGCAGAATTACATTCATATTGATTTTGTTTTAGAGAACCATGAATCAAATGTGACAATTGATTCCCAGGTATAAATGTAAAGACCCGAGTCCGCAGACCCGACCCGCCACATAGGTACCATACACTAGCCCACCAAGTATCTCCTTAATTGGGTCAACCACAGCCCATCACAGACCTCCAAAAGTCTAATGGATGATTTGATGCTTAGTAGGAGTGTATGGGCCTTCTATATAGCACACTCAATTCCCACATATTTCCGATGTGGGATGGGGGATATCACAATCTCCCCCACTCAAACCCTTGCCGTCCCTGGCAAGGTCAATCTATACCCAGATCGTACCCCCGGGCTAGCTCGCAAGCCTTAAGGCCGGGGTTCCGCTCTGATACCATTTGTAACGACTCGAGTCCGCAGACCCGACCCGCCACATAGGTCCGACCCGCCACATAGGTACCATACACTAGCCCACCAAGAATCTCCTCAATTGGGTCAACCACAGCCCATCACAGGCCACCAAAAGTCCAATGGATGATTTGATGCTTAGTAGGAGTGTATGGGCCTTCTATATAGCACACTCAATTCCCACATATTTCCGATGTGGGATGGGGGATATCACAATAAACCTAGGTAGTGTTAACGATTAGAGAGGGAGATAGTCGGAACCAATGATACATGAAGAGAGATAGTTGATATGAGAGACTCAAATATTATTATTGATGTACCTTGGTATTTATACAAGAGGATGGAGTACTCTCCAAGCTATTCTAGATTATTCTAGATTACATAGAATAAAGAAAGGTATACAATTCTAAACCTAGTAGGAAAGTAAATATTACAAGGAGAAGGAGAGTAATATAAGAAAAATAAATAATACAATACAATTGTAAATATACAAGGATTCTATATCCTTAATAGGTAGTGTTAGACATATATCCCACATGTAATTGAGAACTAAACTTTGACCGGTATATAGACTTGAGGGGTTACTCCCCTTATCACCAATTGGTTTTAAGGTGAAACCTCTAACGCAGTCCATTGCCGGATGGTATCAGAGCCACCGATCTATGGTGGCTTGATTGTTGCCGCTGCTTCTATGGGCCCTCTGTCAACTCTCTTCTACAAGGCCCACTCTCCTATCTTCTACAAAGGTCCACGTGCTCAACCTTGACCTTCTCTCCAGGTCATACGTGAGGGGCCGTGTTAGCCCTCTGTCAACTCTCTTCTACAAGGCACACTCTCCTATCTTCTACAAAGGTCCACGTGCTCAACCCTCGACCTTCTCTCCAGGTCATACGTGAGGGGCCGTGTTAGACATATATCCCACATCAAATTGAGAACTAAACTTAGAACAGTATATAGACTTGAGGGGTTACTCCCCTTATCACCAATTGGTTTTAAGGTGGAACCTCCAACACAATCTATTATCGGCCTAGTCCAGTCCATTACTCACACTTGGGTCTCTCTCTATTTCTTACCATATCTCTAACTCTAAGAGGTAGTCCAACTTCTAGAAGAATTATTCCAATGTTAAGATAAAAACTCAAATGAGAACACCATAACTCGTCTCATAGTAAAGAAGGGTCATGGGTCCGGGTTATTGGTGTAATTTCAACCCATGACACGGGTAAAAAAAATCCATTTTTTTTCATTTGCCAAAATTAATACTTACTACTCTCTTTGTCCCAAAGTATATGTCCACATTTCCTTTTTAGTCCGTCCCAGAGTATATGTCCACTTCCAAAAATGGCAAAGAATCATTACTATTCCTCTTACTCATTCTATCTCCTACTTTACTTTTATACTCACAACACCAATCAACTTACTATTCCCTCCCACTCATTCTCTCTCCTACTTTACTTTTATACTCACTACACTTACATCACTTCCACCATTTTTTAATTTCCGTGTAAATGGGAGGTTAGACATATACTCTGGGACAGAGAGAGTATAACTAAATGTAACAAACATGTTACTTTTGTGTAATAGTGTTTATACATAAATGTATTACATATGTATAGAAAAATAATAGTATTTTTTGTGTGTTTTTTTTTGTTTGCCAAAAGTAATACTTATTATAACTATATGTAACAAACGTGTTACCTATATGTAACATTGTTTATATATAAATATAATACATATGTATAGAAAAGTAGTAGTTCAACCCTTTACACTTTAGAACTAAAAACACTTGTTTTAATAACACTGTAAAAATAAGAAAGTAACAATTTTTATAAATGAATGTAACACTATTATTTAAGAATTATACTATATGTTCTTTTACCAAAGTGTAAACTGTTACATTTTTCTTCATCTTCTTCAGCTAAGTGGACAAGCTGATTTAGAAGGGACGAAGGTCGATGAGTCTCTATCTAGAAATTCTTTATCTATCTCATACATGAACTTAAAGATAGGAAACATCATTCCTTCAAGCTGAATCAAATAATATGTTACATTTTTAATAAAAAATATTAAATTTTGTCCAAAAAACGGTTACGTTTACTTGTATAATAACCATATTCATATGTTTTCAAATAATAAGTTACAATGGGTTCAATTTATCATGATACATATAAAATTATTACATTATTTATAGAAATATGTTACAATTTTTTTAACCAAAGTGTAACTTACATTTACTTGTACAAACAATTACATTCATGTATATGAACTGTTATTTTTCAAATGTTACTTTCTTTCAAGAAAATAAAATCAAAATACTCTAGTTCTTTTATTATGCGAAAACACTATTACATTTCAGTATAAGACAATTACATTTAGTTGTAGTTAGTGTTACACGTAATTATTGTTAGTATTACAGTTGAAAGATGAGTAAAATGAATAAATTTTTTTTTTATTTTTTTTTTTGTAATACAGGTGTTACATTTACTTATATACAATGTTACATATAAATAACAAAATTATTACATTTAGTTATAGTAAGTATTAATTTTAACGGACAACAAAACTAAGATAAAATAAAATAATAAATAAATAAATTATATTCGAGTAATGGGTCGATCTGTCTTTACTATGAGACGGTTCTAAGCTTTATGTTTATTAGTAGCACTCACAAGATATAAACCTACGTAGTCTATACTTAAGAACCTGCATCTTTATCTAAGTTTCCCACCAAAAACTTGTTAAAATTGGAGGCTTTGACCACTAAGTCCCTCAATCAAATGAAAACGGTCAATAAGGACAGGCATTTTCGAAACTTGTCAAAAAGTCCTTGGATCTTTTGCATGACCAAAATGCCCTCAAATTTTTCAAATGTAATATCTCAAAATCTACAAACTGAAAAAATAATCTGAAACCATCATTTTAATCGTATCATCAAAACGAATCAAACAAGTACACTCAACATATAATTAGAAAAAAAAAAAATTCACTTGTAAAATAATTTCTCAACTGATTTCACAGTTGTATGATTTCTCAGTTGTGTGATTTCACAGTCGTGTCATATTTTAATTCTTCACTTGTAAAATCATTTCTCAACTGATTTTACAGTTGTATGATTTTACAGTTGTGTAATTTCACAGTTGTAGTAACTGGGACATGCATTTCTTCGTCATTAGTATAATAAATTGAACATTCATTTCTCAGTTATTCACACATGACTTTGAGTATAACAGCTGGTACAGTTATTTCTCAGTTGTTCACACATGACTTGAAGTATAATAACTGGAACATTCATTTTTCAGTTGTTCACACATGAATTGCGTATAACAACTGAGAAATTCATCACTCTAATTTTACAGTTGTATGATTTTACAGTTGTGTGATTTCACAGTTGTAGTAACTGGGACATGCATTTCTTAGTCGTTAGTATAATAAATTGGACGTTCATTTCTCAGTTATTCACACATGACTTTGAGTATAACAGCTGGTACAGTTATTTCTCAGTTGTTCACACATGACTTGAAGTATAATAACTGGAACATTCATTTCTCAGTTGTTCACACATGAATTGCGTATAACAATTGAGAAATTCATCACTCTGTTTTTTACAAATGACACTCAATTTCACAGTTGTTTGCTGTCAAATGCTCTTTAAACAATTATGAAATAAAATTTTGCTTAAAGCTAAATATTTGGTTAATAATGTCATATGCAATGCTACATCATGTGTGAAACAACTGAAAACTCAATATTGCAGTTGTTTAAAGTCAAAGTGAACATGCCGTTATATAACCTCTAAAAAAAAGATAAATTATTTTATCTTATTTTTTTTATTAAAAATTAAAAATTGATTTATTGTGAAGACTACTCCTAACCAAAAAAATAAATAAATAAAATACAAGAAATGTGACTTTTTATTGTTAAATTTATAATAGTTTACAAAAGAAACAAGAAAGAGGTTTGACATAGTTGTTAAGAATTTAATTTGAGACCAAGAGGTCATGGGTTCGAACCCCACCAATGACAAAGAATTTTATATTTACAGTGTTTGTGGTTGTAGGTGGTCAGCAGCGGCGGTTGGAAGGAGGTCCGGCGGCGGCGGGTGGCGGTGATCCAACAAGCCGGCGGCAGACGTTGATGATGGGCGGGGCGGCAGTGGGGGTCAGAGATAGTCAAAGGTAATGGTGGCGGTGAAAGATGGTTAAAGGTAAGAGGGTTGAAAGGATTTAAATTGGGTTTATGGTTCTTTTGTCATTTAGAAAGTGCAAGAGATTTATTGGTAAAATTGATTTCAACTCAAGGATACTAAAGGAAAATCTTAAATGTTGTGTTTTGATTAGCAAATACCACATACTCTTACGGACTTGTAAAAATCCCTTAAAATTTTCGAAAACGCTTTTCTTTTCTTTTATAGAGAAACAGAAACTTGATCTCACTTAACAAAATTGTTGTCCAAACTGTTGGGGAGTGAGTGACGTAACTAGGATACGGGGCGATGACACAAATAAAGACATGGAAGTTCGGCTCTTGCCTACATCCTCGTCAGATAACATATTAACTTCTGATATATTCACGAGTTTAAACCCCTACGACTAGGGGTGTAAATGGTTCGGTTTGGTTCGGTCTGGGACAAATTAGAGGCCGAACCGCTAGGTATCGGTCTGGTGAAATCTCAGACCGAACCGAACCATAAAAACTTTCAAACCGAACTGAACCAAACCGCTATACCGCGGTTCGGTTCGGTCCCGAACCTCGGTCTGAAATTCAGTCGAAAGTCTTTTAACTTTACAAGTTTTGTCATAGACAAAGTTAGCATTTTCGGAAATCCTGTAAACCAGTTTTTTTAGTCAACCCTATTAGTTTCATAAGTCAACAGCTAAAGATCAATTGAGTATATGATCTGACAACAGAAAGAAGAGAACAATTATATAATTACAGTAATTTAAGTCACACCCATTTGATTGAAGGAAATTACCGTATCAGTAGTGATATCAAAGAGACTTGATATGCGTCTGCGACGGTCAAGATTGGTCCGGCGGAGGAAGTATTTCTGAGCATGGCTTACAACTTGGGTAGGGGTATGGGAAATAGTGGCCGGAGCTAGAACAGTTTGACTATGGAAAATCGAATCCCAAAATCAAATCAATCGGACAAACGGAAAATAGTGGCCGGAGCTAGTGTGAGGGCGGACCACGAAGAAAAAGAGGAAGATTGAGTGCGTCGCCGTCAATTTGGTGAAGGGAGCGAGACGAGAGACGATTATTGCGCCGTATGTGGTCTGCGGCGTGAAAGTGAAAGAATGAAAGTGAGATACAGTGAGATGAGAGTGAGGTATTAGGGATTCTAATGTTAGGTTTTCTAAAATCTAAGGGTGGATATTAATTCAACTTAAAATCCTACGGTCTTTATTCACGGTTCAACGGTTCGGTCTCACGGTTCGGTCTGAATCAGTTCAGTTCGGTTCGGTTCGGTTTGGTCTAAAGTGGTCAGACCACAGACCGAACCGAACCACACGGTTTGGCAATTTTAGAGACTGAACCGAACCATGATTGCTCAAAAACCAAACCAGACCGTATGGTCTGGTTCGGTTCGGTCCCGAACCGCGGTCTGGCCCGAACCACTGACACCCCTACCTACGACCACTAGCGAAGCCATGTAAGAGAAGTGAGTCACTCGACCACGTTAACTTTTGGGAAATGTCGTTATAGTACTTCCAATTGTTTTCAAATACACTAAAAATATTGTTTTTGTCTATTTTGAGTTTTTGACCCCCTTCATTTTGATAAAATTTGTACTATAACATCATTTTGACCCATTCTATTCCATTTTTTTTTTAAAAAAAATATAATCTTTTTTTCTTCAAGCAATCGTGACTCCTTTAGCCAAAATTTATGGCTTTCAAGCAGTGACATACTACTGCTAATAGTACGACTCCAAAAATAAGAGTCCAAATCTTCATTACATTAGTGGTAGACATTGTGAAATTTGGATTTTATGTAAGAGGACGGTACAATAGTCACAATGGTCCAAGTCTCATCTCTAATATAATCCAAAAGGTTCAGATATCTCATCTACTTGTACATTCCAATTCAGTATTTGTGTTGATAAGAGGGCGGGTCAAAAATAATTCTTTTGACTATGTCAACGACAGAAGGAGACGAGGAGAGGGATCGAACCCTAGCTCTCACCACCGAGTATTAGAAATTTGGGTTGATAAAAAGAGCGGGTCAAAAGATAAGTCTACTTATTCAGTACACAAGTATTAGAAATTTGGGTTGATAAGAGGGATATTTCGTATCCAATTTACATAACCCGGGAAATATACTCCTAAAAGTTATGGATAGTTTGTTATTTATAGTTGACTAGTTCATAGATAGTTAACAAACTCAATCTGAAAAAGATTTTACTGTTTCAGATAAAATAGATTTTTTGTAACTATATATACTATAATATCTCCCAAACAAAATCAATCTGAAAAAGAGTTTAATGTTTCAGATAAAATAGATTTCTTTGTTACTATATATACTATAATATCTCCCTCTCTTTTTATATAAACGCACCTACCGTTCATAGTATCAGTATATAGTATTGCAGAGAAAATTACAGAGCCTATTTTTTCCAGCCATGGGAAAGCCATATATTCTTCTTTGTTTTACTGCAATTTTCTTTTTCATTTTTGTTTCAGCCAGACATCATCCCACTACTCTACAAAAATTTGTCAATGATTCTCCTTTCAACACAACAAAAAACTACACACACGTTTGTGATCCGTCCCGGTTTAAAGAACTCGGGTTGAACATGAACGATTTCGTATACTGCGACAAGTCTTTACCCTTTGATGTTAGGGTTAAGGACTTGGTCGATCGAATGACGCTTTTGGAAAAAGTCAATCAAACTAGTGATAGTGCAACCGGAGTTGCTCGGATCGGGCTACCGAAATATGATTGGTGGTCTGAGGCATTGCACGGAGTTGCTAATGTTTATAGCAAAGTAACTTTTTTTGATGACGAAGTTCCTGGTGCTACAAGTTTTCCCACTGTTATTCTAACCACAGCTTCGTTTAACGAGTCTTTATGGAAAAAGATTGGCGAGGTAATTCAGAAATACTCCCTCCGTCCCCAAATGATCTTTCGTTTAACTATTCAAACTTTTTAAGAATATGAACACTTGCTTCACTAGCCATATTTTGCTTATGCACTTTTAAGCCTAATTGTAGAAATGGAAGATCATTTTGGGACAAATATTCTTATTATAAAAATAAGATTAATTAATATGTGTGTTTGTTGTTTAATTTTGCAGGCGGTTTCAACAGAAGCTCGAGCAATGCATAATTTAGGGCATGCGGGATTGACATTTTGGAGTCCGAATATTAATGTTGTCAGAGATCCTCGATGGGGAAGAGCTCTCGAAACTCCCGGGGAGGATCCTTATGTTGTTGGTACTTATGCCAAGAATTATGTCAGAGGGTTGCAAGATGTTGAAGGTACTGAAAACGCTACTGATCTGAATTTCAGACCTCTGAAAGTATCGTCATGTTGTAAGCACTATGCTGCTTATGATATTGACCAATGGACGAATGTGGATCGCTTCCACTTTGATGCAAGGGTACGTACGTAATAATAATAATAATTTCTTCTAATTATCAAATGATATAATCTTTGTGTTTGATTGACTTTTGCACATGAAATATTAGGTGCATGAGCAAGATATGGTTGAGACGTTTCTTCGTCCATTTGAAATGTGTGTAAAAGAAGGTGATGTTTCGAGCGTAATGTGCTCGTACAACAAAGTTAATGGCATCCCTACTTGTGCTGATCCAAAGCTTCTCAAAGATACAGTTAGGGGAGAATGGGATCTCCACGGGTAATACGTCTTTTTCTTTTTATTACATCTGCATTATAAGAGTTATATCTGAATTATTAGAGTTATATCTGAATAATTAGACTTATATCTGACTTAGTATAGATCTGAATTATTAGATTTAAAGATGATAGATCGATCTGAACTCAAACTTTGTTGTACTGTTATAACCTTTCTATTAGATCTGAATAATAGGAGTTAGATCTGAATTATTAGATTTAAAGATGATATATCGATCTGAACACAAAAAAAATTCTTGTTTTGTTGCAATTAGGTACATTGTTTCGGATTGCGACTCTGTTGAAGTAATAGTAAATAATCAAAACTGGCTGAATGATGCCCCAGAGGACGCGGTTTCCCAAGCTTTTAAAGCGGGACTGGATTTGGATTGCGGGAGCTTCTATTCCACGTATGCTGGAAACGCAGTAGTTCAAGGCAAGCTTAGAGAATCTGAAATCGACAAGGCTTTAACCAATCTCTACATTGTCCTAATGAGGCTCGGGTTTTTCGATGGGAGCCCACAATATGAATCTCTAGGAAAGAAAGATATATGTTCAAACGAGCATATCGAGTTGGCAAGAGAAGCGGCGAGAGAAGGAATCGTTCTTTTAAAGAACGAGAATGGAACTTTGCCATTAACCGATTCTACATTTGAGGCTTTGGCTGTTGTGGGCCCGCATGCTAATGCTACTGATGTTATGATTGGAGATTATTCAGGGATTCCGTGCAAATACATGTCTCCAATTGATGGGTTTTCGACGTATGCGAAAGTTTTATATGAAATGGGATGCGGGGAAATTAAATGCAAGAACGATAGCTTGATATGGCCCGCTGTCAGAGCTGCGAAGAAAGGTGATGCGATTATTATTGTGGCGGGGTTAAGCAGGGATATTGAGGATGAGGGTAGGGATAGAGAGGATCTGCTACTTCCGGGTTTTCAGCAGCAAATGATTGAACAAGTTGCATCGGCCTCTAAAGGTCCGGTGATTCTTGTGATTATGTCTGCGGGTGGGGTTGATATTTCGTTTGCTAAGAATTCTTCGAATATTCAAGCCATTTTATGGGCGGGTTACCCCGGTGAAGAGGGTGGTCAGGCCATCGCTGATGTTGTTTTTGGAAAATACAACCCAGGTATTATGATTTTATTTTATTGTCTAGTTTGCTGAAACTAGAATATTTATTAAGATTTCTAACATTTTCTCAATTTTTGTGTTTTTTAGGAGGTAAGTTGCCATTGACATGGTTCGAGAACGAGTACATAGACATGCTGCCTATGACATCTATGCAACTCCGTCCCGATGACAGCCTTGGCTACCCGGGACGGACATACAAGTTTTTCAGTGGCTCGACAGTCTATCCTTTCGGATACGGACTAAGTTACACAAACTATACTTACAACTTGGTATCTGCAAATAGGTCGAGCCATCTCACTCTAAACAAGTTTCAACACTGTCGTGACTTGAATTACACCGGTGGTGCTTACAAGCCACCTTGTGCTGCTGTTCTTCTCGATGACATGACATGTGATGAAATTTTTGAGTTTAATGTTGAAGTGAAAAATAATGGGACAAAAGACGGAAGTGATGTTGTGTTGGTTTATGCGGTCCCACCGGAAAATATTGCTGCCGCTCCGATCAAGCAGTTGGTTGCGTTCAAGAAGGTGTTTGTTCCGGCCGGCGAAAGTAAGGAAGTTAAGTTTGTCTTGAACACGTGCAAGAGCTTGTATATTGTTGACTATAAGGCTTATCAGGTTCTACCGGCGGGTATACATTCGATTGTAATAGGAGATGGGGTTGTAGAATTTCCTCACCATGTTAGTTTTGGATATTAGAGATTAGGGTGGAAAATAATTAGACTAGGAAATAAGTATTTAGGAGTACAGTTTATTTTGTTAGGGAAATAGTATTTACATGTCTTTTTATTTGCAGTAGAATTATTTCCTAAGGCATTTTAATAAATGCATTAGCCATCATCTTTTCCTCTAATGTTTGGGCATTTTTTATGCATCTGGCTTGCTTTCCTATTGCATAGGCATATATCACCTCTGAAGATTCATAATTATACACAAGCAGTTTATGCACTCAACAGGGCACCTAAACTCCTACTACCTCCGTATCAAAATGAATGTCCATTTTTGCTCTTGAAGAGCAGAAATTCATTTTGGGAAGGAGGGAGTACAATGTTAATTCAATTAGCCAAAAACTAGTGAGCATGTAAATCAATCTCATGTATATGCACCATAATGGAGGCTAAAACTTACATTTGCATATGCAGCCAATTACCAGAAATCCTTGCAAGAGCACATCCCATCGTCGAAATGGTGGAAACGATTTGTGTCTCGTAAAACAATCACTCTCTTTGTAACTTTCGATACATACTTCATCCACGTGTGACAGTCTGCACAAACACGAAGATTCTTTGTAACTCTAATTGGCGACCCGGATCCAGTTTTTATGAGCCCAAACATTGTAGCCAGCCTTTCACTATGACCACACACCCACGCAGTCTTTAGATCTTCATTCACATCATGAAGAACCACTGACGTATCTGGTACGTACCCAAGTTTCTCCATACCTTCCATCAATTCGTTCCAAACCTTCTTATATTCATCCGAATTACGAAATTCAAAATCCCCACTTGCTAAAAACGTGTGAATTCTATCTCTAATTTGCATCCAGCTACAACCGGGCTCTTTCTTAATCCCCTTCCCTTCCATTTTCTCTCTTATCCTCCTAACATCTGACCACATTCCTAGTTTTGCATAAATATTAGACACCACTATGTAGTTTGCTGCATTGTTTGGTTCAAGGTCAAACAACTTTGCAGCAACAACCTCTGCTAGAGAAACATTCCCGTGAAGTCTACACGAATTAAGTAATGAGCCCCAAGTGCTTGCATCCGGTTTCATGGGCATGTTTTTCACCACTTCCAGTGCTTCTTCCATTTCGCCAGCCCTACCTAATATATCCACCAAACAACCGTATAGTTCTAAAGTAGGCACGATTCTAAATTCAACCCTCATCCTCTCAAATAATGCACGCCCTTCATTCATAAGACCTGCGTGGCTGAAACCTGATAACAAAGACGTAAAAGTGATATGGTTTGGATGATAACCAGAACGAACCATACCATCTAACAAATCCATTGCATCCTTCATCACCCCATTAATAGCATACCCTCGAATAATAGTATTCCATGTGCTCAAATCCCTCTTTTCCATTCCATTGAACACTGTTCTAGCATAACTCATTGCACCACACTTTGCATACATGTCAATAAGTGAGTTTAACACCCAGACATCTGGTTTAGTACGAGATTTAACCATCTGGGCATGAATCTCCTTGCCACTGTAAATTGCTGTCAATCGCACACAGATTGGCAGCACGATAGTAAGAGTAACCCAACTGAACCCACTTCTCTCTCTTTGCATCTTCTTAAACATTTCAAGACCCTCAATTAACTGTTCTCTCTTAACAAATCCACTTATCAACAAGTTCCAAGTGACCACATTTAGTTGAGGCATTTCATCGAACATCTTAACCACATCTTCAAAACACCCACCCTCCGCATAAAGCATCAAAAGAGCATTGTACACATATTGATCAGGTTCGTTATTCAACTTCACAATTTGGCCATGAATCCCTCGACCCAATGAAAAATCTTTCAACCCCATACACGCTTTCAATGCAGCCGAAAATGCAAAATTCCCAGGACGAACTCCTCGAGATAACATGTCACAATACAGTAATAAACCTTCTTTGAACAGACCATTTCTTGAGAACCCTATAATCATGGATTCCCAGACATCTTTCACCTCCTCCTCCCCATGTTCAAACTCAAACCCATCTTCAAAAACCCGAAGAGCTTCATCAATTTGGCCACAAACAGAGTAAAGGGTAATGAACTTGCTCTTTAATATGGGATTCTTGAGCAGATTTTGGTGGGTTCTGGAAAGTAGGAGCTGAACGTAGAGTCTTTGGCCATGTTGTAAAGATTTTCTTGAAACGCAGGCATTGAGGAGGTGCGAGTAGGCTTCGATTGGGTTGGATTTCGGGGGTTGGGACTCGATTAGGGCAAGGGCTTCGTCTAGTTTGCCTGATTTTGAAAGGGATATGAGGGTTGAATTGAAAGAATTGGGCTTTTGAATTTGGGAGGAAGGAATGGCGGGTATGGCCGACATGCTTATGGTAGTTGAGAAAGGCATGGAGTATCTTCTTCCTGAAGGGGTAACTATGCTTATGTTTTAAACCCGGACTGTTTTGGTCTCTCAGTATTTTCAGCAAGGCATGGAGTATCTAAGTTGCCACGGTTAGAAATTATTATGATCGATAATTCGTGCAACTAGATTATGTTCTTTCATCTGCCCAGACGTAGCCAAGTGGGTAAACTACGATTGTGTTCTTGGGTTTGAGATTATTTATTGTTTTCGTCTATACAGTATTTCTTATTTTTGCTCTAATAAATTTTAATACTCCCGTGTCCCTAAATGAGTATCCAAATTTCATTTTAAGAGACACTGAAAATCTCAACTTTTTGAACAATTTGGTAACAACGATTTATATATAATCTTGTAATCTCCCTTCCAAACTTTTAGTTTTGCACATATAAAGAAACCGGTGAAAAAAAAAACGAAAAAAAAACGTTTAGGGAGAAAGTTATGTTCAAAAAAGACACTCATTCCGGGACAAAGATTTCTTAAAAATAGACACTCATTTAGGGATACAGAGAGTAACAAATGTAAATGAAAACCTTTACTATCTGAATCTAGTTGCATGACTGCTGAGAAGGAGGCCACTGCTTCCCGTTCTAGTAGTAGTGCGACCGAATATCGCGCCTTTGCTGCGGCTGGTGAGGCCTTAGCTACAACTGTAAACGAACTTCGATCGGTTACTTCTATGGCGAACTAGACATCCCTTAATAACTGCCAATGTTATTTTCTGATTACATCTCATCTTTGCATATGTATTGCAATCTTGTTTTTCTTGCTCGTACTCGTCATATTCGCCTTAGAGATGTTTCCTCTAAGGATCAACTCGCCGACATTTCACACAGACTTTAGCTCGGCCTATTTTCTGTTGATCCCCTCCGCTCCGCGTGGCTTGAGGAGGGGTGATAGAACTAAATATTATAGCAGGTTCCACAACCAAGGCATGATCCATTTTTATGTTAATATGAGAATACAGTTCTACTAAGGCAAAAAAAAAAAAAAAAAAAAAAAAAAAAAAGCAAGCCTTCAGCAACAGAGAAGTCCTACTATTAAACTTGACTTGTACCCATCCAATCAAACATATACATATTCATCATCTAAAAGTTGGTCAGTTAATCAAAAAGTACAATCACTAAACCTCAATCAAGAACTACCAAATTCATCATACATCACAATATGAACATCAACCTCCAACAACAATGCTGCAGAAATACCTTATATAGTTCAAATCTCCATAATAAGTACTTCATTATATCTACAAAAAGAGATGGTTCAATTCCTCAAAGCCTCAGTGTAAGATCCGGTGTAGCTTCTTCAACATACACTTGCGGACACTTTGGACCGACCTCTCTGAAATTCATTTCATTATTACCTTCAGTCAGCGCAAACGTTGAATTACGAGTATGCCCCCCTCCTCCTCCACCCTCAATCACCTGCCTAAAACTCCCGGGCCATAAAATCTCCGTCTCATCAATATCATCCTCTATAAATATAGGCAATCCCGCATAAGGTCCCATGCTAGTATCCTGTTGCCTCACCGCATCTGACAAAAACACCGATGAATGTGCTTTTATAGCAAGCGACCTCAATGAAGTCCCGTGCAATGGCAAAGCCGATAAACTTGCAGCATACCTCTCTGAAAAAATACCCATTCTCATAGCTCGTTTAGCTAACGTCCGTTCCCTTTTATGCGCGTTCTGATGGCCCCCGAGTGCTTGGGAACTGAAAAACTTTCTCTGACAGTAGTTGCATGGAAAGACGCGTGGTTGTAATGATGCGGATAGAGGTGGTTCGTTGATGCTTTCACTTGTGCTAGATGATAAAAATCCTAATGGGTCCGTTCTTGATTGTGAATATTCGTTGAATTTTAGAGATAGGTCGAGGCAAATTGGGTCTGAATTATTGCTCGAGTTGGATGTTGGTATGGGATTTATAGGAAGGGATATATTGGAAGATACTTGGCTGCTAATGTCAGAATCGTTGTTCTCGGATGCCTCCACTTCTAGGTCAAAGTACGTTGGCTTCATAACTTTCTTGGTCTAGCTCAGAGTATTACAATTAGTTGATTTCAGTTACTGGGTGGTTTTTCACTTCAAAGACTGTCAAATAAGACTAACTTTGCTCTGCATTTTTAAGAAAACTCTGTTAAAAATTAAAAAATGCAATGCCAATATCAAAATGATAGAAGCCATGAAAATACAACATTGATGCTATTAGGATGAAAATGTTGCATATTTTTATTAGAAGTACAAATTGAACCCCCCCCCCCCAAGTATTAGAAAGTGTAAAACAGTCCTTTTAAGTTTCAAAACGCGCACAGTCCATCCTTGATGTTGTAGATGAAACCATGAGCCCCACAGAGTTTCGAAAAACTTTGGATTGGCCCGCAATTCTTGAACATGTACGCAACCCTCTCATCTTTAAAGTGCACATGACCACAAGATCGCTTTGTAACATGTAAGATTATGCGACTAGATTATGGTTTGTATTTCAGCAGCATTAGCGCTTGTTCATATTATAGCATACTATATTCGATTCAGAAAGGCGATATAGGGCAAATTGCAATTTAGTTACCTGAGTTTTACACAATGTTTCAATTGGTTCCTGAATCCGTTTTTCAGCAAATTGGTTACTCCAGTTTGTCATTTAGTTGCAATGTGGTATAAAAATGGATGGATCGTTTAAAAACTAACGAAAGTGGATGAAAAACCTAACGAGCTTCTTTCAAAATTGCAATTGTTAACCCTACAATTTAAATTTTCCCACTTCACCCCCTAACTCCTAACGAATGTTTAAAAACTAACATAATTTGCATGCATATGTCCAAAAATTAGCGTTTCAGTCATTTTCGTTTTATTTATTACATCAAAATTATAAAAATTATGATATCTATCATAAAAATAATAAGTTTATTTAACTTATGACAAATACATATCATTCATAAAAATACTAATTTTATTTAACTAAAATTATAAAATATGATATCCAGAGCGGAACAGTGTTTTGGCCCGTCAAAAAACTAAGGAAACCACCAAAAATGGCGATCTCTCCACCCACGTTCCTTCTCCCCCTTCTCACGACCACTGTTTTCTCTCTGCTCCATCCAAGTGGGTTTGGTAGTGCTTGCCTTCATGATCTCTTTGTCATTTCTAATCAAAAAATTGATGGCTGGAGAAACGTTTTTGCACAAGAAATTGTGGCTTGTCGGCGCAATTTTTGTCAATTTACTGTTTCCGGACAATGCATAATATACTTAAGAAAATGCCCAATGTTTTTTAAGTGAGAGCGAGAAGATTTTTTTTTTTATTATTATTATTATTATTTTGCTCAAGTTTTTCTAAAACAAACAATTAGAATTTGTAGGTTTATTAATTAATGTCTTTACATGTTACAATTTTTTTATTATGAGGTAAAAATGTGAATAAGTTGAGTTGGAGGGTGCACTTTGCAATTATAAAAGAAACTTTTAGATTTTCCATCCATTTCATTAAAAAACTAACAATCCATCCATTTTTATACCACATTGCAACTAAATGACAAACTCGAGTAACCAATTTGCTGAAAAACGGATTCAAGAACCAATTGAAACATCGTGTAAAACTCAGGTAACTAAATTGCAATTTGCCCGGCGATATATACTATCTTATCTACTACTTTTTTAACAACTCAGTTCATATAGATTCCATCAATTATGGAAGGAATAGTTTGGATTCTCCACAGCATATGTCAGAACTGAAAGCAATAGCTCAACTGCTCAACAAAGTTTGAAAACACTAGTTTTATTCTTCCTTTTTTTAAGAAAAGAAAAAAAGGAAGAAAAAAATAGTGTTTGGGAATAATTAACTGAAAACTATAGCCCATCAAAATACTACTCCTTGCGTCCCGTCACCATACTAAGATTCTTACTTTCTTTTTTGTTTGTCCCAAACTAAAATTCTTAATTGCTTTATTATTTAAAATAAACAATGAGACCCACTTGTCATTCTCACAGCAAAAACTTTTTATCCATTTTCTATCTCCTACTTTTCTTACTTTACTTTTCATACTCACATCATTTTCTTTTTCTTAATTTCCGTGTAAAGTCAAACTAAGAATTTTAGTTCGGGACGGAGGGAGTAGTAAATCAATAGTGTTTTTTTTCTGATTTTTTTTTTTTTTTTTTTTTTTTTGAAGAAAGACTAAATCACTAATACTCATTTTTCAAAAGAAATTCTTAAAACTTTTCTCAGAAACATACAATTAAAAGTGAAATGAAAAAAAAATAATACTCCCTCCGTCCCAGACTAAGGTTTTTAGTTTGACTTTACACGAAGATTAAGAAAAAGTAAATGTTGTGAGTATGAAAAGTGAAGTATGAGAAAGTAGGAGAGAGAAAGTGGGTAAAAAAAAATTTGTTGTGAGAATGACAAGTGGATCCCATTATCCATTTTAGGTAATAAAGCAAACTAAGAGCCTTAGTCTGGACAAACCAAAAAGGAAAGTAAGAACCTTAGTCTAGGACGAAGGGATCGAGTATCACAGTTGCAAAGTACCAACGTATACACGGATCGGATACTAATATTAATATTCTCATTATATTCATTTTAGAAAGAATTAGCAATACCATCAACCAAATACAAAATCAGATGCAACCAATATAACATAATGAAATAAAAAAGCAGAACAAAAAGGAAAAAACACACACACACACACACCACCCTCACTTCAACTGGGTAAACAACACTGAATCCAAAACTCAAGAACACCAACAGAGAACAACAAACTGAAAGCATAACAAGTAAATAACAACAAAAAAAAAAAAAAAAATATAACAAAAAAAAAAACCCTAAAAGGGAAAAGAAAGTAAGACTAACCAGTTTGGTAGCTTAAAATCAAGAATCCAAGATTGTTGTAGTAGTTACCATTTGTAGGAAGAAAAGAGTGATATGAGAAGGGGAAAACTATTTCCTTTTTTTGCAAAACAAATGAAATGGGGTGTTCCGAAGTGAACAAGAACAGAAGAGAGAGATGATAAATGATGAATGATTGAAGGTAAAGTGGGGGGAGAGGGGACAATGGTGGTGGGATGTGATGTTATGAGAAGTCAGAATAAAAGGTGTTGGTATTGGGAGCCAAGGCGGATAAAGAAAGAAAACATGACATAATACTCCAACAGCCTTTTTAAAATGTTTTTGTGCTCTTTCCAAAGCAAAACAAACTCCACGGTGGGGTTTATTTTAATTTTCCACTAAAATTAATAAAAATTATGAGTATGAAAAAATAAAGTACTTTAGGAAAGAAGGAGAAAGAAACTCTTATTAGAAAGTTAATACTCCTTCCGTCTCATAGTATATGTTTACTCTCTCATTTACACAGATATTAAAAAATGGTGAAAGTGATGTAAGTGTTGTGAGCATAAAAGTAAAGTACGTGGAGAACGAGTGGGAGTGAATAGTAAGTTGATTGGTGTTGTGAGTGTAAAAGTAAGTAGGAGAGAGAATAAGTGGGATAAATAGTAAAGATTTTTTGCCATTTTAGGAAGTGGACGCATACTCTGGGAAAGACTAAAAAGGAAATGTGGACATATACTCTAAGACGGAAGGAGTAGTAAGTTTTTGTTTTAACTTGTGGGTTTCATGATTTATTTTAGTTAATAAAGCAACTATAAAGCTCTGAAACATATTAAAAAAATATAAAACCTTAACTTGGAACAGAAAGAGTACATCATTCTTCAAAATAACTTGCACTAATTTTCTTTTTAATTATGTGTTTTTTCAAAATGATGCAAGTTGTTTTGAGATGGAGGGAGTACTGTTGGCAAGTCTATTTGAAATTAGACAATCTTAATCAAAATTTATGATTTAACTGCATTTTAATCAATATAAAGTTACATAAAACTTGATTATATCCACAAAATTTAAAATTAGTTGTTGAGAGTACTTTTATAGTAATTTTCATAATTTCATTTAACTAAATAATTTTTTTTAAATCTTTTATTAAATAAATTTCAATAAATTTGTTCGTTTTGATGAAAATGTCTAAATTGAAAGACAAAAACTTGTGTGAGACGGGTCTCGTTAAGAGAGTAAATGGTTTGCTTCCTATGGGTGGGGAGGGGCAAACTCATTTTCTCTCTTATCGAGATCCGTCTCACACAAAACTTCCTCAAATTTAAATGGGAGCCAAATTGGACTCGCGCAATTTTGATGATGGCAGTGTGATTCGTGGTCACTTAATTTGTTTAATAAAAAAAATGACCGTCCTTTTACCCAAATTACAATTAACACAAATCATCCACAATCCATAAAAAAAAAAAAAAAAAAAAAAAAAAAAAAAACCTCTCTGTTAATGCAACTCCAATGGTCGAGCATAAAATTTATACTATATTAAAAGTCAAGGTAGAGTCTTTAGATGGTGTCATGTGGACAAGTTTTGCTTAATTCTTGCTTTTGGTGATGCCACATCATCCATAACATTTAAAATTAAGTGACTTTTTATTTTTCTCTTATTAGCTAATAGTATTAGTTAATTGTAATAGTTACTATATTAGTTAACTATTACTATTAATAGTATTAGTTTATTATAATAGTTAACCATATAGGATAACTATTACTATTAATAGTATAAGTTAAGTGTAATAGTTATTATAAAGGGTAACTATTATTATTAATAGTAATAGTTAACTATATAAGATAACTATTACTACTAATAGTATTAGTTAAATATAAAAGTTATTATATAAGATAACTACTACTATTAATAGTATTAGTTAATTGTAATAATTAATTATATAAACATAATAATTATTATTAATAATATTAGTTAAGTGTAATAGTTACTATATAAAGTAACTATTATTAATAATAATATTAACTAATTAGAATAGTTACAATATAATATATTGTAAGTATTACTATCATTAAATTTTTTTAATTCTTATTACTATTATTAGTATTAGTTACTATATATAGTAACTATTACTTTTAACTTATTATTTACGATAAACGTTACTCCCTCCGTCTCAGGGTAAGAGTCATACTTTATATTTTGATATGTCCTAGAGTAAGAGCCTCTTTCCTAAAATGACAGAAAATCTTTATTATTCATCCCACTCATTCCCATTCATACATTACTTTTATGCTCACAACATCAATCAACTTACTATTCCCTCCCACTCATTCTATCTTTTACCTTACTTTTACACTCACAACATTTAAATCACTTCAACCATTTCTTAATCTCCATGCATTTGAGAGGTAGGACTCTTACACTGGGACGGAAAAAGTACTACTTAGGTACCATTATCTTTTAATTTACTATTTAAGCTCATAATTACTATAATGTTAACTATAATTAAAACCTTATTCTCTCAATAGATCAAGAGTAAAAATTGACATCATTATGGGACAAACGAAGTAACTTTAAAAAATATATATAAAATTATTCTTAACCAATATTATTAACCAATCTTAATATCTATTTTATACTATAGTAACTAAAACTATTTCCACTAATATATAAAATCACAAGTAAATTTTACATATATCTTTAAATTTATTTATATTTATTTGAAATATCTAATAATTATATAATGTAATTATAAATATCCATGCATAAAAGAAAACACCGGTGCGAATCAAGAGTTAATCCCTAGTTTATGATTAAACTTAGACCATCTACAATGGATTAAACATCATTTTCCATTCAACACCCACTTTATCACTCCACATCAGCTTCTCTCTCTTCTAACTCATCCATTCAACACTCATTCAACTTTACACCCTACAATGGTTTGTTTAATCCTCCATTCAACACCATTCCCACTTAATTATAATTTTAAAAAAAAATACTTCACACTTAATTATTTTTTGTAATTGTAATTAAATAAATATGAGGATTTTTTGAGTGTTGAAATGGTTATTATTGGGATCCATCTCACTAAAAAAAAAAGTTTTTTTTTTTGGTATCCAAATCAAATGAAACTTTAATCAATTTATAGAGAAAAAAATTACGAATTTTGGTGTAAAAAAAAAATCTTTGAAATAATTGATCTCAAATAATTGGGATAAGTATGTAAATTCGAAAATTCTGAGGACCAATCACAATCTGCCACGTGGTCCAACCAGAAAAAAAGAAAGAAAAAACAAGCCGAGCGCCAAGCCCAGACGCGCCCTTGTCTGCGCGTCTGACGCACGCGCCATTTTCGCCCTACCGCAGCTCACCACGTGTCTGAGTTTGCTGCCAACGTTTCCATTCAACCGGTGTTGAATGGATTCAACTCCTCTTCCATTCAACTCCCCATTGCACCCATCAAACACCCCCCCCCCCCCCCACCCCTTTCAACACCCCATTCAACACCCAATTGCACATGATCTTAAAACAACTATTATCATCCGTTGATTGTATGCGTCAGCGTTATGGTGATAATGGAGTAGTAGTATTAATTTTAAAAGGCATGGAATAGTTACAAATGGTGCATGGTAGGGACTTGTGATCCATGTTGTTTGGTTTTCATCACCCACAGGCCACAGCCCGCTGGTACATAAGCCACATGTTAACTTTGCAGAAAACTTTTACGTATGTGTTTGTTGGACATGCAAATATGAGGTGTTCTCCCATGAGAACACCCATTTTGTTCTCATGGATGGATGAGAACGGTTGCAACCGTAGCAATTTTGCGTGAAGCATAGGATTCCAACCCACGCTCCACTCCAAATCTGCCATGTGGCGGCGACATTTGCTTAATTTTTATTTTTTTTAAAGTTTTTATAAAATTCTTTGGCATTTTTTTTTTATTTGTCAAAAGTAATACTTAGTATAACTAAATGTAACAATTGTGTTACTTATATTTCAACTGTAATAACTAGGGGTGTAAATGGTTCGGTTTGGTTCGGTTTTGGGGAATTTACGGACCGAACCACTAGTCATCGGTTTGGGATAATCCCAAACCGAACCGAACCATGAAAAAATTCAAACCAAACCAAACCGCTATGGTTCGGTTCGGTTTGGTTCAAACCGCGGTTCAATTGTGTGGTTTAAACCGCGGTCTAGACCGTGGTTTAAACTACGGTTCAAACCACGATTCAAACCGTAACTCATTATTTGTTTGAATTTTCCGTGATCACGGAGGAAGAGCGAAAGATGCGTGTCTTTAAGGGGAAAGTAAGAGGAAGAGAGAGGCCGAAGGAAGAAAAACACTTTACAATATCGATCTGGGAGAGAACTTGGTTTTTCATGTGTCACAATTAAGATAACAAATAATGAAATTAATACTTGAATAAGATACAAAATATGGGTTAGAATTAGTCTATATAATGTTTTTTTTTATTGGTACAACAATAAATACTACTCCCTCTGTCCTAGAGTAAGAGTCTTACCCCCCAAATCTCACGCTTATTAAGAAAAGTGCTTAAAGATGAATAAATAATTGCAAGTGGGTAGAAATCAGGAGAGAGAGAGAGAGAGAGTGTAAAATTACATTCTACTCCTATAGGCCAAGACACACAAGGAGAGGTTTTTCTGTAAATATATCAACTTTATAATGGCATATGTATAAAAGACACTATTCAAATTTTGCCATTTTAGGAATAAGACTCTTACTCTGGGACAGACTAAAAAGGAAAATAGGACTATTACTTTGGGACGGAGGGAGTAATAAATATACGAAAAAATAATAAATAAGATACAAAATGGGGGGAGGTTAGGATAATTAGTTTATGTTATGTGGTTTGGTTTGGCGGTTCAGTTTGGTGGTTTTTCAGTTTGGTGGTTTCAAACCGCGGTTTGGGAGGTCAAACCACAAACCAAACCGAACCAAGTGGTTTGTCAATATTTGAGACCGAACCGAACCATTCGTGCTTGAAAACCAAACCAAACCGGATGGTTTGGTTCGGTTCGGTCTCAAACCGCGGTTTGAACCAAACCACTTACACCCCTAGTAATAACACTAACAATAACTGAATGTAACACTTTAGTAGATGAAATTGTAACAGATTTCTATAGATAATGTAATACTTTTACATGTATCATGATAAATTGAACCCATTGTAACTTATTATTTGAAAACATATGGATATACTATTATACAAGTAAACGTAACTGTTTTACAATATTATTATACAAGTAAAATGTAACATTCATTCATAAAAATTGTTACTTTCTTATTTTTACAATGTTACAAACACAAGTGTTTTTAGTTCTAAAGTGTAAATGGTTGAATTATTATTTTTCTATACATGTGTTACAATTATGTATAAACACTGTTACATATAAGTAACACGTTCGTAACATTTTTGTTATAATAAGTACTCCCTCCGTTCCGGGTAAGTTGCAACAATTTGCCATTTTGGGCATTCCACTTAAGTTACAATAATGCCAAATAAGGAAACTCTTTATTACTTTTATAATCCTCCATTTATTCTCTCCCTTCCTCTCAACCACTCATTATTCTCCACTCATTCTCTCTCTTCCTCTCAACCACTTATTATTCTCCACTCATTCTCTCCCTTCCTCCTAACTACTCATTATTCTCATTTCTTAATTTTTGTGCTTCCCCTTCCATGTTGCAACTTACCTGGAACGGAGGGAGTATTACTTTTGGCAAATGAATAAAACGAAAAAAAAATTCATTGTCTTCTCCCAAAGCTCTAAAAGATGAAGAAAGTTTCCTTTATTTACTGAATTCTTGGACTCATCATGACCCCGAAAAGCAAGTCCTTGCCTTAAGAGGTATCTAACAGCCTTCACCGAAGTCCGCACTCGAACGTAGTAGTCCCTCTTAGTTTCCTTGTTTTTATTTTCAATAGGAACATCAATATGAGCTTTCGTATTTAGTAAATCTTGAGAAGCCATGTAGCAATGATTATGAATTCTATCATGGTTTCCCATATGTTTCTTAAATCCTTTCTTAATGTTCCAATTCGTATAACCTTCACTTACAAATGTACCCACTCCCCCTTGATCTCCATGTTGATGCTTAAAAAGATAGCAATATAAACAATATGTTGCGTCTTTACTCTCACTATATTCCAACCAATGAAACTCACCATACCAATCAACATTAAACCGACGTAGGGCATTGTAAATTATGGTTTGAGGAAAATTACTAAGACGCGGTTGACAAGGGCCTTTGAGTAAGTAGGCTCTACGAATCATTTCAAGCTCCTTAGGATTACTAGCAAGGCGAGACAATGGTAATCTCAAACCCGGATCAGCCTCAATTCTTAAAGAATTATCATGTACTTGCGGTTGAGAAGAAGTACTTGTGCGATTTCTTGTTGAACCCTTTCAATATTGACAATATTAGGATCAAGATCAACTGCAGCCGAAGCGGATGGCTCACATCGAGGGCGTTTGGTAAAGAATCCATAAAGCTTAGATTGCTTACCTATCATAAATTATAACAACAATTGCTAAATAAATCCCCAAATCATCAATTTTTAATTTTTAAAACCCTAAAATTGAATTACAAAAATACCTTTTTGAGATTGAGACATTGCCGAAGAAGCGGAGCTACAGAGGAAGGAGAAGAGAGCCACTGTAATCACTAATCACCGACACCACCAGTTTGCCCGTCGCCATCGATCTTCGTTCGTCCCTTCTTGCAGCGGAGAAGAAAAACAAAAGATTGTGAATTCCGTAAGCGCAACGGCCTGCCTGCGTCAAATTGTTTGTATTCTCTAATTGTAACACTTTGCACCCTTTTTCCTTTAAAATCAACAATTTGCACATAGCTATTTCGGTAAAAAAATCCGGAATCCAGGGTATGCACTTGCATACCCTGGCGATAGCCTGCATCTGCCGCTGCCTACTTGTTATACTCTCAACAACTATTCACTAACTATTTTATATCCCACTTCACTCAACTATCTACACTCACAACACATCACCTTTTGAATCATTTTTTTTAATTCTTGTGAGAAGACTCATTTTTATAAATTAAAGAGGGACGAAAGGAGTATGCCTTTATAAGCCCACCTCGTCTGTCTGATTGGCCTCTAAAAACTCTCTGCAAATTTAATCTCTTTTCTCTTCTCATTGAGTACTTTGTCTTTAAATCAGGCTTCCACTTGGTTTAAACTTTCACCTTACCAAATTTTCTCGATTGTTACTACAAAACTCAACCCACTAAAAGTTATTATTAGAGATAATTATCGTACATCGGGAATCAACATGCTATACATTGACTACATAAAGATCTTGAGCTACTCCTCTCATCGCCAATTGGTTTTGAGATGAAACCTCAGACTTTATCATGGTATCAGAGCTGGCACATTACACGGCCGACAATGTTGTTCCGCGCCACCCGATGATAGGTCCACGTTGTAAGCCTTGGCAAAGCCCGGCTACTCGTGAGGGGGCGTGTTAGAGATAATTATCCCACATTGGGAATTAACTAGCATGCATTGACTATATAAAGATCATGGACTACTCATGTTGTTGGTATTCTTTCTGTCTCAAAATAAATAATGTTAAGAACAGAAATTAAGGAAAAATGTTGGAAAATTAGGTGGTGTACGCGGGAAAGAGAGAAAGTGAGATAGGGAGTAGTAAATAGATAGTTGTTGTGAGTAGAAATGAGATAGAAAGTTGATGAAATTTTTCTCTTTTTTAGTAAGTGAGAGTTTTTAGTAAAACTTCCAAAATGGCAAAGTGAAAAGTTTGTTTTGAGACAAAAAAAAAAAAAAAAAAAAAAAAAAAAAACTTTCTATTTTCTAAAAAATAGAAAATTGTACAATCCGTCACCAAATTGATACTACTCCCTCCGTCTCAGTTTAAGGTTGTTACTTTACTTTTTCGTATGTCTCAGTTTAAAGTTTTTAGTTACCTCATTATTTAAATGGCAAAGAGGTGGTCTCCCATAAGAACAAGGGGATCCGTTTCATGTATGAGACGGGTCGACCCATGAGGCATGACCCGCCATGTGGCAGCCTCCCAGAGGTCCAATTTTTTATTTTTTTTGGCTTTTCAGCCGTTTCACCAAAAGTAATAGTTACCATAACTTAATGTAATGACTGTATACATATAAAGTAACACTGTTCATAAGTAAACGTAACACCTGTTTTACAAAAACAAAAGCTCGTTTTACCCATTTTTTCAAATGTAATACTAACTATAATACATGTAACCCAAACAATATCTAAATGTAATTATCATTTATACTGAAAAGTAATAATGCTTTTGCAAAAAATGTAAAATATTGTGTATTTTGATTTAATTTTTTGAAAGAAAGTAAATTTGAAAAGTAACAACTCATATATGAATGTAATTATTTGTACAAGTAAATGTAACACTTTAATAAAAGAAATTATAACATATTTTTATAGATAATGTAATACTTTTATATGTAACATTATCAAGTGTTTTTAACTCTAAAAATGTAAATGGTTGAATTATTACTTTTTTCTATACATATGTGTTACAATTATGTATAAACATTATTACATATAAGTAACACGTTCGTACATTTAGTTGTAATAAGTATTACTTTTGGCAAACGAAGAAAACATAGAAAAAAACACTGTTAATTTTCTGTGATATATGTATTACTTTTATGTATACAAACTGTTACTTTATATGAATACAGTCATTACATTAAGTTATAGTAACTATTACTTTTGACAAACCGAAAAAAATTTAAAATTTTAAAAAAGAAAAAAAAAATTAAAAAAAAAATGTTTTTTTTTTGCCTATGAGAGGCTGCCACGTGGCAGGGTCGACCTCTGGGTCCTGGAGCAGGTTCAATGGCCGGGCCGGGCCGGACGGGTATGGCATGATGCACGCAAGTTTTTGTCAATGGCAAATGATGAATAGTGTTTTGAACATTCTTATCCTCATAAAGTTCATACAGTATATTACAAAAAGCTTATCACTTACCCATCTACTTTTCAACCACTTACTTTATTAATTGACTATATTCTCCACTACTTTTTTTTACTTAAAATTACTTTAATTCTTTAATAAATTTAATAAGCGTACAAAGTTAAACTAAAAACTTTAAAAGGGAAGGAGGCCCTTTCGTATCTAGCTCAGATATGACTTGATAAAGCTCTTCATTATGTTCCCCTCTCACTTTGTCGTCACATAACATGCACGTGACCCCACACAAACACGAGTCGAGATCTCATGTGGAGTATTATTTGTGTAACACACTATGTACCACTTTTAATCTAACCGTTCACATGTTTATATAATATTACAATAATACCACTCTTAACTATTATGAGCCATTAAATCACTTATAACAAATAAAGTGGTATAGATGATTTGGACTCAAAACACTTTTCCGTTTCGACAGCTTTCACGTTACCGCCGCACGGCTCACTTCCCAAGACACCTCCTTGTCCCTAAAAAAAAAAAAATGAACGTTTAGTTTAGTTATAGGGGTCTACTCTGCACCCTACTACTATTACTACTAGACTGGTCCCTCACCACCAATGCACCCACTCTCTATGTCACTTTTTATCCTAACAAAATCGTTAAAACCAAATTTAACTTTATATAAAATAATATTTTTGCATAAAATCTATGCATATGGTACTAACCGGGCAACTCCAACAAAACAATAGGTATCGAAATCAAATTTTGATACCATGTAAAAGTACTAGTATGTAAAAACTATAGGTATCAAATTTTGGTGTAGTCCTAGCAAAGGTAATAAATTTGCTACCTTACTAAGAACCATCATGTGAGATGGACTTTTTAAATATACACATTTTCAAAGCTAACATTTTATAGAAAAATAAATAATTAAAACAATGATCATACTTTGATATTATTTTTTATATTGAAAATATTAATAATTTTTTTCAAAAAAATAATAATTTGATACCTATGATTGTAGATGATTTTTTGATACCCATGTGAATAATGTTCATGGGTATTAAAATTTGATTTTGATACACATAAAGTAAGGACTACCATTGAAGTTGCCCTCTAAAAGATAATTTTTTATAATTGCAGGCTTTAATTGAGTATACTTAGTCAGACATTCCTCCACTAACCTAGTGCTTCTAATACTTTGATATTTGAGAGAAAATCCTCTGTACCACATTTTGTGTACTATTTGTGTATCACAAGTGATCCAATGGTTATAAATTATTAAGACTTAAATTATTATAATATCAATAGTGATTCATAGCCATCAGATCCATTGTGATATACAAGTGGTACACAAAATGTGGCACATAGGATTTCATCTCTTGATATTTATATGCTCTTTCTTCTTTAATGACCTTTGATTTAATTAATTATTTACCAGCATCATATGGTATATCTACACATTAGTTGTGTCCAACTCCACTAAAGTATGGTATTGTATGCTACTACTAGTAGTAGTGTTGCTTATACTCCCCGCGTCCCGCCTATTTAATACTTAAGAGGTGGGCACAATAATTAAGAAAAATATATATAAGAAAATGTGTGGTAAAAAATAGTAATGTTGGTTGAATAAATTTAGTGATGTAAAGAAGAGAAAAGAATGAGTGGTGGGGTTGTTCAATATAAAATTATTAAAAGTTAGTTATTTTCGGGAGGTCTCAAGTGAGCTAGGACGGACCAAAATAAAAATAAGTCTCGAGTGAGCTGAGACGAAAGGAGTATTATTATCTACGGGAAATGTCAAATATTATGTTACAAAAAATTGATTAAAAATATATAAAAAATATATAAATTTTATAAATAAAAATAATAATAATAATTTTTAAATATAAAATACATTGAGTATAGTGAAATAATCATACTATAATATTTAAGATTAAAAAGTATGCATGATAATTATTAAGTACGATATTTATCATGAAATAAAGGGACAATAATATCGATATATGTATATTTTAGTAATAGGGGATAGATTATAACCATTGTTTGTTAATTTCTGTGTCTGACTAGGTGATGCAGTTTAAAGTTTTATTTAGTTTGGCTGTCAAAAAAGTTTTTTTTTTTTTTTTACTTAATTTGTGGAGCGTGATCTTTTGCTTAGTGGCAGAGATATTTCGTAACAAATATTCATTTTAAATTTTGATATTTTAAGAGTAGCAATAAATACTGTCAAGTATTAGAGAAATATTTAGTCGGAGTAAATCATACTTTGAGAGAGAGAATTACTATGAGAACTCAATATCTTTAAATGCCCCCACAAGGTGGACGATCCTTAGATAAGTCCAACCTTGAAAATTGATGAGATGGATCAGTCT
>JAOWBW010001783.1:81958-134227 GCA_026119855.1 Campanula takesimana
GTTCCCAAGATGGAGGATATTCCTGTTGTGTCTGAATTTTCAGATGTGTTCTCTTCTGAGTATAGCATGCCACCTGATCGAGAGCTTGAGTTCTGTATTGAGTTATTACCAGGTACAGCACCAATCTCTAAAGCGCCTTATAGAATGGCTCCAGCTGAGTTGAGAGAATTAAAAACACAACTTGAGGAATTGCTTGAAAGGGGTTTCATCAGATCTAGTGTATCACCGTGGGGTGCACCAGTGTTATTTGTCAGAAAGAAAGATGGGACTCTGCGATTGTGTATTGATTACAGAGATCTTAATCAGTTAACTTCAAGAAACAAATATCCGTTACCTCATATTGATGACTTGTTTGATCAGCTTCAGGGTTCAGTAGTGTATTCGAAGCTTGACTTGAGAAGTGGTTATCATCAGTTGAAAATTAGATCTAGGATATACCAAAGACAGCTTTCTAGTACTAGGTATGGCCATTATGAATTTATTGTTATGCCATTTGGTTTGACAAATGCTCCAGCTGTATTTATGGATTTGATGAACCGTATCTTCAAGCCATATCTTGATTGTTTCGTGGTGGTATTCATTGATGACATCTTGTGTATTCTAAGTCACAGGCTGAGCATGGAACAACATCTCAGAGTGGTATTACAAGTTCTTCGTGAGAAACAACTATTTGCAAATTTAGCAAATTGCTTTCTGGTTAGAATAGGTTTCATTCTTGGGCATGTTGTGTCTGCTACTGGAATTGCAGTAGATCCTTCCAAAGTGTGAGCAGTTGTGAACTGGAAGAGGCCAACTACAGTGACTGAGATTCGTAGTTTCTTGGGCTTGGCTAGTTATTATCGGAGGTTCATTGAGGGATTCTCCAATATTGCTACTCCATTGACTAATATGACTCGAAAAGCTATTTCTTTGAGTGGAATGACAAATGTGAAGCAAGTTTTCAGGAGTTAAAAGGCGTTTTACTACAGCTCTAGTCTTGGCTTTGCCTAATGGTTCCTGAGCATTTCATGGTTTATACTGATGCTTCTAAAGAAGGATTGGGTTGTGTTCTGATGCAAGATGGTAAGGTAATAGCTTATGCTTCTCGAAAATTATCTCCTTATGAAAAGAATTATCCTACTCATGATTTAGAGTTGGCTGCGATTATTTTTGCTTTGCATAAATGGAGGCATTACTTGTATGGAACCAAATTGAGGTTTTCACTGATCATAAAAGCTTGAAGTACTTGTTTTCCTCAAAAAGAGCTTAACATGAGACAACGTAGATGGATGGAGAAATTGAAGGATCATGATTGTACTATCCTTTATCATCCAGGAAAGGCCAATGTTGTGGCAGATGCACTGAGCAGAAAGACTTATATTTCTTGCCTGATGATTCGTGAATGGAAGATGTTTGAAGACTTGTGTGATTGGAGTCCTTGTGAATCAATCATGGAGTTATTTTTGCTAATATACAGGCTACTTCAGATTTACTCCAACAATCAAGAAGCTCAGTAATTGATTCTGAATTGCAGAAATCATTAGTGGAATGAATGAAGGAAAGCAAACCAGATTTTTCTTTTAATAGTGATGGAATTCTTACCTTTCGAGGTTCGAGTTTGTATTCCAGTTGATCTTGAGATTAAGAAGAAAGTTCTTGAAGAGGCTCACAAAGCCAAGTATACTATTCATCCTGGAAGCACTAAATGTACCAAGACTTGAAGAAACATTTCTGGTGGAACAATATGAAAGAGAAATTGCTGAGTATGTATCCAAATGTTTAACTTGTCAACAAGTAAAGGTGGAACATCACGTCCAGCATGTTTGTTGCAACCATTAGAAATTCCAGAGTGGAAATGGGAGCATATTACTATGGATTTTGTAACTGGTTTGCCACGTACCAGACGAGGCCATGATGCTGTTTGGGTTATAGTGGACAGGTTGACTAAATCAGCTCACTTCTTGTCTGTTTCCATGGGATATTCATTGTCTCAGTTGGCATCTTTTATATGTTCAGGAGATTGTCCGACTGCATGGGTTTCCTGTGACTATTGTATCTGACAGAGATCCTCGTTTTACTTCTCGATTCTGGCAGGCTCTTCAGGTGCCATGGGTACTAAATTGAATTTCAGTACTGCTTTTCATCCTTAATCTGATGGGCAATCTAAGAGACTTTATACAGATTCTCGAGGATAATGTTACGTGCTTGTGTTATTGATTTCAAAGGCAGTTGGGATACTCATCTTCCTTTGGCTGAGTTTGCTTATAATAATAGTTTTTCAGTATAGCATTGAAATGGCTCCATATGAGGCTCTTTATGGCAGAAAATGTCGATCTCCTATATGTTGGGATGAAGTGGGAGAAGCTAGACTCTTGGGTCCTGAAATAGTTCAACAGTCAGTTGAAAGTGTGAAACTCATTCGAGATAGATTGCGCACAGCTCAGAGTAGACAAAAGAGTTATGCAGATCATCGTAGAAGGGATCTTGAATTTCAGGTAGGTGACTTTGTATTCTTGAAGGTCTCTCCTAGTAGAGGTATAAAGAGATTTGGGAAGACAGGAAAGTTATCTCCTCGTTATATCGGTCCATTTGAGATTCATGAAAGAGTTGGTAAGTTGGCTTATAAGTGGCTTTACCTCCTTGTTTTATCGGTATTCATGATGTGTTCCATGTATCTATGCTTCGCAAGTATATGGCTGATGAATCACATGTTCTTGAGTATGAGGCTATTCCATTTCAGCCTGATTTGTCTTATGAGGAACAACCTGTTGAAATTCTTGACTGGAAAGAGCAAGTATTGCGTACAAAAAGGATTCCTATTGTGAAGGTCCTTTGGAGAAATCATGAAATTGAAGAGGCTACTTGGGAAACCGAGAAAGAGATGCGAGATAAATACCAAGCCTATTTGAAATCTTGGTAAGTAA
The DNA here is from genome assembly GCA_026119855.1 of Campanula takesimana. Classification (NCBI taxonomy): domain Eukaryota; kingdom Viridiplantae; phylum Streptophyta; class Magnoliopsida; order Asterales; family Campanulaceae; genus Campanula; species Campanula takesimana. The sequence goes on from JAOWBW010001783.1 coordinate 84,862, forward strand.
AATTCGTGGCGAATTTCTTTAAGGTGGGGAGGATGTAACACCCATCCTATTTCTTGTTAAATATTTGAACTTGCATATTATTGTGTTAGTTTTACTTGGGTTAAATTTTTAACTGCTTTAAATAGTTAGGGTGGTTAAATGTCTAGTTTTGACTTTTGGGTCATTTGTGAAATTTTGACTTTAGGGGTCTTTTTGTTAAAAGTGAAACTTGAGGGGCCTAAGTGCAATTCTTGAAAGTTTCAAAGTATATCTTGTTGGGTTTTTGCCTGAGAAGCATTTTACCCAAATCTCTTCTCGTTCTTTCTCTGTTTCAAAGTTAGGGTTAGGTTTTTACCCTATTCTCGACTCCTCGAGTTTCATTATCCCTCCGTTCTTGATTCTGATCCCGGATTAATATTTGTGGCGTTGAATAGAGCGTTTCAGGCCGAACAGAAATAAGTTTGGGTCAACTTGAATTTTTGACTAGGTAAGTTATTAGCTCCCCTTGATTGTAATAACATGCATAAATGTTATTCTCGATACTTGTGAACGTTAATTTTGTGTTTGGGATGATTTTTTGTGGTACTTGTAAATTTGGGACAAAGGGAGTAATAACTTCTCTGTATAAATGGTGAAAGAACATAGAAAGGTTACTTTACTCATGTTTTGCCTTGTTAGAGTTGTTAAAATGTTAGGAAAAGTTACTCCTACGTTTGGGACGGAAAATATTTTAACCTGGGGAAAGAAATAAGAATTTCGCATTTTAGTACATTGTGCGACCGCACAAAAATCATTGGGCACCGCACATATTTCTGAAAGGTTTTTCAAGAAATTAACCTGCTTGTGTGCGACCGCACAGTCATTTTGTGCGACGCACAGTTATCTGAAAAACAAAAAATATGTGTAAAGTTTGTATAAGTGGAAGTAACCCTAGTTAAGGTATATAACCTTAATATAAGATGTCCTAGCAATGTGTTGTGACACCTAGGGGCATCAGACTTGGTCTTAAACATTATACTCATTGAATTAAATGAGAACTTAAGTATAAGAGTAGTAACTCTTCTTTATGTCTTGAAAGTGCTATGAATAAGCACTAATGTGTTATACTTGTTGTGAATCCAATGATTGTGCACCTTAGGGGCATTAGCATAAGGTCTTAGACTTGAATATCCTAAGAATAGGATTGGGATTTTGTAAGAGTAAATGTATAACTCTTATACATGCTTGAATGTCCAAAGATTGGAATTATAACTTGAAGTATAAGACATTTAAAATCTTGTACATGACTTGAACATCCATAGAAATGGATGAGGACTTGAATATAAGATATAAAATCTTGTACTTGACTTGACACCAATACATATGTATGGTAGTGAACTTGAAAGTGCTATGAACAAGCACTAACGTGTATGAGACATGTTCTTGTTGTGTATGTGCAAACATTGCATATAGTTGCTTGATAACAAGGTGACTTCTTGATTACTTGAAGCTGTTCCTTGTTGAGCTAGTCCACAATTTTTGGATTTAGTTCTTCTCCCGTAGTTTCAAGTAAATATCTACTTGTACATTCTTGTGTGAGTCCATCTGGTTCTCCTTGCTTGTTCGAAAATGTATAGGTTCACGCTTGTCGTGAGAGCTGGGGTTTAAGTGACAATCGGGTCCTATGTATTTCCGCCTGACCCCTTACTACCGGCCATAGTAAGGGCATAGCTTCCTTAGTTGGAGCAATAAGCCTGACTTAAGTGAATGCTAAACTCCTGTCTTGAACACCTCGTGAATAATCATGAGTACTGATATTGGGAATGACACTGGTTACCGGGTCTTCTGATATATACTGAATAATCAGTTCCTGTTATTGATCGTGATTGTCAAAGTAATACAAGCTACGACAACAATGGTATTCTTGGGAGGAATAAGGAAGGAAGCAATCCTTATCACTTGCTTGTTTAGCTTTATGTGCTACTTGATGAGTGGATTATCCTCTCATATACTTGTTACTTGATGATACTTGATAAATGATTACTTGAGTATCTATTTGAATTGCATGATAACATGTCATGTAGTTGCATCTATAGCTTACTGAGATTTATCTCACCCTTTATTTGTTTCCCCCCAGGAAAGGAAGGATAGTGCGCAGTGAGGCTCGACATAGTTGGGAGCTTGCTTCGCAGGTCGTGATTATTTTGGGGCTTGTGTCCTTTTACTCTTGGTGAGGACGATGTATTGGGTTGTATAACTCCTTATTTTGGGGTAGACAGTCTTGTTTAGTTCTTGTTGTCACTAGACATCTGGTATAGTACTCTTAATGCCAGCTTATGTGCTAGGCATGTTTCCGCTGTATATGTATTAAGTTTGGTTTTAAATTTTCTTGTCTAGAACTCGTGTTATGAGCTAGTATAGCTCCTTACTCTAGAGTATATATATATCATGTCAGTTTGTTAAACAAATGTTATTAAGTTTCTTGTTTCTCGTTAGGCACTCCCATCCATTTTCGAGGTTCTATTAGGGGATCCCGGAACCTGGGGGCGTGTCAATGAGACCATTCATCTCCCCAGTAAGAGTAAGAAGGAGATCTCTATCAAGAATTCTACCCGACGGTGCATCCGCTCTCACTACCGAGCTGATTCCAAGATAATTTGGGGCTTTACATCGAAAGGTCTTCACATTCCACCATCTTGAAGCTCGCAAACAACAAGTACATGACATTTGGGGCTTAGCAATCTCTCAAAGCTTGGTATCAATAATCTCCTCTTAGGGATTGCTCACGTCAACGACAAAAGACAATTTATTTGAATGGGCCAAGAGCTGATTTATTTTGGGGTATGCAAGTCACTCAAAGTTTGACATCAAAGGCGTTCTAAGGGCTTCACAATCAGCAACCCCTTGGTATCATGGCATCGAAAGTCTTTTGAAGCCCCCATAATTGACAAATCTCTTGGGGCTAGACATCAATCTTCGTTGGACATAACAGCGACAATAGAATTCAAGCGAGGCAACCCGGACTTCGACCGTACATGACTTGATTTTGGGTTGGCTTTACAAACACACAATGGTTAAAATGGTTCACCCACGAACTAAAAAATAAAAAAAAAAACACGACAAAAGGATTTTTATTTTTCTTTTTCTTCATGTCTCTATACTTGCGTAAAAGTATTTGCTCTAAGTTTCCTCCCCAGCGTTCTCCATCATCCTTGAACTACGCTGGTCTAATTCCTTCAAGGGATACGTAGGCAGCCTTTTGGCACGACCAACCCATCATCAAGAGTGATCATGCCTCCATCAAAGCAAAAGCAACTCATCAACATCCAAAGCATGGACATTCTTCATCAAAGCCACAACATCAGAAATCCATCCCAAATCAAGCGGCCATGGTAAGTGAAGGTATGAACATCATTCACGCTTTCTGCGAATCACATCACACACAAAAGAAATTTCTCCATTCTCGAAAAATCTCTCTCTCAAGTAATATCTACTTTCCAAATCACATCACACCACAATCACAATTTTCTCTCGCAATTTCTATTTCATATCTCATATAAGCACATATATCTGCAAAGCATACATATAACAGGTACAAGCATTCGGCAAATGGATTCACAAACGGATTCAGCAATGGGTTCACAAACAGACTCAGCCATCGGATTCACAAACGGATTCGACCAATGGATTCACAAATGGATTCAGCAACGGGTTCACAAACGGACCCAGCCATCAGATTCACAAACGGATTTGACCAATGGATTCAAAAACGGATTCAGCAACGACCTCACAAACGGACTCAGCCATTGGATTCACAAATGGATTCGACCAATGGATTCACAAACGGATTCAGCAACGGGTTTACAAACGGACTCAGCCATCAGATTCACAAACGGATTCGACCAATGGATTCACAAACGGATTCAGCAACGGTTCACAAACGGACTCAGCCATCGGATTCACAAACGGATTCGACCAATAGATTCACAAACGGATTCAGCAACGGGTTTACAAATGGACTCAGCCATCAGATTCACAAACGGATTTGACCAATGGATTCACAAACGGATTCAGCAACGGGTTCACAAACAGACTCACCATCGGATTCACAAACGGATTCGACCAATGGATTCACAAACGGATTCAGCAACGGGTTCACAAATGGACTCAGCCATCGGATTCACAAATGGATTCGACCAATGGATTCACAAACGGATTCAACAATGGGCTCACAAACGAACTCAGCCATCCGATTCACAAATGGATTCGACCAATGGATTCATAAACGGATTCAGCAACGGGTTTACAAATAGACTCAGCCATCGGATTCACAAACGGATTCGACAAATGGATTCACAATCGGATTCAGCAACGGGTTCACAAACGAACTCAGCTAACGAATTCACATATCCACTAGCTAAACAAAATAAACCATAAGGTCTTAATATGACTGACACGGACAGCTTCCTCTAGCGATCCGTCTACTTCTTTAAGTCGTTACCTGAAAAAGATTATTAGAGAAAGGGTGAGCGAACAATGCTCAGTAAGTTCATACGGACTTCTCCGATAGCTAAGGAGAAGTGACCGAAAGAACGGACTCAATTGATAATTCCAAAGATCATATATCAGTTCAAATACTAACTGCATATAACGAATACAGTTGACTACTCAAAGATTAGCGGTCCTATTTCCATTTCCGTCAATTCCAAGTTCCAAACACCTTTTCAGGGTGTCACACCTTTTCAGGGTGTTAAGTGAATAAGAGACCTTACACCTTTTCAGGGTGCTCCCTTATTTAGAGTTATCATGATAATCTAGAGTTCCACAAAGTCTAAGTTACACGTAGTTAACTAGACTTATTTCCATTAGTCCGTTTCCTAGGACCGTTTCCACATTAGTCCTTTTCAGGGACTAGTTAGTCCTTTTCAGGGACTATACAGCTACACCTGTTGCAATTAGATATAGCATACTTTCCAAAATAGTGTTCCCTAAATGAGAGCACATGCAAATTCAAATGTTCTAAGATTCCCTACGACCAAAACACGTCATAGGTAAGATATACAAAAGACGTTCATCAACGTAGAGTTCAAGCGCTATGGACCATATAGCATTCATGAAAGAATTATAGAGTTCCAATGAATAAAGAATTCAAGATACTTAGGAACGTAATCCCTTACCTTGCTAGCGTTGACTTCTAGCGGGTTCTTGCGTACAATCTATAATCACGCAAAGATACTACCTTTAGGAGAGAACAATATTTATCCTCATCCCCAAATTCCTTTTCTAACTTTCACCTTTTGAGTTTCTTTCTTAAACCCCTTCTTAAGGTTCTTACTTAAAGTCTACTTTCAATCCATGTGTCTTAAGTTGACTTTATTTTACGAAAACACTATTCACAGCGTTGACATTTACTATTCCCAGCATTGACTTTCTATTCCAGCATTGACTTTTTATTCCCAGCATTGACTTTCTATTCCCAGCATTGACTTTTATTCCAGCATTGACTTTTTATTCCCAGCATTGACTTTTCACACACTGAAAACACCTTAAACACACACACACAAAACCCTAACTCCCAAACCCTAATTTAGACACACACACAATACACACACCCACACGACACACACATACACTGCACACACGCGCACGAACACACACACTGCACACACACGCACAAGCACACACGCACACACACACCAACTGCCGCCGCCGCCGCCAGCCGCTGCCGTCGCCAGCCGCCGCCGCCGCCGTCGTCGGTGGTGCTTGCATGCATACCAATACTATTCCAACTTTTCCATTAAAGAAGTTTTCAAAGATTAACCATAAACCCTAGTTTTCTCAATTTAGGGTTAGGTTCTAAGTTTGTTTCAAAATTCCTAGGTGATACCCAACCCAAGAATTAAAGTTTAAAAGTACGAGGGAATTACCTTTGAAGGGAAAAGGTTGGATCTTCTTCCTCTTTCTCTCTTTCTTCTTCCCTCCTTCCTTCTCTCTCTCTCTCGGCCTCTCTCTCTCTCTCCGCCTCTTTCTCTCTTTTCTCTAGGGTTTTGATTAGCTCAAAATAATAGGAAGAGAGAGTTAAGGAGTTGTTTAAATACTTAGGTTTTCTATTCCAAAAGGTTTTCCAAAGTTAACTAGATTGGGCCCTTCCTTATTAGCCCAACTCATTAATTAATTAATGAGTTCAATCACAATATTAATATAAAGCATACTAACAATAATAATAATGGGCCAAAAAGGCCGGTTATTACACTCTTCCCTCCTTAAAAGGGTTTGGTCCTCCAAACTAAACGTACCTTAAGCAACGAATAACTCAGGGTATGCTTCTCGCATCTCACTCTCGAGCTCCCACGTCGCTTTCCTTTCTGAGTGATTGCTCCATTGAACCTTTACGTAAGGAATCACCCTCTTCCTCAGTGTTTGATCCTTGCGATCCACTATCTTTACCGGTGCTTCGTCATAACTCAGGTCGGCACGCATCCTCAGTTGCTTGTATTCAATTGCATGGCTTGGGTCAGGAATATACTTCCTCAACATAGATACATGAAACACGTTGTGAACTCCTGCTAAAACAGGCGGTAAAGCTAACTTGTATGCTACGGTCCCAACTCGTTCTAAGATTTCAAATGGTCCCACATATCTCGGACTCAGCTTCCCACGGATTCCGAATCTCATCACTCCCTTGGTTGGCGAAATCTTCAAAAAGACATTGTCGCCCAGTTGGAACTCTAAATCGCGTCTTCGATGATCAGCATACGATTTCTGTCGGCTTTGCGCGGTTACTAACCATTTTCTAATTTGTAGAACCTTGTCGGCCGTCACTTGTACAAGTTCTGGTCCGGTTATCTTCCTCTCACCAACTTCGTCCCAACACGTCGGTGATCTACACCTTCTCCCATACAGCGCTTCGTACGGTGCCATACCTATGCTAGCAAGAAAGCTATTATTATAAGCGAATTCTACTAACGACAAGTGTTCATCCCAAGTTCCTTGCCAATCCAATGACGTAGCTCTTAACATATCCTCCAGCGTTTGAATAGTTCTTTCTGATTGCCCATCGGTCTGCGGATGGAAGGCTGTACTCATTGTCAGCTCGGTACCCAACGCTCCTTGCAGACCCTTCCAGAATTTCGACGTAAACCTAGCGTCTCTGTCGGACACAATCGAGACTGGTATTCCATGTAATTTCACAATTTCATCTATGTAGAGCCTTGCCAATTTTTCCAGCGAATCGCTTACCTTTATTGCCAGGAAATGAGCAGATCTGGTGAGTCGGTCAACTATCACCCATATTGCGTTATACCCTTTCAGCGTCCTTGGCAAACCCACTACTAAATCCATCGCGATATGCTCCCACTTCCATTCGGGAATAGGCAGTGTCTGAAGAAACCCTGCCGGTCTCTGGTGTTCACTTTTCACTTGTTGGCATACTAAACATCTTGAAACGAACTCAGCTATTTCTCCCTTCATATTGTTCCACCAGAATAGTTCCCTTAGATTCCTATACATCTTCGTGTTCCAGGGTGTACAGAAAATCTCGAACAATGGGCTTCTTTCAAAATTTCCCTCTTGATATCCTCATTATTAGGTACACATACTCTAGACTGATACCTCAGAATTCCATCTTCTCCTACACGAAATTCCTTCGCCTTCCCATTAGCTATACTTTCCAGTACCTTCCTTAATTCTTCCTCTCCTCCTTGAGCTTCTTTAATCCTACCCATAAGCGTTGGCTGGACGCTCATTTGAGCCAAATACCCTTTAACCTTAACCTCTAGGTTAGTAATTTCCAAACGATCCCAGACATTCTTCTCCTTAGAAACCAATGTTGCTAGTGTCCCGCGATTCTTTCTACTCAACGCGTCTGCCACCTTATTGGCCTTGCCAGGCTGATATAAGATCGTACAATCATAGTCCTTCAGCAATTCTAACCATCTCCTCTGTCTCATGTTGAGTCCTTTCTGCGTAAAGATATACTTAAGGCTCTTATGATCCGTGAAAATCTGACATGTAACCCCATACAAGTAATGTCTCCAAATCTTCAGGGCAAATACCACAGCTGCTAATTCTAAGTCATGTGTAGGGTAATTCTTCTCATGGTTTTTCAACTGCCTGGATGCATAAGCTATCACCTTATCATTTTGCATTAACACGCAACCTAATCCTTTAAGTGAAGCATCACTATAAACCACAAATCCTTCGATGCCTGATGGTAGTGCAAGAACTGGTGCAGATACCAAACGTCGTTTTAATTCCTCGAAACTTGTCTCACATTCATCAGACCAAACGAACTTGGCTCCTTTCTGCGTCAACTTGGTTAGTGGTAAGGACAACTTAGAGAACCCTTCCACGAACCTCCTATAATAACCTGCCAGTCCCAAGAAACTCCTTATTTCACTTACTGACGTTGGTCTCTCCCAATTTACAATAGCCTCTATTTTTGTTGGATCCACAGCAATCCCATCTTTCGACACTACATGCCCTAGGAAAAGCCACTTCCTCCAACCAAAATTCGCACTTCTTAAATTTGGCATACAACTTTTGTTCCCGTAGGATTTGTAATACTAACCTCAAATGTTCCTCATGTTCCTCCTTAGTCTTTGAGTACACCAAAATGTCATCGATGAATACAATCACACACGTATCTAAGAACTCTTGAAATATTCGATTCATCAGTTCCATAAACGCTGCCGGTGCGTTAGTCAATCCAAACGGCATCACCACAAATTCATAATGACCATATCTAGTTCTAAAAGCAGTCTTTGCTACATCTTCCTTCTTTACTCTTAGCTGGTGATAACCAGATCTCAAATCTATCTTGGAGAAGTAACATGCTCCACGAAGTTGATCGAACAAGTCATCAATCCTCGGCAACGGATACTGGTTCCTTACCGTCACACGATTCAATTCCCTATAGTCGATGCACAACCTCATCGTCCCATCCTTCTTCTTTACGAATAAGACCGGTGCGCCCCATGGCGAAACACTTGGTCGAATCAATCCTTTGTCCAGCAATTCTTGTAGTTGCTCCTTCAATTCCTTTAGTTCTAGGGGAGCCATTCTATACGGTGCCCTCGATATTGGTGTAGTTTTTGGTACCAAATCGATGGAAAACTCAACTTCTCTCTCAGGTGGTACCCCAGGTAAATCTTCTGGAAATACATCCTTGAAATCTTTGATCACTGAGAGTGATTCTATAGTTACCTCTCTGGCATCAGTGGTACTCACGTACGCCAGAAATCCTCCACATCCCTTCCTTAGCATCCTACGCGCCTTCATAACCGAAATGATATTCGATGGAGCCTTAGGTCTCGTACCTTTAAAGCAACACTCTTCTCCAGAAGGTAGCATGAACTTAACCTCTTTTCTAAAGCAATCTATATGAGCATGATAGGCTGCTAACCAATCCATACCTAAGATCACATCAAACTCATCCATCTTCAAACTAATAAGGTCGACTTCGAATTTCCTACCGTTTAATTCTACAGGGCATCCCTTATATACTGAAGTAATAGAAATCGAGTCTTTAGTCAACGTATCTACTACTAATGAATGCTCTAGCACTTCAGGGACCAATTTCATTTTATTTGCTAGATGATTGCTTATCACAGAATGAGTAGCACCAGAATCAATCAATGCACGAACATTACGAGAGTAGAGTTGTATCGTACCTGCCACGAGATCATTAGTGGCGCGTGCATCCTTAACTGTCATAGTGAAGACACGTCCATTACCTCCACCTTTTCCCTTATTGTCGTCCTTTACTCCTTTGGCCTTGTTGTCCTTCCTTGGTTCCGGGCACTTCCAATGGGGATGTCCCATCTTGTCACAATTGTAGCATTTCTTCTCCTTGTACCAGCACCCTTCAGTCTTATGCCTCCCGTCACATACTTGGCATTTCACATCTGAGCCTTGCCCTTTGGCATCTTCTCTTTTTCCATCTCTACGGCTTCCTTGACCTTTATTAGGGTACTTGTTAGCCATACCATCTTTCTCACGATCATCACTCGTCTTGCGCTTGTTATCCTCATTCTTATTCCAGCTTCCTTTGGTAGGTTCCTTTCAGCCGTCTTCTTCCTTTCATCCTTCTTGTTCCGATAATTGTCCGCTTCAGTTTCCACGATCTTAGCTCGGTCCAACACTTGATCATACGTTGGCAACATCAGTGGGGTAATTCTGTAGCGGATTCGGTCACTCAGACCAAGTTCGAACTTCCGGGCCTTTTGCTCATCATTATCGAAGAACGCCGGAGCAAACTCTAGCAATTCTGTGAACTTCTCGCAATACTCGTCCACGGTCATCCTTCCTTGGGTTAGAGTCATGAACTCTGCCACCTTAGCGTTTGAACGCTCATTGAATAATACTTTGCATAGAAAATGCGCTTGAATCCATCCCAAGTAAGCGCAGCATCCCCACGAGCCGTAGCCGCTCTCTTTTCTCCTTCCCACCATTTCAGGGCTTGTCCCTTAAGCATGAATGTGGCAAACACCACCTTTCTTTCTGGAGTACAGTCCAGAGTTTCGAAAACTTTCTCCATGTCTTTCACCCAGTCTTCTGGTTTCTCACTCTTAGAGCCCGAAAATGACTCCGGATTCCGTTTCTGAAAGAGTTCCAGCGGATCCCTCATAGGAACTTGTGGGTTCTGCTGTGGTTGAGTTAGTGCCGTCATAACTTGCCCGATGCCGGCCACGGTTTGATTCAAAGTTCTAAACAAATTTGCCATATCAGGGTCAACTCGTCCCTCGGCGTTAGCGTTTCGTCCGGATCCTCTTCCAGCCATCTGAACAAGGTTATTCTTAAGTTAATATCGTAGGGGAGAACGCATTATTTACATTACACATGCATGGCTACTATGTCTAAATACTATCATACATAGGGCCGTCCCCCAAAAGATAAAGTTTCCATATTAATTCTAGTTCTAGCCATTTACTAGGCTACATTCATTCATTAGAGGTCAATTCACTAGACCCATTACTATACGCAATTGGCCATCAAATCATGCCAATTACTTCTACAGTTAACTACTACTATGAAGTCATTCACAGTTTTGTTTCAGTCATTCTACTAGACCAAAACTATTTCCACTTGGCCGTTTTTTCATTAGCCATACTTTCTAATTAAGGTCTTTTCTCGACCTACCCTTCTTGTTCTACTAGATCACATTCCATAACGGATAACAATGTCAATTACTAATAATAACTTCAATACTTTCATTAAATGAAACTTCCAACATCCAATAGTTAAGAAAGAAAGAATTCCAACTAAACTTCTAACTATAACTACTTACTAATACTATGAAAAATGAAAGAATATCTAACTTCTACTCTTTCTTCAAAGGTTCATTCTTCCTTGGTCTTCCCCTTGGTCTTCCACTAGGGACCTTGGGTGCCTTCTTCGAACCTCTTGGCCTCCCTCTAGGCCTACGAACCGGTACTTCCACTATCTCTTCATCATCTTCCACAAGAATTGGGGTAGATTCATTGCCCCCTACATTAGCCTCCATTTCCTTGACTATTACATGTTCCTTCAATTAGATTTCCCTGCCCTTTTTCTACTCTCTTCCATCACAATTGCTGCCATTTGTGGGTCTACTTCCTTCAATGCAAAGTAGTAGCTTCGCACATCGTCACATAATATATCAGCCCACTCTCTAAATCCCATTAGTTCTTCCTTTCTTTCCATTAATTCTTTGTTAGTGTCTCTTAGTGCTTTTTCTGCAAGCAGCCACTTGTTCAAAGTAATCCTTCCCTTAGCTTGTTCCTTCTTCAGAGTCTTATTCAACTTCCTTATCCGAAGGGAGTACCTCTTAACCACTTTGGTCACGTTCTTTCCTAGCTAGTTCATCTTCAAGTTCTTCTCAACTCCGTTCATGACCTACAACCAGGACATTACCACAATTAGTGACCATAATCTTAATGATATAATGATTACCAAAATATCTTTTAAACACCAACAAAATGCATCAATGTAATACTCAAGGTTCACTCCTAAGTATTTCTTTGGACTCCAAAATTGATCTCAGATTCTTTCCCAAAATAGAAGGTTCCCAATTTAGAACGTTTCCCAAAATGGAAAGTTTCCTAAAATAGAAAGTTTCCTAAAATAGAAAGTTCCACCTCAAGCAATCCTAGTACTCCTAGAATGCTCAATCAAGCCTATTCAATATCAGAGTTTCCCTATCCCTTAAGTTCTAAAACCTTAGCTCTGATACCAACTGTAACGACCCGAATTTTCATAAAGTAAACAATTCCATAAAACATGAAAATACCAACAGTTGTCTTACAAAATCCAGCTTAAACAGCCCCACGGTTAGTCTCCAATCATCAATTCAATAATAAATGCGGAAGCGAAATTTAAATACTAAGTCCTCAAGCCAGAATATCCACTAGCTAAACAAAATAAAACCATAAGGTCTTAATATGACTGACACGGACAGCTTCATCTAGCGATCCGTCTACTTCTTTAAGTCGTTACCTGAAAAAGATTATTAGAGATAGGGTGAGCGAACAATGCTCAGTAAGTTCATACGGACTTCTCCGATAGCTAAGGAGAAGTGACCGAAAGAACGGACTCAATTGATAATTCCAAAGATCAGATATCAGTTCAAATACTAACTGCATATAACGAATACAGTTGACTACTCAAAGATTAGCGGTCCTATTTCCATTTTCGTCAATTCCAAGTTCCAAACACCTTTTCAGGGTGTCACACCTTTTCAGGGTGTTAAGTGAATAAGAGACCTTACACCTTTTCAGGGTGCTCCCTTATTTAGAGTTATCATGATAATCTAGAGTTCCACAAAGTCTAAGTTACACGTAGTTAACTAGACTTATTTCCATTAGTCCGTTTCCTAGGACCGTTTCCACATTAGTCCTTTTCAGGGACTAGTTAGTCCCTTTCAGGGACTATACAGCTACACCCGTTGCAATTAGATATAGCATACTTTCCAAAATAGTGTTCCCTAAACGAGAGCACATGCAAATTCAAATGTTCTAAGATTCCCTACGACCAAAACACGTCATAGGTAAGATATACAAAAGACGTTCATCAACGTAGAGTTCAAGCGCTATGGACCATATAGCATTCATGAAAGAATTATAGAGTTCCAATGAATAAAGAATTCAAGATACTTAGGAACGTAATCCCTTACCTTGCTAGCGTTGACTTCTAGCGGGTTCTTGCGTACAATCTATAATCACGCAAAGATACTACCTTTAGGAGAGAACAATATTTATCCTCATCCCCAAATTCCTTTTCTAACTTTCACCTTTTGAGTTTCTTTCTTAAACCCCTTCTTAAGGTTCTTACTTAAAAGTCTACTTTCAATCCATGTGTCTTAAGTTGACTTTATTTTACGAAAACACTATTCACAGCGTTGACTTTTACTATTCCCAGCATTGACTTTCTATTCCAGCATTGACTTTTTATTCCCAGCATTGACTTTCTATTCCAGCATTGACTTTTTATTCCCAGCATTGACTTTTTATTCCCAGCATTGACTTTCTATTCCCAATTGACTTTTCACACACTGAAAACACCTTAAACACACACACACAAAACCCTAACTCCCAAACCCTAATTTAGACACACACACAATACACACACCCACACGACACACACATACACTGCACACACGCGCACGAACACACACACACTGCACACACACGCACAAGCACACACGCACACACACACACCAACTGCCGCCGCCGCCGCCAGCCGCCGCCGCCGCCAGCCGCCGCCGCCGCCGTCGTCGGTGGTGTTTGCATGCATACCAATACTATTCCAACTTTTCCATTAAAGAAGTTTTCAAAGATTAACCATAAACCCTAGTTTTCTCAATTTAGGGTTAGGGTTCTAAGTTTCGTTTCAAAATTCCTAGGTGATACCCAACCCAAGAATTAAAGTTTAAAAGTACGAGGGAATTACCTTTGAAGGGAAAAGGTTGGATCTTCTTCCTCTTCTCTCTTTTCTTCTCCCTCCTTCTTCTCTCTCTCTCTCGGCCTATCTCTCTCTCTCCGCCTCCTTCTCTCTTTTCTCTAGGGTTTTGATTAGCTCAAAATAATAGGAAGAGAGAGTTAAGGAGTTGTTTAAATACTTAGGTTTTCTATTCCAAAAAGGTTTTCCAAAGTTAACTAGATTGGGCCCTTCCTTATTAGCCCAACTCATTAATTAATTAATGAGTCCAATCACAATATTAATATAAAACATACTAACAATAATAATAATGGGCCAAAAAGGCCGGTTATTACAGATAGTAATATCATCTCGATCTTGACTTATTATGCAAGTATTCCCTCCGTCAAATATCAATCTTTCCTTTTTAGTCCGTCTCAAAATAAAATTCTTATTTCTAAAAAGGAAACAATCTTTGTGCAGTTTCACTATTGCCCAAGCGATGTACTAGCACAATCCTTGAAAAAGCGTTGACAAATCAAATACGACATTGATTATGGGAGGGAGGGAGTCATATTAGCCACCAAAAAGTGGAAATAAGTGCAAGCAAATATAGAAGTTCATTAAAATTCACCTTGGAAACAAAGCTAAACCCCGAAACTCTGTACACAAGAAGGCTAAACCCAGAGATACCTACTTGTAGATGACCATTTCATCATCTGAACCATGGCATCCTTCGTGTCGACAATGGTGCACGCCAAGCGTTGGGAATATGTCTTTGAATAAATAGTATATTTAGTTAAAGATATGTCCGAAACAAGTGTTATGTAATTATACAAGTAAAATGTAACATTCGTTTATAAAATTGTTACTTTCTTATTTTTTCAATGTAACTAACACAAGTGTTTTTAGTTCTAAAGTGTAAATAGTTGAATTATTACTTTTCTATATATATGTGTTACAATTATGTATAAACACTGTTACATATAAGTAACACTTTCGTTTCATTTTAGTTGTAATAAGTATTATTTTTGACAAACGAAGAAAACATAAAAAAACACTATTGCTTTTCTGTATATATGTATTACTTTTATGTATACAAACTGTTACTCCCTCTGTCCCTAAATGAGTGTCCATTTTCAAGAAATCTTTGTCCCTAAATGAGTGTCTTTTTTGAACATAACTTTCTCCCTAAATGTTTTTTTTCGAAATTTTTTTCACCGGTTTCTTTATACGTGCAAAATTAAAGGTTTGAAAAGGAGATTACAAGATTATATATGAATCGTTGTTATCAAATTGTTCAAAAGGTTGAGATTTTCAGTGTCCCTTAAAATAAAATTTGGACACTCATTCAGGGAAAGATGTAGTACATATTAGCAACACGTTTGTTACATTTAGTTATAGTTAACTATTACTTTTGACAAACAGAAAAAAAAAACAATATAAAATTAAAAAAAAAAAAAAAAAAATTTTGGGTGCCTCTGTGGGTCATGGATCCGGGTTATTGGTAAAAAATAATATGTCTCTACTATAAAACGGGTCATGATGTTCTCATACAAGTTTTTGTCAAGAAATAAATTGCCACGGCCCATTTTGAACCTCATGATTGTGACCCAATCCTAGTCCAACTATCACCTTTTGGCCCTTTTCTACCATCACATTTTTTATTTTATTTTTTAGCGATTCTACTATCACAATTTTATTTATCTCTAAATAAAATGATATAAATTGTACTAAAAAAAAAAAGCTATTAAGGGTATTGGCAGTTTGGCACCTAGCCCTTTTACATTGTGTGTTTGATTGTTTTTCCTTTATTTATTGAGCCATTTCTTATAAAAAAAAATATTTACTCTCTCCATCCCAAAATAATCTTCACCCATTTTCAAAATTGCTGCGAAATAACTTTTAGCAATGATTTTAGGTCGATTTATTTATCGTAATAAAAATCTAAAACTTGTTATTGATAATATTGTTGATAGTTTGTCGATAACAAATTTTACATTTTCATTAATACAATTAAGTCCATCTAAAATTATTTTTCAAAAATCACTTGTTGTAGCGGCAGAAAAAGTGCAAAGATTATTTCGGGATGGTATAAATTACAAACACACTTCTTTTATCCATATATGAATTTTTAGTTTTAATTCTTGAATATATGCACTGACCCAGGGTCCTCCAACATAGGTATAATAATGTCATAACAGGAAACGATTTTTTCCAGCTTCATTAAATTTTCCTTTACTAAGACCATCTACAATGGTTGTTTAATGGGCTTGTTTAATGCCATTAAACAAGAAGAAAATGGTTTAATTGCTCCAATGGTTGTTTAATGGAGGGAGTGTGAATGATTTTGTTTAAGACCATCTACAATGGTTTCACACAAAATTCTATTCAACACCCACTTTATCACTCCACATCAGCTTCTCTCTCATCCAACTCATACATTCAATACTCATTCAACAAAACACCATACAATGGTTTGTTTAATCCCAAATTCAACACTTTTCTCACTCATCATCCTATACCCCACCACTTAAAATTTATTTTTTATTTTTATGATTAGTGTTGAAATAGTTATTATTGAGATCCATTTCAAGAAAAAAGATGGGTTTTTTTTTTTTTTGTGTCGGAATACAATGAAACTTATGTCAATTTAAAGAGATTTTTTTTTAGGAATTTTGGTGTAAAAAAAAATTAATTAAAATATTTTATGTGAAATTGAGCTCAAATAATTTGGATAAAAGTAAAAAATATGGCCAGCCAATCATTTCCTTACACGTGGAAAGCAAAGCAAAAGAAAAAAAAAAAAAAGGATCCGCAGGCTTTTTATACCCCACCACTCCTGGCCAGCCACGTGGCGCCTCACCCGACCAACTCTGCGTTCACACTTGTTGAAAGTTTTCAACCAAAACATTCACACCCCCCAATTAAACAAACCATTGTAAGCATTCACACCCCCATTTTTGTTTAATGGCAATTCACACCCCATTAAACAAACCATTGTACATGGTCTTACACAGCCATATAATTTTTTTATATTATTATTATTATTTTTTTCACTTTAAGACAGCAACATTTTTAGTAATATGATATACTCCCTCTGCCCCAGCAGAAGTGAGACTTCTTTCCCTTTTGGTCCGTCCCACCAAAAGTGAGACTGCCCAAAATGGGGCCAAAATACGTTTATCCCCCTAAAGTATCCAGGCAATCCCACTTTGCACCCCCAAAGCGAATTTTATCCCAGAGTAACACTCTAATTTGCCTTTAGTCCCACTTTGACCCATGACCACTAACGACATTAGAAAATTAACGAGAAATGGTCACGTGCATGTCATATGAGGGTTCTTTTTATCATTTTTTTTGAAAATAGAAGGGTATAAAGGTCCATTTATATTGAGTGTGGCAATTACTTATCCACTTAACCCCACCATCCTCATCAGTCAACAACCACCACCACACATAAACCCTCCACCATTACAGCCCATATCCCGCCGCCACCACCACTATTTCTCCAAAGTCCAACCACCATCACCATTTCTCCAAAATTCCGACCACCACCATCACCATTTCTCCACCACCACCACCACCAGTATTTCTCCAAAAATGACCACAACCACCACAACCACCCAAAGTTACTCCAAAATCATAAAAAAAAAAATCCTCAACAAAATCACACACACAATAATGAAATTCATAAGCAATACAAACCAAGTAATCAAAGTCGGTGAAATTCGTGAAATTTGTGGAGCATCAAACCCAAATTAAAGACAAAACCAGATTTAATTAAACCAAATTCAAACATCAAATCTGGTTTCGCAAGACGATCTCGATCATGGCGCGACAGAATTAGAGGAATGAAAGAGATGAACTTGTGGCAGGTTTATGAGAGGAGATAAAAATGGAGTAGATTGTTGTAGTGGACGGTGTCGGAATTAGAGAAATGAAAGAGATATGAGGGGGTGGAAGGTTTCCGAGAGGTTGAGAAGGGACAGATGATATGGAAATGAAAATGGAGGAAGCGGGGCCGGCGGCGAGGGGTGGTGGCCGATGAGTATGGCAAGAAGAAGGAGAAATTGTTGAAGATAAATGGAGACTTACGAGAGGGAGTGGTCTAAACTTGTGGGATTGGGTTTCTCTCTCTCTCTCCCTCTCCCTCTCCCTCTCCCTCTCTCTTTTCCCTTTCTATTTTTCTTTCTTTTCAATATTATTTTTTGCTGTTTGGAATTTTTTTTTTGTTTTGCTTTTGCTTTCTTTTTTTGTTTGTTTTTGGTTAATCTATATTATCTTATTTATGATTTTTACTATCTCATATTTTATTTATTATGTTGTCAATGTATTTTTTTATAAAATAAATTTGTTATTTTGATATTAAAATTTTATTATTTGCTATAAATAAGAAAATTTAATTGAAAGTTAAAGAAAAAAATGACCAAAGTACCCCTCATGTGACATGCACATGACCATTTCTCGTTAATTTTCTAACGTCGTTAGGGGTCATGGGTCAAAGTGGGACTAAAGGCAAATTAGAGTGTTGCTCTGGGACAAAATTCGGTTTGGGGTGCAAAGTGGGATTGCCTGAATACTTCGGGAGGATAAACGTATTTTGGCCCCAAAATGGAAATGTTTCAACCTCACTTATTCTCTCTCTTCATTTTCCACCACTCAATTTATTCAACCAACACTACTATTTATTCCACTCATTCTATCTCTTCATTTTCCACCACTCAATTTATTCAACTAATACTACTATTTACCCCACTCATTCTTTCTCTTCATTTTCTACCACACATATACTAATTTTTCTTAAATATTGTGCACACTCCTTTAGTCTTATTTTTGTTGGGACGGAAGGAGTATAGAGCTTTGCACATAAGTACCAAATTCAGTTAACACCACAGTTGATTTACCTAGTGAAGAAAATAAACAGATGTGAAATACTTGAGCACATCCAAATGAAATGAGGGTAAAGGCTCATTAAAATTGGTCTAAACACAACTAAACATATTTCAATATAATATAAATGGTAGAAACTAGAAAGCATGGAGTAAATTTTCAAATTGATGAAAAAAATTTGGTAACATACTTCAATATGATAGGAACACTAGAAAGTACAATTATTTAAAGGGTTAATGATAAAATATGAAGAACCAAAAAGTATATTCTATATTATTTTGTCTCAAAGTTTACAATGGTAGTGACTCATATTTATATCCAAAATATATAAGTACTAATTTCATAAGGATACTAACAAATTACCTTATTCTAATAGAAAATATAATTTTTAATTGAAAATACTTCTAACTCAAGTAACTATTCTAAGTTGACTAGGCAACTAAATATTTTTATTTTATTTGGTGATTGAGTGTATCTCTCAATCTCCTAACACCCCCTCAAGCTGAAACATCTACAGATTTTCAACTTGCAATATATATATATGTATGTATATAACCATATTTGGAAAATAAATATTATAAATAAAAATAAAATCGTAATTTTCTACAACGACACAAGCAGTTGTGCTAGCAGGTGTGAGAACAACTGACCGCACATCTGGTCGCACATCTTACCGCTGATGGTTGCTGCATTTGCTTGAACTTGACCATCATCGGTATCTTCATCTTATTCTGACAAGTTGCACATTGGCAATGCCGATTTTTTTGCTTCTTCGACATGTTTTTTTTTTTTTTTTTTTATATAATCTTCTTTTTTAAAGTGAACGATGCTAATCATGTTTTTTTTAAGTGGGCTACCACTAAATCAATGTTTTAGAGTGATCGACACTACAATTTTAAGGTGGCATGCCATCGACGTGTTTTTCTTGCACTACTTGTGTCATGAAGAGACATTAAAGGCCGAATAAGTGGTCGTAAGCCATTAACGCGTTTGTCATGCACATCTCTGTAGACACCCCGCCTTGGACCGCTCACCCCGATTGCACATTTGATCTTGTGTTTCTCCCCGTTTTAAGTGTTTCTCGTTAGTTTCTGTCACTTCCGTTAAGTTCCCTGACTGACTTCGTTAAGTCCAGGGACTAAACTGAATGACAGGGCTGACTTTCTAGTCCATTCTGTCAAAATTGCCTTCTCTGAGTCGCGCGCCTCCGACAGGAGGAACCAGGCGCGCGCGCCTCCCGCCCGTAAAGCAGGAAGCGCGCGCCTCTGGGCGTCAGTTACAGATTTCTGGCCAGGATTCTCTCCCTTGCTCAATTTACAGGATTTTGCCCGGGAAGGATTTCTTGATGACTGAGTTTTGGCACCAAAAACACCCCTCTTTCACCTATAAAAACCTCCCTTTACCTCCATTTTCAAGGAGCGAAGATTGAACTTACAAAAACTATACCAAAACCACTTTCTAAAGGTTCTCCAAGGATCTCATCAAGCAATATTTGAAGTTCTTCAAATTGTAGGTAAAAGTCCATCTTTTCCTTTCTTTTCTACTTCATCTCCTCTCTCTCTTTTACTCTAATCAAATGTGCAATCACCCAAATCATTTTGGGACATGACTCTAATGATCACCTCATCTCATTGAGGTTGGTTAAGGAGTTATCTCCTACATTCCAAACTCTATTTTAAACCCCCCTTTTTATGACTTAAAGAAGAAGAAGAAGAACGTTATTATTCATGTAGATTTTGATCAAGCAAGACCAACTTTAGTTGGTCGAGATGGGTGTTTCGGTACTTCCCATTTCGTAATCTAACCCCCGAACCTCAAAACAAAGAATCTCTGTTTTCATAATCAAACTTAGGCTATAATCAACAGGTTTTTCTTATGTTCCTCAAAACATAGGTGGCGACTCTAAACAATCTAAAATCAAGTTAGACATCCTAGGATAATTCACCGCTCTAGCCTAAAGCCGTGGTTTCCCGGGGTATCTACAGTGGCGACTCCACTGGGGAGATTTGAGGGTTAAGCTTGCATTCTGATCAAAATCTACATCTTTTTGGGCATTCTGATTCCTGATGAGGGAGGCGCGCGCGTCTGGCATTCCCAGCCTAAGGCGCGCGCATCCCGCATCAAGGACCAGAATCGCCCACTTCTTCATGTTCTTCATCTTCTTCTTCTGCTATTCTGCACTAATCATTTCTACAGGGGTTACAATATGAACATAGGACCAGGGCAATCCCCTGAGTCCAAAATCTGACATTCTGACAGGTGTGCCCAGAAGCGCGCGCCTCCTAATAGCATTGCGCCATGCGCGTGCGTCCCACATCAGCACTCAGAGGCGCACGCTTCTGGGTTGGTTCCCAGAACAGAAACAGGTTTCAGTGACTGAGCAGAACAGTGGGGTGTGGGAACAGTTGCCTGCATCAGAACAAAATTGAACCCTCAGACTGTTTTAATTTTGTGTTTTATTTACCGGTCACACGGGTGATTCGGGAGTTGTAATTTATGTGCTTATGTGTTTTGTTTGTTTTCTTTCTTTTAAAAAAAAAATAATAATAAAAATTTTGTCACTTGTTAGACCTCACACTACATGCACATATTCCTATGAACTGCTCACTATCGAGTCGCACAAGTCCAACCCCAAACCCGTCGAGGCCCGTCCTAGAAAGTTTCAAGCTCCACTCGACCTTGGCTCTTTCGAAGCGGTAAACCTCAGCCCGTGGCGTAGTTCAAGACTACATGCCGGGGGTGACCTTTGAGCCTCATATTCAAGCCGAGCACAAGCCACACAATTCTAGTTAGGGTCTAACACTCCGTGACTCAAGTCGGTTTCCATGTACCGAGATTTCCCTAAACTAATGTCTTCAAATCATACATGCCAACTTGTTGAAACGGTCGCAATAAAAATCCGTCCCCAAAAGTGGTTATTTTGGACGAAAATAAAAATCCGTCCCCGCATGTATGCTTTACTACATTAATTTAGTTTAATCCCGATACATGTAGGATTCACAAGAGCGATGGAATCCGATGAGTATATGGGACCGCGAGATGGTCTATATACTAGTGTGACGATTCCATTATTTTCTTAGAAACCCCAAAAAGTGACCCATTCCCTCCGACTTATGAAAAAAAAGAAAAAAAAAAAAAAAGAGTCTTTTCTTATGTGGTTCGAGTCGGGTGCCCAACTGTGTGTTCTAAGCCTCTTCGTGGACCGCAAGTGTTACTCAAGACTGACAAGGGCCTCTTATGCAATATAGGTTCAATTGGTACTTACAGAGTCTACCGAGATTCGGCAAATCGGTTAGTCCGTGAAGAGATCGCTCCAACAGCTCCAACAGCAACCATGACCGGCAGCAGCAACACCATGTCTCTCGAGCAGCTTTCAACCATGGTCCAACTCCTCCAAGAGAAAGTCTCCACCCTTAATAAGGAGGCACAAAGCAAAGACGACATTTGGCAATCCCACCTTGACAGCCAAAGGGAGGCCCACGAGGCCGAGATGGAGCTAATGAAAGAAAAGCTCACTAACCTTGCCAAGGGAAAGAACAAGAATAATGATGATGAATCCGAGTGGACCGAGGGTTTGTTCAAAAGTCCTTATGTCAACACCCGCACCAAGAAAATGGGAGAACCAAGTTCCGAGAACAATGAGCCCAAAATGGTGGATTCTATTATGGCCTACATCGACCAAAAATTCAATGGGCTCAACATGGGGAAAGGCTCCGACACAAGCCTTTATCAATCATCCATCCTCATGAGTACTATGGCCGCTCTTCCCGATAAGTTCAAGATGCCCGACATAAGCAAATTCAAGGGCAACTCTTGTCCCATGGCTCACATTGAAACTTATATTTGGGCAATGGTTCCGAAGAAGGTCTCCCCCAAGGTGATGGCTCAATGCTTTCCTCTCACTCTCGAGGGGGCGGCAAAAGATTGGTATGCTACTCTCCCGCTCACTGTCCGTCTCGATTGGAACTCCGCCATGATTGCCTTCAAGAACCAATACCAAGGCAACACCACTTACCGGCCCACAAGGAAAGAGCTCGAGAATACCACCCAAAGAGACAACGAGTCCTTCATTGACTTCACAAGGAGATTGAATGACAAACTCTCCGAAATTGTTGAGAGGCCGAACACAAAAGAGCAAATGGACATCTTTCTCAAGTGTCTCAAGATTGATCTCCGCACCCACCTAAGTGGGGCTTGCTACTCCGACTTCTCCCAAATGTATGAGGCGGGGGTACGCATGGATGACTTGCTCAAAGAGATTAAGAAGACCACTCCTACTTACCGATACAAGGCCGCTTCCAACTCTACAAAAGAGGCCTCGGTCAACGCCGTCACTATCGACAAGGGGAATTACAAAAAGGTTCCTCCACCCCAAGGGAAGAAGTCCCGAAATGACCGTGTCTATACGCCTCTCCAAGGCATGACTCAAACCGAAGTGTTCGAAGTCCTCAAAGCAAAGGGTCAAGTCACACCCGTGCAAGGGTACCAACCAAGACGGTCCACCCCAATCATGCTCACCAAAAATATTGTGGCTACCACCAATATAGTGGCCACACCACCGAGGATTGCTTCGTTCTCCGCAATGTCATTCAAGATCTCATAGATAAGAAAGAATTTGTAGTGGCTAATGGCGAACATGTCAATGTAATAGAGATAGGAGAACTCGAGGGGACCACCCATTCAATCCCAATTGTGAATGGGGGCCCCAATGTTATGAATAAACTTGACAATTCTTGTTATGTAGTGACTTACGATGAGGTAATGAGGGAAGTACTAGAGAATAGGAAAAAGAAACAAGATGGGAACGTCAACATGCTAACTCGATCCGGTCGAGTCATAGCAAGCAACCCTTCCACTTCCGCACCGAGCTCCTCTTCTCAAAGGCCGCAAGCTCGCGACACTCCCGAAGACCCTCTACTTATCCAACTCAAGAAAACTCAAGCCAACATCTCTATTTGGGACCTCATCGCATCCTCAAAGAAACACCGAGATCTTGTCATCCGCAATCTCGATGATACATCAGTTTCTCCCGATACTACTCCCGAGGACCTCACGGCAATGATCGGTCACATTCATTTTGGCAACGTCATCACCTTTGCCGATATGGACCTTCCACCCTTTGCTTCCGATCACAACGAGGCTATTTACCTCAAGGTACGAGCAAGGGGGAGGCCCATCTCAAGAGTCTTAGTGGACGGTGGTTCCGCACTCAATCTCATGCCTGGCAGAATCATGGGCATACTGGGGCTTAAGGTTTCCGATTTGAAGCCTTCTACTCAAGTAATCCGAGGTTATGACAGCACCGCCCGTACAGTCATGGGCATGATTGAAATAGACATTGAGTTTGGGAGCATGATCATGTCCGTTCCATTCCAAGTGCTTGACATCCCGGCCTCGTTCAACTTACTTTTGGGTCGACCATGGATTCACAGCGCTAATGCCGTACCGTCAACTCTCCACCAATGTGTCAAGATCTGAAATGGTGATGAAATAGTGACCGTCATGGCTGAAAACATCACTATCCATAGAAAAGGTGAGCCCGTCCACCAAGTTCAGCATGGTTTACCAGACTCCACTCTCTCGGGCGTCTCAATCAACGCCATTGACAAAGAAGGGGGAAACGGATCATGGACCCCCAGCAATCACAAAGTCCTCCGCATGATGAGGAATATGGACTACTTCCCTGGTTTAGGCCTAGGGAGATATCAACAAGGAATCCTACACCCTGTGCAAGTCCCATTTGGCAAGAACACATTCGGTTTGGGGTACGAGCCCTCCAAAGAAGACTTGAAACAAGAGAAAGCAATCAAGAACGAAAGGGCTCGAGCTCGTAAAGAAGGCCGTCGTTATGAGGTCCCTAATCTAAGGCCTTATCGCAAGACGTTGAATGGTTATTTTGTCCGCCAAGGGGAAGACGTTCTATACATGATCTTTCCCGAGCCATGGGTTAACAATAAGGGTGTCAAAAAGCCCGGTCTCAAAATCTTCTCCGATTGTGAGATCCAGAAATCCGAAAGGGGACCAACTCCCATGTCGCCCCGTGAATGGTGGGGAAGGAAGGCGACTATAGAGTCCGAGACAGAAATCACCGTGGGGGAAGAACTGACAGATTTAGCCTCCATGTTCGAAGAGCTTGCCATGATGAATGAATGCCAAGTCAACGCCATCCATGACACCGTCATCATGAACGAGACTATCAGTGAGATCCCGCCAAGCTCCGAGCCGATCAACAATTGGTATTCAACAAAGGGGCCCGTGGTATCCGAAGAATTCTTAGTCTAAGAAATGGGTGCATACCCCGCACAGCAACAAAGGAAGAGCGGCTCACACTTACTTTCGAGTCCGAGAGTGTCTCTAATACCCTCACCCAAGAGGATTTGGAAGCCATAGCCGAGCGTGTGTTTCCTTTCTTTGCTAATGAAAAATTTGATATTTCTGAGTACCCTGAGATTGCAAACATCATAAATGATGAATTAACTAATAATGAACTTAACGAACAAGTTAATAACGATTCGAATTATGATGAAATGGACCACGAAAACACAACATACTTAAATGAACTTGCTCAACAAGTCCGTAGTCGTGGTGAGAATGGTCCAAAGGCTGACGAAGAATTGCATGTTGTTAATCTGGGTACCGACGAAGAGCCAAGGGAAACTAAGATCGGAAGCTTCTTAAGGGAGACGACAGAGACAGATTGACTGCACTACTACGGGAGTTCGTGGATGTGTTCGGATGGTCATACAAAGACATGCCGGGTTTGGACAGAAAGGTAGCGGAGCACAGGATTCCGATCAGAGAAGATGCCAAGCCAGTAAAGCAGAAGCTCAGAAAGATCAAGCCAGAATGGTATCTGCAAGTCAAAGAAGAGATTGAGAAGCTCCTCAGTGTGGGTTTCATCAAGGTTATCGAGTATCCGACATGGTTAGCCAACATCGTGACAGTCAGAAAGGCAAACGGCAAGGTTCGAGTTTGCGTGGACTTCCGGATTTGAACAAAGCTTCCCCAAAGGATGATTTTCCACTCCCCAACATCGACATGCTGGTCGACTCCACTGCTGCCTACGAGGTTCGATCATTCGTGGATGGGTTCGCTGGGTACAATCAGATTCTCATGGCCGAGAAGATCAACATAAGACAGCTTTCACAACACCGTGGGGTACCTTTTGCTACACAGTCATGCCATTTGGGTTAAGAAATGCTGGGGATTCCTACCAAAGAGCCGTGACAGACTTGTTCCACGATATGATTCACAAAGAAATCGAGGTCTATGTGGACGACATGATCATTCACTCCAAAGGGACCGTTGGTCAACATTTAATCGACCTCCGCAAGTTCTTCGAAAGGCTTCGTCAACACAAGATGAGGCTCAACCCTGCAAAGTGCACGTTCGGGGTTATCCGAGGCAAAGTCCTTGGTTATATGGTCACTGAAAGGGGAATTGAAGTAGACCCTTCCAAAATCAAGGCAATCATTGACATGCCTCCTCCAAGGACACAGAAAGAGATCAAAGGTTTCATGGGCAGACTGCAGTACATCAGTCGGTTTGTGCACCAACTCACTTCCATGTGCGAGCCAATCTTCAAGCTACTCAAGAAGAATGTGGCTCTAGAATGGACCGACGCGTGCCAAGAAGCCTTCGACCAAGTGAAGCATTACTTGACACGCCCTCCTGTTCTAGTTCCGCCGCACAAAGAGAAGCCTCTTTTGCTTTATCTCACTGTCAATGATGAGGCCCTAGGGGCTATGTTAGCACAAGAGCAACGAGAGTCCACAAAGGAGAATGCCATCTATTTTGTCAGTCGCCGATTCCAAGGAGGCGAAAAGAACTACCCTGTCCTATAGAACTCATGTGCAGCATTGGTTTGGGTCACTCAAAAGCTCAAACACTACATGGAAACTTTTTCCGATCAAGCTAGTAGCAAAGGTGGACCCGCTCCGCTACATCTTCGAGAAGCCTTTCATGTCAACAAGAATAGCCAAATGGTACTTCATGCTCGCCGGCTACGATATCACTTACGTCACACTAAAATCCGTCAGGGGGAAAGTGTTCAGTGACCAGCTTGCCGAATTCCCGTGTGACGAAGTGAAGGGGGAAGACGTACAATTCCCCGACGAGCATTTAATTTGTACTGCAACCGAGGAAATTAATGGCAACTTTTTTTCGATGGCGCCGCCAATAAACACGGCTTTGGTATAGGAATATTGCTTGTTGATCCACAAGACATCTACACTCCCATTGCCATCCGTCTGGAATTCGAAGCTACCAACAACATTGCCGAGTACGAAGCATGCATAGCAGGGCTCGAAGCAGCTCTCGAAAGAAACGTCACGGAACTAGAAGTATTCGGCGACTCTTTGCTCCTTATCAATCAGCAATCGGGTAAATGGCGAACCCAAGACCCGACTCTCCAACAGTATGGTCAGCATCTTGAAGAAATGGTTGAACAATTCCAAGAGATCACTTTCAACTACCTGCCAAGGGATAAAAATCGCTTCGCCGATGCACTGGCCACCATAGCTTCATTAGTCGAAATACCCAAAGGGAAAATGGTGAAGCCTTTCAAAATTGCCCGAAGGAACAGTCCGGCATATTACATGAGTATCGAGATCAACGAGGTTCAAACAAACTCTCCGTGGTATTCGGATATCATGAATTTCTTCAAAGATGGCACTTATCCCGAGAATAGCAATAAGAAGTCTCAAGCAGCTCTGCAAAGGCTAGCCTCTCGGTACGTACTGATTGGGGACCGAGTCTATAAAAGGCACCACGACGGAATCAATCTCTTATGCGCCAATGAGGCCGAAGCTCAAGAGATAATGTGTGAAGTGCACGAAGGAGAGTGTGGACCCCACATGAATGGGTTTATGCTAGTCAAGAAGATACTTCGCATTGGTTACTATTGGAGCACTATGGAACGAGACTGTATCGAGAAAGTCAAAAGGTGTGCTAAATGCCAATTCCACGCTAATTTACAACATGCTCCACCCTCGCAACTTTACAACATGGTCACACCTTGGCCTTTCTCTTGTTGGGGGATAGACATCATCGGTAAAGTTCATCCTGCCGGGAGTAATGGGCAGTCGTTCGTCCTAGTGGCAGTCGACTACTTCACAAAGTGGGTCGAAGTACAAGCCTATCGGACCCTCAACGCAAAGAAAGTGGCCGAATTTGTAAAGATTAATATCATGTGCCGATACGGCGTGTCTCATGAAATCATTTCCGACAACGGCTCTCACTTTGAGAAGGAAATGGATGCTGTTTTGGTAGAATACAAGATCACCAAGCACAAATCATCTCCTTACCGTCCCCAAGCAAATGGCGCGGTTGAAGCAGCAAATAAGACCATCGAGACCATCGTCAAGAAAATGGCCTCAACAGGAAGGGATTGGCCCGAGAAGCTACCTTTAGCATTGTGGGGCTACCGCACATCAATACGGTCAGCGACAGGAGAAACTCCGTATGCATTAGTCTATGGTTCTGAAGCCATACTCCCAATCGAACTTGAAGTCCCATCTCTACGGGTCCTCCTCGAGAATCAAGTCAACGAGGTCAACTGGATGCAAAGTCGATACGAACAGCTAGCCTTACTCGACGAGAAAAGGCTAAGAGCACTCGAACGCACAAGGGCGTATCAGCAAAGGATGGCAAGAGCGTTCAACAAAAAAGTGAAGCCTCGAAACATCAACGTAGGAGATTTGGTCTTAAGACAACATCCTCCTAACGCCATGAATCCCCTGGGGAAATGGGGACCTCGATGGATCGGTCCGTACGTGGTCAAAAAGATACTAAGCGGTGGTGCAGTCCGGCTCGTGGATTTGGATGGTGACCAACTGCCAAAGGAGGTCAACCTCGACAAGCTCAAGAGGTTCTACGCTTAATAAACAAAGACCATATTAAAAAAAAAAAAAAAAAAAAAAAATCGTTCGCTAGGTTGAAAACCCGTAAGGGCGGCCTAGGCAAAAATTAGAGCACGTGCAAAAAAGAAGCCCGCTAGATTGAAAACCCGAAAGGGCGGTCTAGGCAAAAAACAGGGTGCACACAAAAATAAAAAAAAAAAAATGGTCTTTGTTTGTTTGAACTACGAAGACCTGAGCCTCCCAACTGGAGGAACGTAGGCAACCTTCGGGTGCGGTCTAAAACATATCAAAAATACCCAATTCACTTCAAATAACAAAATGCAATTTTTATTCATTCAATGAATTATTCAAACCATTACAACGGATTTATTGAGCAACAAAATACATCAAAACATTAAATCCTAAAACAAAGTGGTCTAAATTGCAATCTCTTGGGGTACAAAGAAAAATCTAATCTTTCTTAGGTTTGGGAACCCATTGCTTCTTGTTATGCCCTTTAGTCTTCTTGGACGGGGACGGAACATTCTTGAGACCGCCAAGACGGGAGAAAACGCTAGGACGGGACGGAGCTTCATCAACGGCCTTCCCTTTGCCCTTATCAAGCGGAGCCTTAGCGGGGACAACCATGGGACGCTTCCACACATAGGAGGAATTTCCTTTACCCTTCTTCTTCTTGGAAAAATGATGGGGTCAATAGTCCCGCACATGAACCACCGGTCTCACAGGGTCAAAAACATCGTCATTGGGCCTTCCCAAACGATCAAAAACGCTCGGACGCTTCTCCACCATCGGGACGGACCCTACAGCTGGAACGGCATTCACCACTGGAACGGACTTCTCACCCTCGGGGACAGAAACCTTAACTTCAAAGGAGAAAGTCATTGGGGCCATTATGACAAGAATTTCGTGGTTTAGGAGGAGAAAGTATTTGCAAAAGAATGCTGTGCGACCATTCTGGTCGAAAATGGTTCAAAATTTATAGCTGTTAGAACATTCTGATCAGAAAAAGAAAGGGGCTGTATTTCAGCAGGCCAGAAGCGCGCGCCTCCGACCAAGGCTGCACAACGCGCGCGACTCCCACAAGCAAGGCCCGACACGCGCGCCTTTGACTGCAGTTCAGACAGAAACAACCCTTGTTAGTTCAGAACAGAACCCAAGCACTTCAACATATCCAACCTGCAGCAAAATCAAATCCCAGCAACAAAAAGGAGTTCAAGCATCGACAACAAGCATCCTTTGGGCACACATTTGTTTGTAAAGAGTCGACATCTAAGATCGAGTCGCTAATAGAACATAAAATGAGTAGTAAGATAAATAGGATTGTAAATACATGTTAAATGTTATTATAGGCTTAAATAAAAATGTTTTCAATCCCTCATCCTCTCAGCCGCGACAGCTCGGACACATCATCACCAACACTGTGCTCACCCCCTGCTACCGCTCTCGGTCTCCTCATCGTCATCATCATCCTCATTATCATCATCGTCATCATCATCCTCAGACTCAGATGTCTCAATCACAACATCAGGACGGGTCCTCTTGGCAGCTCTCCCTGACGAACTAGCGCCACCCCGGCTCTGGCTACCTTCCCGTCTCAGGCTCCTACTATGGCTACCCCCGTGACTCAGACTCCTTCTCAACGACTGCCTCGCCGAAGAGACAGCCTCATTAATGTCCAGTGCAGCATCCCTGCAGCCTCGTCCCATGCCCCGAGCACCTCGGGCAGCTCCTCTCGCAGCACCATAGACAGCACCAGCAGCACCTCTAGTCATGGCAGCAAAATCCCTGCACAGCTCCATCACCCTCTCCTCCAGCTGACGGAGCCTCCGCCTCATCCCTTTATTCTGCCTACCCAAGTGCCTATAAGCAGCCACGGGCACCTGTTGCAACAAAGAACAGGAAAAGGAAATTACATCAATACAATGGACAGAAAAACAAGACTGGAACTGAGAAATGCAAAGATGGTCAGAAAAACATACCACAGCAGCCTGAGCGGGAGGCTCTCTCTCCAGTGACATATCCTCGGGAACAATCTCCCTCTGCTCCTCA
Organism: Campanula takesimana; assembly: GCA_026119855.1. Classification (NCBI taxonomy): domain Eukaryota; kingdom Viridiplantae; phylum Streptophyta; class Magnoliopsida; order Asterales; family Campanulaceae; genus Campanula; species Campanula takesimana. The sequence continues at coordinate 115,515 of JAOWBW010001783.1, forward strand.
AAGACCCCGAAGTTGGATTAAGTGTAATAAGGAGGAGGCAAAGGAGGATCAAAACAATACCCGGCACCGGTAGTATAAAACCGAGCGGAGGTCGAAGGAGCAGCCTGTGATCTCCTCGGATCAGCAAACATAAAGCCCTGCATCAAGTTGTTCTCCCTGAAGAGGCCATAATCCTGATCTAAGTGAATATAAGGGACGGCATCAACCCCTACCATATATGCCGTGCGATCAGCCTCTGAAAGTGACCTCCAGTTACGAGGGCAGAAAGGAGGAACGTCTGGAACTGCAGGACGAGGGGGGGTGTAAAAGTCTGTCACCTGGGTACCATGCTGCCAAAATACTCTATCTCCCAAGTACAGAGCCATGCACTCACCCGAACTCATCAAAATCCGAGAACGGGTAGGAATAAGAGTGTGCTCAAACCAGTGCTGAACTGATCTCCACGGATACAAAGAGAAGGCAACAGACTCAGGCCTCATGGTGTCCAAGTGCCGTCGGGCCGAAGTAAGACTAATGGGGTTCGTGCCAGTCTTCACATTCCTCTCCTTATACGCCCACCGTGCGCAGTCCGGATACTGGGGCTGGCCTTCCTTGGCAATCTTGAAATCCCTCAGATTCAGGATAGCAAAAGCCCAAAGCTGTATACAAGAGGCAGAAACAAAGTTAATGACAGTCAACGAAAAAGGCAGTTATGACTAAGGCAAGGAGAATATAAAAGGGACAGTAAGTGGTATACCTCCCACAGCAAGCTGAAGCCCGTAACAGAGCTGGTGGTCGAGCGGCTGGTCAAATCCATGCCGTGGTAACAAGCAGCCAAGCCCGCTGCGCCCTAGTTATACTGACCGATCTGGTCCAAGTCCACTAACAAGCAGAGCCAAAGAGGCCGAAGATCCCCCGTTGGCAAACAGAATGTGGGATAACATGTACCAAATGAAGCAACGGGCCATGGCATCAACCCGATCAGCAGTAACACCTCGAGCCTCAGCCATCAAGATTCTTAAATAAGCCCGGATTCGCCCCTATGTCACTCGAGAATTCTTAACCTCGAACCGGCGGTCAACCAAGGCCAGTAACTCGTCCGGAGTCCGAACAGCCCCTCTCAAACCAAAAGGGACAGGCACCCCCATGAACGGCAAACCCGTCAAAGCTGTGAAATCAGTAGGTGTCATAGTCACCTCGCCCATGGGTAAGTGGAAGGTATGGGTGGTATCCCACCATCTCTCCCTCAATGCCTGAACCACATCAGGGTCATTCTTCAAAGCTGGGAGGCTAGTGACAAAAAGACCAAAATGAGTCCCTGTGACTCGGGCCCGAACATTCTCGGGCAACCTCTTCCATATAGAGATGGGCCCATGAGCCCCACCGCGAATCTCTGTCAGACGGGTCCACTCCTGAAAGGAAAGAAGGAACAGCAAAAATTTCATCAGCACGACTGCTAGAAAACGGATGAACTCACACAGAGATTTCAATGACAGAACAATGTACGAGCAAGTATGTGAACATGAAAATGGGCGCCCCAACATGTTTCTTACAACAAATCAGCAACAATGAACAACATGCAAAGAATGATCGATAAAGCTGCTGCAGCAATATTTCGGGTAAAGAAAACGGAACTTCATGAAACCCGAAATCGACAAGAAAGGTGAGGTATTCTTACCAAACCCGAAGTGAGAAATGTGGGTATGAGGCCGGAAAGTAAGCAAGCTCGGGTCCATAGCTTCGACCCCAATTTCGGGCTCCTCACCCTATGGCATCTCAAACGGAGGTGATTGCTGACGATCCGACATCATTTCTTTGACGGAATTGATCCTAGAGCAGTAAGAAGGTGTTTTGGGGTGATTTCTCTACGAAAATTGGGCTTGGAATTTGGAGGGTTCTTCAAATTTTTGAAAACTGGCCGAAAACAGCGAACAGCCTGTTTAAATATGCTGAACTTATGCGCCAGGCGCGCGCCCCCCGACATACCCATCAGAGGCGCGCGCGTCCCATAACGAGGCCTGGACGCGCGCTCTTCCCATCATCAGGCAGGTTCAGAAGCTGTCTCCCATGCAAGAATCCATGCACCGTATCAAGGTTTCCCCACGGATTCCGAACTCCCTAAATTCTGTCACGGGTGCCATACCCCCCTCAAGAGTCAATCTCAACATTTCATCCCCAGCAGGAACATTTTTCTGGTTGCGGTCAACTGTACCCTCACCCCACAATTCAAAAAGAAGTCAAGTGTGACTCCAAGTGGCACGAGACTCCAAAGCAATATTTCATCAACGGATTTCACTAACAGATTCGTCCTCAAAGGTTCACTAACGGCCTCATCAACGGATTTCACTAATGGATTCGTCCTCAAAGGTTCACTAACGGCCTCATCAACGGATTTCACTAACGGATTCGTCCTCAAAGGTTCACTAACGGCCTCATCAACAGATTTCACTAACGGATTCGTCCTCAAAGGTTCACTAACGGCCTCTTCAAAGGTTCACTAACGGCCTCTCCAAAGGTTCACTAACGGCCTCTTCAAAGGTTCACTAACGGCCTCTCCAAAGGTTCACTAACGGCCTCTCCAAAGGTTCACTAACGGCCTCATCAACGGATTTCACTAACGGATTCGTCCTCAAAGGTTCACTAACGGCCTCTTCAAAGGCTCACTAACGGCCTCTTTAAAGGTTCACTAACGGCTTCTCCAAAGGTTCACTAACGGCCTCTTCAAAGGTTCACTAACGGCCTCTCCAAAGGTTCACTAACGGCCTCTCCAAAAGTTCACTAACGGCCTCATCAACGGATTTCACTAACGGATTCGTCCTCAAAGGTTCACTAACGGCCTCTTCAAAAGGTTCACTAACGGCCTCATTCAAGATATTCAGCCGGCAGGTTCACCTAACGAATCATGCCACCCCCTCTATCAACAAAATCCGCTCACACAGGGAGCGCACCACTCTCTCTCGCAATTTCAAATTCTTGCTTTCATCGAGTCTTTGCTTTTTTTTTCTTGGTGATGTCCTCGGCGGGTGTTTTTAACTTTCGTCGACGCGTTTTGCTTTGCAATCCACGTCGCCGAGGGGCTCTGTAGACACCCCACCTTGGACCGCTCACCCCGATTGCACATTTAATCTTGTGTTTCTCCCCGTTTTAAGTGTTTCTCGTTAGTTTCTGTCACTTCTGTTAAGTTCCTGACTGACTTCGTTAAGTCCAGGGACTAAACTGAATGACATGGATGACTTTCTAGTCCATTCTATCAAAATTGCCTTCTCTGAGTCGCGCGTCTCCGACAGGAGGAGCCAGGCGCGCGCGCCTCCCGCCCGCAAAGCAGGAAGCGCGCGCCTCTAGGTGTCAGTTACAGATTTCTGGCCAGGATTCTCTCCCTTGCTCAATTTACAGGATTTTACCCGGGAAGGATTTCTTGATGACTGAGTTTTGGCACCAAAAACACCCCTCTTTCACCTATAAAAACCTTCCTTTACCTCCATTTTCAAGGACCGAAGATTGAACTTACAAAAACTATACTAAAACCACTTTCTAAAGGTTCTCCAAGGATCTCATCAAGCAATATTTGAAGTTCTTCAAATTGTAGGTAAAAGTCCATCTTTTCCTTTCTTTTCTACTTCATCTCCTCTCTCTCTTTTACTCTAATCAAATGTGCAATCACCCAAATCATTTTGGGACATGACTCTAATGATCACCTCATCTCATTGAGGTTGGTTAAGGAGTTATCTCCTACATTCCAAACTCTATTTTAAAACCCCCTTTTTATGACTTAAAGAAGAAGAAGAAGAACGTTATTATTCATCTAGATTTTGATCAAGCAAGACCAACTTTAGTTGGGCGAGATGGGTGTTTCGGTACTTCCCATTTCGTAATCTAACCCCCGAACCTCAAAACAAAGAATCTCTGTTTTCATAATCAAACTTAGGCTATAATCAATAGGTTTTTCTTATGTTCCTCAAAACATAGGTGGCGACTCTAAACAATCTAAAATCAAGTTAGACATCCTAGGATAATTCACCGCTCTAGCCTAAAGCCGTGGTTTCCCGGGGTATCTACAATCTCGTACCGCGAAGAAGTATCCATTGCATTTTTTCAGTGGAAGTGAATTTAATATGATTGTGTGGTGGCCGGACCATCACTATGGTAATGGCGGAAATATTTGAGAAGGGGTATGTTTGGCCGGTTGTGGGACATGTTGTTCGACAACTGGTTGGTCGGACTCGCTCATAATGATCGTGATAATATTTTCTCAAAGTATAGAAACAGTGTAATTTTGCTATAGTGTAGAAAATTATGCAGTAGTACTACTATAGTGTAGTGTAATTCTGGCTGAGGGAATAAACATGCATAGTTGTTACATTATTTGGGAATCCGTTAAGAGAGTTCTATTTGTTTAATGGTGATGTTGGGTATGCTTATTACTTAACCCTCCTACTTATGTTAGAATTGATTGATACCATCACCTAAGTTTATTTTAAGGACTTTAGGACCCTATGTAAGAAGTTTTATAACTTCAATTTTTAGCTAAGTCCTTCTTATAGACTAGGCTTAGTGGTTAGGGCTCTTACTTTGATTTTGAGGTCTCCTGCGCAATTGTCTAGTGTGGTGCGCATGACTTTCATGTGCAGCGCTCCATCTGCGCAACTCAATGCAGATGGCTTCCATGCGCACGTAGAATTGCCTTAGTCAATTCTCATTTCCTGACCTCATATTCTAAAAGCTTGGAAAGCATCAAGTCAAGCTACGCTTTTTAAAATGAGCCAAAGTGCTGATGTGTACAAACGATAAAACAAGCACACTCAGCATACACGTGGATATGAGACGCGCCTCAATTTGAATTTTGAAATGAAGACATCTGTCATCCTTCTAGAAGAAGTTTGAAGCTTGTCCACTTGCTCTGTCTCCAACGTCTATAAAGGATACCTGCGCACCAATCACACTGTGCCAGCTAATCGTCCTTGCTCAGAGCTCCAACGGCTAGTTTTTGAAGCTCCACTATAAATAGCCCACTCATCCTCATTTTCCAAGCTGCTTGTGCTTTTGCTCTCTGAAAGAAACTTTGAAGATTTGAAGATTGCTTGCTTATTTCCAGAATTCTCAAGAACAGCCTTCATACCTTCATACCTTACCAAGCCCAAATCCTAAAGCCTTGTAACACCAGAATCTTGTGCTCTCCGTCTAGAACGGATTGGGTTGAAGCGGATATGGATCCATTGTTTCGGGTGGATGGGTTAAGGGCATGACCCGCTGTAAGTACCCCAATCTGAATTGAAACCAACTTACAGGACTCTTGGTACTGTTCAAGGATAAACTTGATAGACTAGGACCTCACTAGGACAAACCAAAAACTTTAGGACTGTTCTGGCATAAAATTGGAAAAATCCAGAAGCTAGCCAGAGAAAAACCGTACGGATGGTTTGGCCACGAGAGAGCCCCAGCCGTACAGATGGTTTGGGTGCCATCAGTCCCTATATATTAAGGCCCTTGCTGATCATTTCAGGGGGGAGAAAAATAGTTTTACACACTGAAACTCTGCTGGAATCACAACAGAAACACAAACACTTGAATGAAAGAGAGGAATATAGGCTAGAAACCCAAAATTGGTGAGGCCTCCTATTAGGCCTAAACGAAGGCTTAGTTATAAATTACCGCAAGTGCACAGGAATAGTTTTACACACTGAAACTCTATTGGAATGACAACAGAAACACAAACACTTGAGTGAAAGAGAGGAATATAGGCTAGAAACCCAAAATTGGTGAGGCCTCCTGTTGTGCCTAAACGAAGGCTTAGTTATAAATTATCGCAAGTGCACGGGAATAGTTTTACACACTGAAACTCTTCTGGAATCACAACAGAAACAAAAATACTTGAGTAAAAGAAAGGAAGATAGGCTAGAAACCCAAAATTGGTGAGGCCTCCTGTTGGGCCTAAACGAAGGCTTAGTTATAAATTACCGCAAGTGCACGGGTTATTGATAGTATAGAAAAGTTCAAGTACGGGTCGATCCCATGAGGACAGAGTTTACTTTGGAAAATATTTTCTTTAATAGAAAAATAGTAAAAAGTATGACTGGGGGGGGGGGGTATAAATTGGTTTGTCACTTCTAGAAGTAAATTGTAAAACTCTAACTTTGAATTGAATTTCTTATAATTGAGGAAATTTCCGGGATTGGGACTCAAACAATCACATGTTCATCAATTAATCACGCCCTTTAGATTTAAGTTCCATTTTAAAACAAGGATGGTATGTTAAGCCTACACTACTTCTCACGATCAAGCAAGTAGCATTTGTATTCTCATACTAACTATGACCTGTCTCTCGATGGCCCATAGACTAGTAAGAATCCGTTAAGTTTATAAAATCGACATACTTTCCACTCAAGGAACATCCCTAGGCCATTAATCTACTCTCGTGATTAATAGAAACCCAGTTTACTCATATGGATCCGCTAGTCGAGATTCTCGGCTAGGTACTTCTCTCGACTAACTGGAGTTCATACGAATCATGGAGCTCATCATGGTCATAGGCGTTTTAGTTATGATATGAATAAATTGTTTAAGATGAAGAGAAGAAAAGAGAGCATGAATTAAAGGTGATGAACACATAAAGTTGAGTTTCCAACCCCAAGAATATGGGGGATTACTCACAAGCCATTTAAAATCTTAATAACAATAATGAATGAATAAGGTATATAAATAAAGATAAGGGAAGAGATACTTATTCTGAATGATTGAAGTGAAAGCAAATGGCTGAAAATAGACCTCAATATATTATTGCTTTAAGTGCACTCAAGAACACCAATGAATCTCACAAATGTGGAGAATAATGATGTAGAGAGAATGTAATAATCTTAGAGTACGATTACAATAAAAGATAGATGTCTAAACTACTGATTACAACTTCTATTTATAGGCCTTGGATCAAGGGTTGCATCATTTGCCGCGACCCGAAAACCCGTCTCTATTTTCTTAGTAGTAAATATTTATTTATGTATTTATTTAATTATGTGTGCATTTTGTGTTTTATAATATTTCATGCCTAGCTTTTTAATTGATCAATTGTCCTAAGTTTAAAGTTAGGGGCTTTAGTTGAAAGAGGGTTATAAGGGTTTATGTGTTCAAGGTAGAAGTATAGGGGTTAATTGTGAAACTATTTTTAAAATATCTCCCCCTTATTCCTCCCTCACTCCCCTCACCTCCTGCACACACACACCACACACACACTCATCTTTTTCTCTCTCTCTTCCATTGTTGTTGAGGTAAGAAAGCTCTATCCCATTTCTTTTCTTTTGGTCTTCTTTTATTCATTATTTCTTAATACTCCTTTTATATAAAATGTTTTGGTCTAGGTTTTGTGCACGATCCTTGTTGACCTTATTGAACATCTTGGTACACTCTAGTGTTGGAATTGGGTCCTTTGTGATAAAAAATGTAATGGAATTTGATTAAGTGTTAATTGGGAGTTTGGAACATCTTCTTGATGCATTTGTGGTTTGACTTATCTTTATGATGACTATTTGGCATGGTTCCCTACTTTGGAATCATGGGTTGTTTATCGAGCTAGTATTTTATTACTTAGCCTTTATTTGAAAGTCCAGCTGGTACTTGTGTTTTCTTTAGGCAATGGATAATATTATAATGGCACACGAGCCAAGTCCAGTATAGTATCGTCCATTGGTTCCTCTTTTCCCTTCCAGATTGGCCTTGGTTGGGATGAGCTAGCTCCCTTTGGTGAGTATTCTAGCTAGTCGTTTGGGTTATGACTTTGTGTCATATTCCCCTTGTTACTTTATCGTTGTTACATGGTTCCGGTACCAGGGTTGTTATCTTCAGCTGTTTATGCTACTACGAAGATTGGTTGATCGGTTGAAGCTGCGCAGTGATCGTTATGTTACGTTCTCTCGGTGGAACCTTGGCTCAGTATCCTTTGTAACGTGTTTATTTCAGCCTTATGTGCGGCATAAAGAGTTGGTCGTTATTTCCAACCGGTATGGGACGGTTGGCGATAGGGAACCTCTCTTGTTATGTGTTATCTGTGATTTAGTTATAGTGTTGATTTGCATAATAACTTGTCATGTAGCTGCATTAGTAACTTACTAAGATTTTATCTCACCCAGTTCCTTTCAATGTGGTTTTCCTTAACCCACAGGAAAGCAAGTGGTAGTACGTTATGAGGTCCGTTGTAGCGGGAATCTTCTGAGCAGGTTGATCTCCTTTGGGGTAGTTGCTCTTCGGAGCCTTTATGTATTATGGTTGTGAGATCGTGGTAGTACAATGTTATGAAAATACTGTTGTCTTTTGAGTATATATGTTATTAGTTGTTTTTGCTTCCGCACTTGTAAATAGTCTCCGAGTTATAGTCTCGTTGAGGTGTAGTCTCAATTGTTGATGTGGTTTTATATCAGAGTTCGCGCGCCTGATTTGGTATTGAGCATTTTATAGATTATATTATGCTATTTTTATAATTATGAATTTTGGAATTTTGGGGGCGCGACAGTTGGTATCAGAGCATTGGGATTAGATCTTGAAAGGGATAAGAACTCTGATATTAAGTAGGTTTGGATACTCATATATTATGATTTTGAGCGATTAGGAAAACTAAGCTTTCCTTGAGGACAATTAGTTGCATTTGCTATTAAGGAATTGTGGAACATGATCCTAGAGGATTCGAGAACAAATTTCTTTTAAGGGGAAAAGAATGTAATACCTCGAAAATTTATGAATTTCATTCTTGGGGTTTAGTCATTTGTTTTGATCGTTAGTTATCATTTAGTAAGAAATATTTTGGTTTTATTTAGGTTTTATTACTACAAGGTTATTGGACTACTTAAGAAATTATAGTTTGAGATGGTTTATATTTGTATGAGATGTATGAATGAGCGACTGTATCAAGGATTCTTGAGATAGCAATTACTTTTGTATATAAGTTTCATATTTGGGATAAGGATGTTGTAACAACGTGATGTTGACGTCGAGTGTTCCTACTCTTGTGATATACCAGACATGGGACTAGTGTTAAAAGTACTAATTCTATTGGGGTTAGTTGGTTTGAGGATCTAGAGTGCGAGTTTTGAAGACTTAAGTGTATATAGCTCGTAAAGTGGACAAAGTTTCGCGTCTTATACAAATGCTTGTCCTCCTTCTTTGAGTTATGATGAGGTGTATTTTCAAATACGAGACTATGGAATTGCTATCTTATACAGGATAATATCCTAGAGGAAGGTATATCGAGGGGCAGAGCAAAGGTTAAGAAAACAAATTTGATGAAACCGAGTTTAAGATATTTCAGAACCAGATTTATCAGTCAACTTTGGAGAATTAACTGTGCTGATTTGGAAGGTTCCAGAATGCGTGCAAACATTCGTTGGATAGATCTATGTGTCTACTTTCATAGGAAAAAATCGGTTTATCGTTTCGAGCTCTAGAATGGGAGAAAATGAGTTTTTGGTACAGAAGGTATAATCTGTCAGCATAACAGTTTTTAGCAACTTTTGTTTTCCTAGTTCATGTATTGTTCTTGTTCATGATTTGTCTATGGAATGGAGGAGTGTTCCATTTAGCCTATATTATAAACCCCATTATGGGGGAGAAAAAAATTCAGATTTTGGGATGTATTTTGAGTCTTTGGCATTTAATAGAGAAGATAGATTTCTTCTTTGGTTACTCTTGGTGGGTTCCAAAGAGTGTTGAGTATTTATTTCTTTTAAACGTTTCACTTGTGTTTCCTCGTTTTATTTTCCATGTTCCGGTATCACTATCGGTATATATAAAAGAAACCCGATAGAATTGTGGGAAATAACACGCTAAAGGTTATAAGTTGATTTAGTTATGTTATCTATACGGGGTATTGGTGAGATAAGTGGTATGACCTAGCTTTCTTCGAGTCGTGAATCTCTTGGCTGCCATCGGTCGATGGTGAATATTCCTATACTAATAAGTGTGACTTTGCTTAGAAGTATAATGGGTGTATATATAACGTTTATATTCCGTATAGAAAATCAGGAAATGCTAAGTACAAGGTTGTAGTACTGATATTTAGATCAATATCCATATTGCATCAGTTGGGTTAAAAGAGTTGAAGATTCAATTTGAGAATTTCTTGATAGGAGGTTTTTCTTTACATTTAGTACATCTACGAGAGTGCATCGGAATTGTTTAGTAGTAGGAAATACATAATTTATTATGAGTTATATTAAGAAAATTAGTTATAATACTTTTGGGATCATTTTAGTACATGACTGGAGTTGAGTTAAAGTAATTTGAATTATGAGTATATTGTGGAAGTCATAATCATTAATGATGGTAAGTGTGTTAAATTTGAAGGACTAAGCATATTTTGAGAAAGGTAAGAATTTCTCGAACAATATTAAAGGCATTTTTTTTTTGGGTTTTAGTTAAATAGTTGTTCCACGGTTCAGAATCTTTTCTTTGTGGCGTTTCTCGTTTGGATTAAAGATTTATAAAGAAAGTTGGGTATAGATACTTGGGCATATTAAAGGATACTATGATTTTGCATTTGGTCAGTTGAAATGTTGCTAGCTAATTGGATTATTATGTTGGTAATACTGTTGAGCCTAAGTAATATTGGGTTAATAAGTGTATACGTGAAAGACTAATTTGGTTAGCCATTGAAGATTTAGGATTGTTAAATTCCTTTGGGTATATAAGCACGGATTATTAATTTAAATGGGAGTTAGAGGAAATCTTTTGAAGATAAAATTTGGATTGTTTTGCGGACTACTGGGTAATTGGAATTGTTTTAGGCTTTCAAAGATTGGAGTAATGTAATGATGATATTATAACATGGATTTAAGTGGACATTTTGTATTAGAATTTTGGGCTTATATTGTACCTTTAGTTTAAGGGGTTAACTAAAGTGAAAGCACTATAATGGTAATCCTTGGAGATATAGTCACTTCGGTGAATATTATGGGGATGAAATTTTTTTTTAGCTTTTCATAGTTTAAGAAGTTGATTAAACTCGAGATGGTTTAATGTTTTGAATTTCTGGGAAGTAATATTAAGTAGAGATTGAGGAATATATTGACTCAAGATGATAAAGTATTTGTATAGGTTTTGAAGATTAACTCTCGATAAATAGAACTATCTATGACTCAGGATTGATGGTAACTCTATGGATATTGAGTTAGAAGATTATATTTTTGTTTTATGGAACTAAGTTTGAAGTGATATGTTAATAGACTACCAATATTTGATGAATATATTTCTTAAAAAAAAAAAAGACTAAATATGAGTTAATGCAAGTGGGTAGAGAAATTCAAAGATCATGATTGTATTATGTTTTATCACATAAGGAAAATGAGTGTAGTAGTGTAATCACTGATCATGTAAATGTGTATGTTATATTGGATACCGCTGAATGGGAAATGTTGGAAGATTTGACTTAGTGGAATGGAACACGTATAGCGGAAATTCGACTATAGGTACTTAAAGAGATTCACAAGACCAAGTAAGTTACCCATTCAATTGGAAACAAAAACATATGGGATGAATTTGAGGAATCATATTGGATCGAATAGTTGATGACGGTAAATTTTCGTGTATATAATTGAATTCTTGGGTGGACAATAATCGTTAGTTTTATTCTTTCCCTTATTTGTTCAGGTAGTAGTATGATTTCATGGGATGCTTGTGGAGATAAATTATGATAGGGACCATTGTGGTATATCTTGATCTAAATAGACTTCCCAGAGTGTTATGGATATTTATTTTGGTTTTGTTATAATGTTAGGAAACCTTTGGGACTAATATATATTTTAAGGATATACTACGTGTATGTGGAGTAGATTGCAAATACTATTGGAATTATGTTAGATCGTCAATACATAGGGATGAACCGGAAAAATAAAATTTGTGGGTGTTGATAATCTAAGGGTTAATTAAGAGCGTAAAGCTAATCTGAAATAGATCGTTTATGATTCAGAATGGGTAAACAAGTGATACTGATAACCGGAAATGAGATCCTAAGGTCAAGTGAGGGAATTAGTTTCTTGAAGGAATTATTTGTAAAGATAGTTGATGTAAGGATCAAGTTTTGAGTAAAAGTTACTCTTGTGAAAGTATTAAAGAAAATCGTGGAATTGAAGTTATTATAGGGGAAGCAGACAAGAAGTGTAAAATAGACACCCATAGTGGTTTGATGAATTTCATGAATACTCTTGGACATGTTTTCTCTAGTTAAGAATGAGAGTTTTGTGTTTGTAAAAGTGAGAAAATTGTTAGGAAGAAATTTGTATTCTTAATACGTGTACAATTGGGATATGCATGTGTTTTATAGATGTTAGTCTCTTTAATATAAATTAACGGAAATTGAGATTGGGAACTTCGGAAAGAAATGGAGCGAAAGTGTTCGTGGTTGTTAGATCATCTTGGTAAGTATTTCTAAAATTCGGGATGAATTTTCTTTTAAGGTGGAGTGAATGTCGCGACCCGAAAACCCGTCTCTATTTTCTTAGTAGTAAATATTTATTTATGTATTTATTTAATTATGTGTGCATTTTGTGTTTTATAATATTTCACGCCTAGCTTTTTAATTGATCAATTGTGCTAAGTTTAAAGTTAGGGGCTTTAGTTGAAAGAGGGTTATAAGGGTTTATGTGTTCAAGGTAGAAGTAGAGGGGTTAATTGTGAAACTATTTTTGAAATATCTCCCCCTTATTCCTCCCTCACTCCCCTCACCTCCTGCACACACACCACACCACACACACACTCATCTTTTTCTCTCTCTCTTCCATTGTTGTTGAGGTAAGAAAGCTCCACCCCATTTCTTTTCTTTTGGTCTTCTTTTATTCATCATTTCTTAATACTCCTTTTATATAAAATGTTTAGATCGTCGCTAGGATCATTTATAGCCATGAAAATCCAAATTCCATTTCCTTTCATAAATTTCAAGTAGGTTACTTTCCCCCTTTTTTATGCTAAAATGTTCATACTAAGCATATATGATGCTATGTTTACTATATATTGCTTCTTGGTTTGATTTGGAGTGGATTGACATTTTATTCATTTTTGTGAGAATTTAATGTTTGAATCATTCGTTGATTTGGGTTGTTTAGATGTGATTATATGAGTCCTTTTAGGCTTAAAAGTTGTTTTAGTACCTTAGTATACTAGTTAGAAGTGTTAGATTTTGGTTGATTGTGAATGGGTAAGAAATTTTAGAAGAACCCAGTTCATCTTGCCGATTTCCGGCAGAACAGGAGCGTGGGTGACCGCCCAAAATGGGGCGTGCGGCCGCACACCTTGCTGGAAGGTTTTGTCTTGGTTGTAGGAATATTGGGCGACCGCACAACCATTTATGGGCGGCCGCACAGTGGTTCTGAAAGTTTATACTTGTTCTTGTGGGTGATTTAAGAATGTGCTTTGGTCTAGGTTTTGTGCACGATCCTTGTTGACCTTATTGAAGATCTTGGTACACTCTAGTGTTGGAATTGGGTCCTTTGTGATAAAAAATGTAATGGAATTTGATTAAGTGTTAATTGGGAGTTTGGAACATCTTCTTGATGCGTTTGTGGTTTGACTTATCTTAATGATGACTATTTGGCATGGTTCCCTACTTTGGAATCATGGGTTGTTTATCGAGCTAGTATTTTATTACTTAGCCTTTATTTGAAAGTCCAGCTGGTACTTGTGTTTTCTTAGGCAATGGATAAATTATAATGGCACACGAGCCAAGTCCAGTATAGTATCGTCCATTGGTTCCTCTTTTCCCTTCCAGATTGGCCTTGGTTCGGATGAGCTAGCTCCCTTTGGCGAGTATTCTAGCTAGTCGTTTGGGTTATGACTTTGTGTCATATTCCCCTTGTTACTTTATCGTTGTTACATGGTTCCGGTACCGGGGTTGTTATCTTCAGCTGTTTATGCTAATACGAAGATTGGTTGATCGGTTGAAGCTGCGCAGTGATCGTTATGTTACGTTCTCTCAGTGGAACCTTGGCTCAGTATCATTTGTAACGTGTTTATTTCAGCCTTATGTGCGGCATGAAGAGTTGGTCGTTATTTCCAACCGGTATGGGACGGTTGGCGATAGGGAACCTCTCTTGTTATGTGTTATCTGTGATTTAGTTATAGTGTTGCTTTGCATAATAACTTGTCATGTAGCTGCATTAGTAACTTACTAAGATTTTATCTCACCCAGTTCCTTTCAATGTGGTTTTCCTTAACCCACAGGAAAGCAAGTGGTAGTACGTTATGAGGTCCGTTGTAGCGGGAATCTTCTGAGCAGGTTGATCTCCTTTGGGGTAGTTGCTCTTCGGAGCCTTTATGTATTATGGTTGTGAGATCGTGGTAGTACAGTGTTATGAAAATACTGTTGTCTTTTGAGTATATATGTTATTAGTTGTTTTTGCTTCCGCACTTGTAAATAGTCTCCGAGTTATAGTCTCGTTGAGGTGTAGTCTCAATTGTTGATGTGGTTTTATATCAGAGTTCGCGCGCCTGATTTGGTATTGAGCATTTTATAGATTATATTATGCTATTTTTATAATTATGAATTTTGGAATTTTGGGGGTGCGACATCATTTCCCGGATAGCTTCTTGAAAAGGCACCTTTTGGCTGGAAACAGGGGGTGCTCGGCCGAGTCAAGGGAGGTGCTCGGCCGAGCAAGCCTTTGAAAAAATAACTTTGCCTTCTGTTGCTCATGCTCGGCCAAGTCAAGGGTGGTGCTCGGCCGAGCACCTAGGTATGGTCCGGGCGGACCAAGGCTAAAAAATATTGGAATCTTCATTTTTCAATTGGTCCGGCCGGGTATATGGTTGGGTCCGACCGGACTTAGCTCTTGCTGCTCCGATTTTGTGCCAAACATCCTTTCAAGCTCTCCCAATCCTGACCTTAGACCAAGATTGCTCCAAAAAGTACCTAATTTCTATCAAACACTTAACAATATATACCAAGCGTATTATATCCGTGAAACAATATAAAATTAACTATTTTAACTAAACAAAGCTAAGAATTGAGATAAAAAAAGATAGGTAGATTATACTATAAATGACTATAAAATAGTCATTTATCAATTCCCCCACACTTGAATCTTGCTTGTCCTCGAGCAAGTTAGAGATTGGAAAAAGGGAAGAGAAGGATAAATGACCATAAAAAGAAGAAATTAAAGAAGAAAGAATCACAATGCTCTCTTTAGAATGATGTATTGCCTTAGTAAAAAAATCCTTCCTACCTATTTTTCCGTCCCTTCTATAATTCAAGAATTTTGCGAAATAGAACTTAGGATTATATTGGGAAATAGATAGAGAATTATAAGATAAATATAGCATGAATAAAGTTTATTAGGTAAAAGCATATTGAAATAGCCAAATGAACTTTTGGATCACAAGTATGGTTTTGAAATAATTTCACTCGTTAGAGAGCTTTGTGAAGAATTGCTTCATGCTTGGTATTCATCATTTAACAATGACTTTTATTCCTTAACTAAGATACTCATAATTGGTTATGTACCTCGATTCAAAAAAATGGGGGCGGAGGATGGTAGTGGAAAAAGGCTAGAGATTATATTAGTTAAACGTGGCAATTGAGTTTCTTGATTTAAATTGTCACACTCTATAATGATTTATTCATTTAGATATTAGAGTGGACAATTCACAAGAAGATTTAAGTTGATGAATAGCTTTGGAAGTGGAAATGGAAAGATGGTTTAAGAGAAGGTTTTGTGATTCAGGAAAATGCATAACAATCATTCATATCTTAAAAGGAATAAAAATAATGGCCTTTGTGATGTATAAACAAGAATGATTTCAAAATTTTCATAAGGAAATGTCACCTAATTTAAATGACCCAAAAATTCATTAATAAAAGTAATGCTTCTACTTAATAAAGTTTATAAATTTTATACTTATACTTGGAATTTTTCATCTATGCTCAATATATTCCTAACTTCTTTTTATAAAAAATCTTCAAAGGATAAAAGTTTATAAAGAAATAGATAGGAAAAAGTTTTAAAAAGACAATTTTGAAAATAGATGTAAGAGAGCATTTTTTTTTTGAAATAAAGAAAAGGAGATTCTACCCCCCCACACTTATATCAAACATTATCCTCAATGTGTTAAAATAGGACGACTTTAAAGAAAAACTTGTGGAGGAGGAGAAGAATAAGAATAACAAAATAACAATATATAAATAAAAATAATCCATCGGTTACCATCCCGACGATGCTTGTTTAAGGTCATTAGCTCGACCCCTTTCTTGTAACTGGAATGGGCAAGGAACGATATTCTAATAGCCTATTGTCTTTGACAATCCGCCATTCCATGCCCATTGGAATGATTGAGTTTCTGCGATCGATGCAAGTGCGCCACCCCGGTTTGCTTGCCTTTTTTGGTACCTTACTCTTTGGCATGGATTTTTCAACCTTGTTATCTTTAGTAAGGTACTCATTTTTAATTTCCACCTCCTTGCTTATAGATTCTAGCATGCTAACTCCGGAGCAAGGGTTCCTAAGACTAGGATTTTTCATTAATTTAAATTCCACTTTCTCATTCCCTACGTTTAATGAAAGGCTACCATTTTTAACATCAATTATTGCCCCTGTGATGGCAAGAAATGGTCTACCTAGGATAACGAGAATGTTATGGTCTTCTTCCATCTCAAGAACTAAAAAGTCGACCGGGATGATTAATTTCCCGACTCGACAAGGAATATCTTCCATAATACTCACCGGGTTCTTGAGGATTTGGGCTAAGTATGAAGGTATGAAGGTGTTCTTGAGAAATTTGGTAATTCAATGAGCAATCTTCAAATCTTTAACAAATGATTGAACGAGAAATTCAGAATATCTTAGCAACTTCAAACGTTTGAAGTTATGGGGTATTTATAGGTGAACCCCAAAAACTAGCCGTTGGAAATCCTTTGTGGATAAGATAAAGGACAGATGTGCTGGAGCTCGTTGAGTGGAGCACGTGTCCTTTTATAGCCGTTAGACATATAACCTAAATATGAACGTTGTGGACAGGTGTCCTCAAATCAAGGTGCATACGTGTTATTTTTCCACCGTTGGATCTTTGGCGTAGTTTGAATTTCTTCAAGTCTTCAATAAATCACCAAGTGTTGAAACATATCAAATGAGGCGCGTGAGCCAATTGGGACGCATATCTATGCGTGCGCTAGCTAGGCACAAAAGCGCATGCTAGGCGCATAGGCGCGTGGCTTGATTTTTGCTTGTGATTTTCTTGAATGTTGATATCCTTGTCCTATTCCTAAGCCTATTCTATCAAATGGACTACCTAAAAAATGAAGTATAAATACTTCTTACATATTGGTCTAAAGTTCATGAAATAAAACTTAGTGTAGACACCTCGCCTTGGACCGCTCACCCCGATTGCACGGTTGATTTTGTGTTTCTCCCTCTTTTAAGTGTTTTTTGTCAGTTCCTGTTACTTCTGTTAAGTTCCTCACTGACCCCGTTAAGTTCAGGGACTAAACTGAATAACAGGGCTAACTTTCTAGTCCATTCTGTCAAAAAAGCCTTCTCTGAGTCGCGTGCCTCCGACCATAGGAGCCAGAAGTGCGCGCCTTCCACACCCAAGGTGGGAAGCACACGCCTCTGGGCGTCAGTTACAGATTTCTGACCAAGAATCTCTCCCTTGCTCATTTTACATGATTTTGCACGGGAAAGATTTCTTGGTGACTGAGTTTTGGCACCAAAAACATCTCTTTTACAACTATAAAAACCCCTCTTCTCCACCATTTCAAAGGACTCTTTTTAGCACTCTTAAAAAGAAAGACTCTATTTTTTGAACAAGAAAACTCTACATAAAAATACTTCCAAGGCATTTCCCAAGAAGTTCTCTAAGAAGCATTTGAAGGTCCTTGAAGCATAGGTAAAAGTTCATCTTTCTCCTTCTTCTCTACTTCATCTCTTCTCTCTTTTACTTTAATCAAACGTGCAATAATCTCAAATCATTTTGGGACATGACACCAACGACTACTTCACTTCATTGAAGCTAGTCAAAGAGCCATCTCCCTACATTCCAAAACCCCTTTTTTTAACCCTTTTTATCATCATCGAAGAATAGGAAGAACATTTTGATTATGTAGATTTTGAACAAGCAAGACCGACATTAGTCGGGCGGGATGGGTGTTTAAGTACTTCCCATCTCGTAACCTAACCCCCGAACCTCATAACAAGAATCTTTGTTTTTGTATCAAACTTAGGCTAAATATTAGGTTTTTCTTATGTTCCTCTAAAACATAGGTGGCGACTCTACAATTAAAAAATGAATAGACATCCTAGGATCCTTCCACTACTCTAGCCAAGCAGTGGGCTCTCTCGGGGTATCTACAGTAGCGACTCTGCTGGGGATATTTGAGGGTTAAACTTGCATTTTGTTCAAGATCTACATCTTTTCTGGGCATTCTGGTCTCTGATGGGGGAGGCGTCCGCCTCTGGACTTCTTGGCCTAAGGCGCGCGCATCCCACATCAAGGACCAGAATCGTTCGCCTCCCATACGTTCTTCCTAGTTTTCTCTTCTTTTCTTCTACAATAATCATTTTTGTAGGGGTTACAATACATTTAGGACCAGGGCAATCCCCTGAGTCCAAAGTCTGACATTCTGATAGGTTTGCCCAGAAGCGGGCGCCTCCCACAGACGTTGCACCATGCGCACGCTTCCCATAACACCAGCCAGAGGCGCGCGCTTCTGGGTAGGTTTCCAGGGCAAGAACAGGTTTCAGAACAGAGCAGATTTGATGGGGTGTGGGCACAGT